>CM042435.1:1843290-1865790 GCA_023631565.1 Gymnocephalus cernua
AATTGTACCAAAATCAAATACTGTTACTCATTAATATAGGGTGACCAGACGTCCCCGGTTTTCAGGGGACAGTGCCCGTTTTTGGTTGGCTTTCCCTGGCTAAATACAGAAAAAAACTATACCTCTGTCTCTGTTTTTCAATCAGGTTGTTCAATCAGATTAATAGTCAAACTGGAAATGTCCCCGTTTTTTCCCCCTTTTCGGGGATTATGTTCCCAGTTTTGATCTCGGACGTCTGGTTGCTTTACATTAATATGATGGTTAGTAACATGCAGTCATTGAAATAGCTAGATTTTGTTAAACGAATGTCAAAATATGCGTGGTCTGCTTCCAACAGGTTACAATAAATTAACAAAACCTCCGAGTCCAGTCTATTTTTGTGATAGCTAGCTCGAAATACACGTCTGTACCATTATACCAATTGTTAAGTAGGCAGATATGCCTACGTTAGGGGAGGATGTATGTCGTGAAATCTAATAACACAGCACCGCTATTCTGACCGCCGGTTAGCACTGGTGTTCCTGCCTGGCCACTTTTTGTTATAGCTGCCACTATCGTCACACACAATTTCTGCCAACGTTGGTGCCAGCCAGGCTAAATTCAATTTTACTGAGTTCCAAAATGAATCATTACAAAGATAAACAAAGTAAATTAAAACACCAATAACGTCGGTCATCCGCAATTTGACTTGCTAGGCTAGTCTATAAAATGAAAGGCAGCAAGTTAAGGCTAGCACTGCCACCTAGTGCTGCCCACAGATGTGACCGCGGCGGGCCAGAATTACACACACACATGCCGGATCGACGCACACACACCAGCGCACAAGTATAAACAGCCCACTAATTAATAAAGTCTACATTGCCGTCCATCACCGTGACATTATCACCCCACCCCGCCAGAAAAAAAACATGATTTTGTGTGTATATGTGGGTGTTCTGTTTAACTTAAAGACAATGTTTTTGCATTGTGCTTGTATTTTCTGTTTTAGATGCTCTTACACAGCAGATGGGGACATCCACCGTCACCCAGTTCACTTTTGCCCATGCTGTGCAAAAGTGGCTGAGCTATGCACCAGACCGGGCAGGAGGGACTGGACGACAAACCAGTCAGATGTCAGAGGACCTTGAACTAAATTAACTGGTACAAGTGTATCAAAATAAGAGGCTAATAAAATGAATTTGTTTTGAACAGTGTGATGTGGTCAATGTTTTAGGCTAGGCATACAAGCTTTCAAATGTTCCATCACTTTTTAACATCCTGGCTGTAGATGAAGCAGGATATTCATTTAATATAGGGCATTTTCGTATGCCTAGCAGTCATTTTCTATGGCTTAATAACGATTGAAATTCCATTGAAATCTCGTTGATCCATAGTTTAGTTGAAATTTCAACATTGTTTCAATATTTCTGATAATTGAAATACCATTGAAATTCCGTTGATCTATGGACAGGATTTCAACATTGTTTCAATATTAAAACAGGGTGCAAAATGATATAGAATCAACATCAGAGTTCGATGTTGATTCAATGACTTAGTGTTGACAACAGAATGTTTATTCAACATAGTTTCAATGACTGTTTGCTATCTGGGTGTAGATGTGTGTGTGTGTGTGTGCGCGTGTGTGTTTGATTGACTCTGTGTGTGTGTGTGTGTGTGTGTGTGTGTGTGTGTGTGTGTGTGTGCACGTGTGCGTGTGTGTGTGTGTGTTTGATTGACATCCAGATGATGGGGTGACATCATCTGGAGTGGCCGGCGGTTTAGAAAACGCTGAAGTCAGACGCTGATGTGAAGCTAAATTAGCTTTAAATCGGCTCCACTGGAACAGTTACTCCTCCTCCTCCATCTTCTTCATCTTCTTCATCTTCTTCATCTTCTTCATCTTGTTCCTTCCAGTCACAATTAAAAGCTTCAGCAGCTCAGAGCGGACACACACACACACACACACAAACACACACACACACACACACACACACACACACACACATACACATTCTGAGGCGATGAAGATTTCTCTGATCTTCTGCAGACGTTTGTTTTCTCTAAAGATGAACTTTAATCCTCTTTCTGTTCTTCAGGATTCAAGCTGAAGGACTTCCTGCGGGACGGCGAGACTCTGACAACGTTCCTGAGAGACATTAAACAACTTAAACTCTCTGAAAATGACGTCCAGCTGATCAAAGACGCCGACGTCGACCTGGAGAAGGTGAGCACGCCGTCTGTCTGAGCACGCCGTCTGTCTGAACACGCCGTCTGTCTGAACACGCCGTCTGTCTGAACACGCCGTCTGTCTGAACACGCCGTCTGTCTGAACACGCCGTCTGTCTGAGCACGTCTGTCTGAACACGCCGTCTGTCTGAGCACGCCGTCTGTCTGAACACGCCGTCTGTCTGAACACGCCGTGTGTCTGAACACGCCGTGTGTCTGAGCACACTCAGTTTCATTAATTGGGTTTCATTTATTCAAGCATATTATACTTTTCTTTATAATAACAGTCTCTCTCCGTCCGTCCCAGGTGCTCCTGAAGGGTTTCGGCGTCCACCTGAGGGACATGTGTCCCTGGAAAGGTGGCAAGCACGCCGTGGAGGACTTTGTGATGATCTCGGACCCTTGGTTGTCCAGGGAGGTAGAGAGAATTATCTGTCAGGAGTCGGCCAGCTGGCTGAACCACGCTGAGGAGATCTTCCTCAACAACCTGGACTTCCTGAAACCCATCAAGGTACCAAGTCTGTGTGTGTGTGTGTGTGTGTGTGTGTGTGTGTGTGTGTGTGTGTGTGTGTGTGTGTGTGTGTGTGTGTCTGTGTGTGTGTGTGTGTGTGTCTGTGTGTGTCTGTGTGTGTGTGTGTGTGTGTATGTCTGTGTGTGTGTGTGTGTGTGTGTGTGTGTGTGTGTGTGTCCCTCTCTGTCCATCCGGTCTCTTCTTTATTTGACCATCGTTTATTTCTAAAGAAACACGACAATGTATGAAAGGCTCCGTTACCTTGTACCTCACGTTATGGCTCCGTAGCAGACGTTTTTATAAAAATAGGCTAACGGTTGGGTCATAACCACGAGACTTACTGTCTCATAGTAGAGGAATTACCGTACAGTACAGGAGAAGCTCGCAGGCAGTTTGGACTTACATCAGCTGTTTAGTTTAATTACTAATGTTAACTAGCATTTTAGTTAGCAATAATTAGCCTGTGCCTATGTTATCTCCTTACATATACCTACGCTCTCCGTCTCTGATAGATTGGGAATGATTGAGATTTCTCTTGGCACAGCTACCAGAAGACTTACAACGTTCAGACACGTTGCTCACGTCACATCTACGTCATCAAGCTCAGTTTGAGGCTGCGCAGTAACGCTCAGCCATCACCGGGAAAGTGCTTCTACTAGACTTCACTGGTCGTCCAGAGCAACGGCATCTGTTGGTCCATTTCTTTAACTGTCTATTGCTACAAGGTGTAAAGGGGAATCTAACTCTATAAGGGAGTGAATACGTTTTGAGTATAAGGTGAAAGAAAAGGACAACATGAGTTTAAGTTCTCCTCCACGACTCCTCCAAACCTCAGAGAACACAGATGGATGAATTATATTTTGAATGTGCACAAAGTTTTGAACATGAGCAGAAATCTTGTTCAAACACATCTGAACTATTACAGTCCAGGGCTTTATTAATTCATTAAAATTAATTGATGTATCATTGAGGTGAATAATTGACGTATGCACATTTAAGGAGTTACTTCCCCAACAAAAGAGCAGCAGAGGAGGGAGGAGTAAATGATGCTAGGCTACATGTGTGCTGACTCAGGTATAATTAGAAAAGTCAATCCAAAGGAGAATAAGTAGTTGAAAGCAATACAGAATACCTGAGAGCCTTACTGCAATATATTCCATTATGTTTTTATATTTGGATTTTAATCTATGTTTCCCTTTACATAAAGATATTTCCAGCATACATTGATTCAGAAAAAGTTAGAAATAGGTGCATAAAACTTCACCAGAATGCAGGAAATGAAGTGTTTAATGTTCAACATTTCCTGGGGGAGGACCCCCAGACCCCCCCATCATAAGTCACCACACAGATCAGGAAACAAAACCCTGTCCTTTGGGTTGCCAGGTCAGTTATGATTAGTGCCATCTAAATAAGATCTGCAAACTGGGCAGCTAAAATGAACATACACTGGTTATTAACAAGCTGGGCAAGCCAATTTCTGTTTTTCATTGCACTCAGTTTATATAAATAATAACAAACGACGAACACCGTGCAACCAGTAACCAGTAACATAGCTCAAACACAGCGTTCATGCTTCGACTGCTCATGACATTTTCCAAGATGGCGCCCGCATGTAAACATGAACGGTACTGTCTTTATAATCTATCTTTTTAATAAACTGAACACTTACAAAGTTCTCAATGCTTGTGTTTACATGTAGGGAGCCTCGTTATGCTACTGTGGAAGTGTGGTGCTATTTTGAGCCTTGTTAGCGATATAGAAATAGTGATTTACCCGTGGCCCCGAAAGCTAGCGTTAGCAGCTAACCACCGGTTTGTAGTAGCTTGTTTGTAGCTAGCGACACATTCGGTTAGCATGAAAACAAATCCCACAGAACGGTTGACTTGGTACACATATGTTATTAACCTCTAGGTTCATTTTGCACCGGATTTGTCCTTTAAAGAAGGATGATCTGCTTCTGTTCATCTGACAGTCACCAACCAAAATCTGTGCACATTTCAGAGTATTTAAGAGGGAAATCTTGTACTTTTTAACATGTACCTGTCACCAACCAAACTGCAATTTGAATGTATTTAAGTGGGACATCTTGTACTTTTTACTGCTCTACAGGTACCTGACACCAACCAAACTCTGTGCAAATTTCAGGGTATTTAAGAAACCCCACAACATCTCACATTGTGTTTATCTGTTCCTATTCTTCCTGTTTCACTAAATCCTTTGAACTGAAGCTGGAGTCTGAAATGTGTCTCCGTGTCTCTCAGAGGGACGTGACGTCAGACCCCGAGGCCGTCAAGCTGGTTGTCAGGGCGACCAACAACCTCCTGGACAGTCTGGGTTCGCTGGCGGTTGAGGTAAGAAACCACGGCCCACTAACAACAACTTTGAAGGATTTTACTAGTTTCATGACTTTTCAATAAATAAATAAACATATATTAGAATTTTTAAAAAAATTGAATATTATGAGAAGAAAGTCGGATTTCTTTAAAAAAAACTTTGGAATATTTTGAGAATAAAGGACGAGATATAAACAGAAAACAAAAGCTGAACATTTGTAAAAATAAATTTAAATGCTGCCAATCTCTAGTCAATCATAAGTTTCAGCCACTTTTTTATAGCATCAAATAACTAATAAAACCTGATAAGATAAAAAAAAAACTGATCAGAGAAATCTACATGTGAACAAACCTCAGCAGAGTCTCAGAGTCTCTCAGAGTCTCAGAGTCTCAGAGTCTCTCAGAGTCTTCACAGTCCGCCAATGAACAAACACTCAGTCCCGCTCACACTAGGGATAAACTGGAGACACACTGGGGATAAACTGAAGACACACTGGGGATAAACTGGAGACACACTGGGGATAAACTGAAGACACACTGGGGATAAACTGGAGACACACTGGGGATTAACTGGAGACACTGGGGATTAACTGGAGACACACTGGGGATTACCGGGAGACACACTGGGGATAAACTGGAGCCACACTGGGGATTAACTGGGGACACACTGGGGATTAACTGGGGACACACTGGGGATTAACTGGAGACACACTGGGGATTAACTGGAGACACATTGGGGATATACTGGAGACACACTGGGGATTAACTGGGGACACACTGGGGATTAACTGGAGACACACTGGGGATTAACTGGAGACACACTGGGGATAAACTGGAGACACAATGGGGATTAACTGGAGACACACTGGGGACACACTGGGGATTAACTGGAGACACATTGGGGATAAACTGGAGACACACTGGGGATTAACTGGGGACACACTGGGGATTAACTGGAGACACATTGGGGATAAACTGGAGACACACTGGGGATTAACTGGAGACACACTGGGGATTAACTGGAGACACACTGGGGATAAACTGGAGACACACTGGGGATTAACTGGAGACACTGGTGACACACTGGGGATAAACTGGAGACACAATGGGGATTAACTGGAAACACACTGGGGATAAACTGGAGACACAATGGGGATAAACTGGGGGTTAACTGGAGACACACTGGGGATAAACTGGAGACACACTGGGGATAAACTGGAGACACACTGGAGACACACTGGGGATAAACTGGGGACACACTGGGGATTAACTGGAGACACACTGGGGATAAACTGGAGACACACTGGGGATAAACTGGGGACACACTGGGGATTAACTGGGGACACACTGGGGATAAACTGGGAACACACTGGGGATTAATTGGAGACACACTGGGGATAAACTGGAGACACACTGGGGATAAACTGGAGACACACTGGGGATAAACAGCAGACACACTGGGGATAAACTGGAGACACAATGGGGATAAACTGGAGACACACTGGGGATTAACTGGAGACACACTGGGGATAAACTGGAGACACACTGGGGATAAACTGGAGACACACTGGGGATAAACTGGGGACACACTGGGGATTAACTGGAGACACACTGGGGATAAACTGGGGACACACTGGGGATTAACTGGAGACACACTGGGGATTAACTGGAGACACTGGGGACACACTGGGGATAAACTGGAGACACAATGGGGATTAACTGGAGACACACTGGGGATAAACTGGAGACACAATGGGGATAAACTGGGGGTTAACTGGAGACACACTGGGGATAAACTGGAGACACACTGGGGATAAACTGGAGACACACTGGAGACACACTGGGGATAAACTGGGGACACACTGGGGATTAACTGGAGACACACTGGGGATAAACTGGAGACACACTGGGGATAAACTGGGGACACACTGGGGATTAACTGGGGACACACTGGGGATAAACTGGGAACACACTGGGGATTAATTGGAGACACACTGGGGATAAACTGGAGACACACTGGGGATAAACTGGAGACACACTGGGGATAAACTGGAGACACAATGGGGATAAACTGGAGACACACTGGGGATTAACTGGAGACACACTGGGGATAAACTGGAGACACACTGGGGATAAACTGGAGACACACTGGGGATAAACTGGGGACACACTGGGGATTAACTGGAGACACACTGGGGATTAACTGGAGACACTGGGGATTAACTGGAGACACACTGGGGATTAACTGGAGACAAAGAATAAACTGAACTGAACTAACAGTAGTACTAGTATCTTACAGTACTGAGTGTGTGTATTGTGTACAGCTGGCTGGTATGAACAGTAGTAGTACTAGTATCTAACAGTACTGAGTGTGTGTATTGTGTACAGCTGGCTGGTATGAACAGTAGTAGTACTAGTATCTAACAGTACTGTGTGTACTGTGTATGAACAGCTGTAGTACTAGTATCTAACAGTACTGTGTGTACTGTGTATGAACAGTAGTAGTACTAGTATCTAACAGTACTGTGTGTGTACTGTGTGTACAGCTGGCCGGTATGAACAGTAGTAACAGTAGTACTAGTATCTAACAGTACTGTGTGTACTGTGTGTACAGCTGGCCGGTATGAACAGCTGTAACAGTAGTACTAGTATCTAATAGTACTGTGTGTACTGTGTGTACAGCTGGCTGGTATGAACAGCTGTATTACTAGTATCTAATAGTACCGTGTGTGTGTATACTCTGTGTACAGCTGGCCGGTATGAACAGTAGTAACAGTAGTACTAGTATCTAATAGTACTGTGTGTACAGCTGGCCGGTATGAACAGTAGTAACAGTAGTACTAGTATCTAACAGTAATGTGTGTACTGTGTGTACAGCTGGCCGGTATGAACAGTAGTAACAGTAGTACTAGTATCTAACAGTACTGTGTGTACTGTGTGTACAGCTGGCCGGTATGAACAGCTGTAGTACTAGTATCTAACAGTACTGTGTGTACTGTGTGTACAGCTGGCCGGTATGAACAGTAGTAACAGTAGTACTAGTATCTAATAGTACTGTGTGTACAGCTGGCTGGTATGAACAGCTGTAGTACTAGTATCTAATAGTACTGTGTGTACAGCTGGCCGGTATGAACAGTAGTAACAGTAGTACTAGTATCTCATAGTACTGTGTGTACAGCTGGCCGGTATGAAGAGCTGTAGTACTAGTATCTAACAGTACTGTGTGTACTGTGTGTACTTTGGCCGGTATGAACAGTAGTAACAGTAGTACTAGTATCTAATAGTACTGTGTGTACAGCTGGATGGTATGAAGAGCTGTAGTACTAGTATCTAACAGTACTGTGTGTACTGTGTGTACAGCTGGCCGGTATGAAGAGCTGTAGTACTAGTATCTAATAGTACTGTGTGTACAGCTGGCCGGTATGAACAGTAGTAACAGTAGTACTAGTATCTAACAGTACTGTGTGTACTGTGTGTACAGCTGGCCGGTATGAAGAGCTGTAGTACTAGTATCTAACAGTACTGTGTGTACTGTGTGTACAGCTGGCCGGTATGAACAGCTGTAGTACTAGTATCTAACAGTACTGTGTGTACTGTGTGTACAGCTGGCCAGTATGAACAGCTGTAGTGCTAGTATCTAACAGTACTGTGTGTACTACTGTGTGTACAGCTGGCCGGTATGAAGAGCTGTAGTACTAGTATCTAACAGTACTGTGTGTACTGTGTGTACAGCTCGCCGGTATGAAGAGCTGTAGTACTAGTATCTAACAGTACTGTGTGTACTGTGTGTACAGCTGGCCGGTATGAAGAGCTGGGTGGATCTGAGGAAGGAGATCATCTCCCTGACCCAGAAGGCCACGTCGTCTCCCAGCACCATGTACCAGGCCGTCTCCAGGATCGTGTGCGGCCACCCGGAGGGCGGCGGCCGGCAGATCAAATCCCTCAACTGGTACGAGGACAGCAACTACAAGGCGCTGTTCGGTAACCACGGAAACAGCAACGAGGACGAGCCGGTGACGCTCTACGACAACTCCTCCAGTGAGTCCAGACCCGTTTATACTGGAGAGGTTCTGAGTCCAGACCTGTTTATACTATTTGTGTGTATCTCTCTCTGTGTGTGCGTGCGTGTGTGTGTGTGTGCTTGTCTGTGTGTGTGTGTGTGTGTGTGTGTGTGTCTCTTCCTATGTGTGTGTGTGTGTGTGTGTGTGTCTCTATGTGTGTGTATGTGTCTATATGTGTGTGTTTGTCTGTGTTTGTCTGTGTGTGCGTGCGTGTGTGTGTGTGTCTCTGTGTGTGTGTGTGTGTGTGTGTGTGTGTGCGTGTGTGTGTGTGTGTTTGTGTGTCTCTCTGTGTGTGTGTGTGTGTGTGTGTGTGTGTGTGTGTGTGTGTGTGTGTGTGTGTGTGTGTGTGTGTGTGTCTCAGCTCCCTACTGTAACAGTCTGGAGCAGAGCATGGACTCTAACCTGATGTCCAGGATGATGTGGCAGGCTCTGAAGCCTCTGCTGCTGGGGAAGATCATGTACACGCCCCACACCCCCGCCACCCAGAGGGTCATCCACGAGGTATGACATCACTTCCTGTCTCCTCATGGGTGTGTGGCTAGAAGGGATACAGCTACAGCCAGAAGTTACACTAAATAATGACAAATCTGGCTGAAATAATAATATATTTTCACTTTCAGTCTTTTTCATAAACTATCTAGTGGTTTTGGTTCCTAAACGTAACCGTCGTCGCTGTAGCTGGATCCCATCTAGCCTCACCTGGAGCAGGGTAGATGCTAGATAAGACCCGCTGTACGTGTTGTTCATGTTTCACACATAAAGTCTTGTTTGCTGATGTTATCACACATGTGGCCTTCTTTGCACAACGGCAGGTTGGAGCATTGGTATATTTTCTTTTTAAGGCCGTACTGTGTAAACTGCCTCCTTACCAGTGGTCAGGGATGTAGTGGAGGCTAAACGCCGTTTACGCACCTCCCAAAATTCGGAAATAGCGTTTACCCACCTCCAAAGTGCGTTTATCCACCTCTAAATTGTGTTTATCCACCTCTAAATAGCCTATAGTTCCTAAGCCATTTTAAATCAAGCTTATGTCGTTTTAGTTTCATATTTTTCATTATTAGTTTCATAGATTGTTAAACCTAAGACGAAGTCTTTCATATTGGGCTGCTTACTGTCAGTGTTGACCAATCTCTTGCGGTGTTTGTTTGTTATAGCCCACAACGTTGCCTTCCAGGCACTAGGATTAGGCAACAGTTATAGGTGACTTGAATTAAGTCAATGGTCGCAGCGCTGCCTTGAAGTCAACGTTGGGGGCTTAAAACGCCATCGAGCATCTCTTGCGTAGAGAGCAGGAAGCAGCAGACTGCATCAAGATTCATCAGTTCTCTTAATACATCCATGGTCACTAGCCCAAACTAGCCTACATGTCTCATGTAATAAATTGTAAAAATAGATGTCCGGCAATTTTTTAAGCGCCGTCAAGACAGCAGCCCTCCTCCTGATGCCAGCAAACGGCCTCGGCTACAAGCCCACAGTGAGTGAGCTCGAAAAACAGTACTAAACTTCATGTTTTTTAGGTTAATTTGGTTCACGGTAGATTCATGCCACTGACTCAACAAGTCACCTCTACCTGTTCCCATTAGCCCATGTTACAAGTAAAATTCAGGATACATTATCAGATAAATAACTGGATGTAATTATGCATTCTCTGACATTTAAACCACTGGAAGTTTGTGACAACAAGCTCTCTTTGCTAGTCACCTAGCTAGTTAATGTTATCGCTATAGCCGTTCGCGGTTTTGCGGGTACGGTAAACGTTTCTATGGAAACTGCGAGTTGAACCAATCAACTCGCCGACTATGGGTAGTGTAGTTTTTCTCCATAAGATTGCGGCTAAAAACATGTTTTTCTAGTAACAAGGTTGATTTCATACAGACCTCTAGCTTCTACAGGAGCAGAAACAAAATGAGACATTTGAGGACTGTCATGAGCCCTCTCACTCCACCGGGTTACCACCTTAATTTGTTTCCACTATCTTCCACTCTGCTCACCACTCTCTCTACTCAGCCTAACTAGCTCCACCTGTCCCTGCTCTGCTCTGATTACTCTGCCAGCTGCGCTGCATTACCCACTAACCTCTCCCAGTATTTAAAGCCCTGTCTTTCAGCTCTCCTTTGTCAGATCGTCTGCAAAGCTCACACCCGGAACCTGTTTGCTCGCGCTTCTGGCTCACCCTTGTTTTGTGACCCCGGACCTGCCTGATTCTTGGATACTCTTCTGCCCCAGGAAAACCAGACCTGCTTTCTGCCTTAACGACTCCTGACTACTCTTCGATCCCGGTAACTCTGACCAGCCTTCTGCCTTGCTACAACGTATTTGGATTTCCCTTGAACTGTACTTCTGCCTTGTTTCATCCGCCCCGTTGTGTCTGTGTTTCCCCCCCAGGACTTCCGGACCACCCGCCACCGGCGTCATAGGACGCATCGCTGCCACTGGGGGGGGCACAGATCCAGCACATTGGACGGAATCCCTGTTATTCCCAGTAACCCCTGGAGCCTTCACTCACTCCCTACTTCCCTTTTCCCTTAAGTTTTAATAAACTTTCTGGTGTGACGCAATTGTGGTCCTCTGGTCGTCTGTCTGAACCGTGACAGTACGATCTGACCATCATGGACTCAGCGCACACTTCCCCCGACATGGAAACCGACGAACCTGAGCAACCCACCGCCATGCTACGCCTGGAACACACTGAGAGAGGGCTAGCCCGCATGAGCGGCGACATCACCTCTCTGCTTCAGGTCGGCCACCAACAGCATCAGCAGTTCCAGCAGCACCAGCAGCAGTTCCAGCAGCAGCAACAACAACTCGCCATGATCATCCAACTCCTCACCAACCTTACCCCAGCCACTCCGCCCACCGGCCCAGTTCCAGGCAGTCTGCCCACCAGCCCTGCCCCCGAGTTACCTGCCCCGGTCATTGCAGCCGCTGCTCCGGAACCCAAGATTGGAAACCCCGAGCGGTTCAACGGCGATTCAACCCAGGTCCGGCCATTCCTGACTAGCTGCCGACTTCAGTTCTCCTTGCAGCCAAGGACCTTCGCCACGGAGGGGGCTAAAGTTGGGTATGCCATCACTCACCTGACGGGCCGAGCTCGACTCTGGGGAACAGCAGAGTTCGAACGTCAAACCCCCGCATGTGCAACCTTCGACCTGTTTGCTGAGGAGATGCTGAAGGTGTTTGACCTGGATTCACCAACCGCAGAGGCGTCTCGTGAACTGTTCAGTATTCGACAAGGCAGACGTACAGTCGCAGACCATTCCATCGACTTCCGAACCCTGGCAAGACGAAGTTCTTGGAACACACCATCGTTGGTGGACGCATTCTTCCATAGCTTGGCTGACTATATCAAGGACGAGTTGGTCTCCCATGAACTGCCTTCCACTCTTGATGAAGCCATCGCACTGACTGTCCGGATCGACAGAAGGATACAGACCCGTCGTCGTGAGAGGGGGCGCCAAGGTCCACCAACTACCGGCATTCGGAGAGATCCGACTGGGCTCCTGTCATCTACTGCCACTCACCCAAGTCAGCTTGATCAGTCTGAGCCCATGGAGATTGGGCGAGCCTCTCTCACTCCTGCAGAGCGCCAGCGCCGCTTCACCTCAAACCTCTGCCTCTATTGTGGAGGTGATGGACATCGTGTGGTAACCTGCCCTTTAAAAGCCGAAGCTCACCGGGCATAGGGGGAGTCCGGTTGAGCTCAATGACCATCCAGTCCTCCGACCGCAAACCCCTGCTGCAAGTTCACCTCCGCCTCTCTGACTCAACTCACACCCTGGCTGCTCTGGTGGATTCTGGCGCCGAAGCGAACATAATGGACATCAAGCTGGCACGCCAACTGGGACTGGAGAACCTCCGTTTGACACCTCCTATTCCTGCCCGGGCACTGGACGGACACTTACTCGGATCGGTCACTCATGTCACGGCCCCGGTCTCGATGGGTCTGTCCGGAAACCATCAAGAAACTATCCAGTTTCACCTGCTCCCCTCTCCAGGCCAACCCCTCATCCTGGGTTACCCATGGCTCCGCCGGCACAACCCTCAGCTCGACTGGGTGACCGGGGTGATCAGGGAGTGGGGAGAGGACTGCCACCGAACCTGCCTGCTTGCTGCCGCACTACCCCCTCGGCCAGTACCTACTAACTCCGCTCCTGACTTCTCCAATGTCCCAGAATGCTACCATGGTCTCAGAGAAGTGTTTAACAAAGCAAGAGCCACATCTCTGCCCCCTCACCGACCGTACGACTGTGCCATCGACCTCCTCCCTGGAACAGCCCCTCCAAAGGGCCGTCTTTATTCGTTGTCTGCTCCTGAAAGAAAGTCCATGGAGGACTACATCAATGACTCTCTGTCCGCAGGATTAATCCGTTCATCTTCATCTCCTGCTGGTGCTGGCTTCTTCTTTGTGGGGAAGAGGGACGGATCTCTTCGCCCCTGCATCGACTACAGGGGACTCAACGACATCACAGTGAAAAACCGTTACCCTCTGCCTCTGCTCACCTCTGCTTTTGAGTTGCTCCAGGGAGCCACTGTTTTTACCAAGTTGGATCTCAGAAACGCTTACCACCTAGTGCGGATCCGGGAGGGAGATGAATGGAAAACCGCATTCAATACACCAACAGGCCACTACGAGTATCTGGTTATGCCTTTTGGCCTCACCAATGCTCCTGCTGTGTTCCAGGCTCTAGTGAATGATGTACTGCGGGACATGTTAAACAAGTTTGTCTTCGTTTACCTGGATGACATCTTAATCTACTCCAGAAACCTGTCTGAACACACCCGCCATGTCCAGCAAGTCCTTCATCGTCTTCTGGAGAATTCCCTCTACGCCAAGGCAGAGAAATGTGAGTTTCACGTCAAGACAGTGGCCTTCCTGGGGTACATAGTGGCAGAGGGAAGTATCCAAATGGATCCTGCCAAAGTATCAGCAGTCACTTCATGGCCAGTTCCGGAGAACAGAAAGAAGCTGCAACAGTTTCTGGGGTTTGCTAACTTCTATAGAAAGTTTATCCGGAACTACAGTACCGTTGCTGCCCCTCTCACTGCTCTAACCAGCACCAAGCAACCCTTCACCTGGACCCCAGCAGCCGACAAAGCCTTCAGTACCCTCAAGGTAAGGTTCACCTCCGCTCCCATCCTCCAGATGCCTGATGTGGACCGGCAATTCATTGTGGAGGTGGACGCCTCGGATGTGGGAGTTGGTGCTGTGATTTCTCAGTGGGCTGCGGAGGATAGGAAGCTCCATCCCTGTGCCTTTTTCTCACGTCGGTTGTCCCCCTCTGAGTGCAATTACGACATAGGGAACCGAGAGCTGCTGGCTGTGAAGCTTGCCTTGGAGGAGTGGCGTCACTGGCTGGAGGGGTCCACCATTCCATTTCTCGTTTGGACCGATCATAAGAACTTGGAGTACATCCGCACGGCCAAACGGTTGAACTCCAGGCAGTCCCGCTGGGCCCTGTTCTTCACCAGGTTTAATTTCACTCTGTCATACCGGCCTGGATCACGCAACACCAAGCCAGACGCCCTCTCCCGTCAATTCCAGAAGGATGACACCCCCTCCAAGGATCCTGTGTCGATTCTGCCAAGTCCCTGCATCGTAGCAGCTCTGACCTGGGCTGTTGAGGAACAGGTGCTGGAAGCTCTCCGTAACCAGCCAGGTCCCAGCACTTGCCCAGCTGACCGCCTTTTTGTCCCCGAAAACCTGAGGTCCCAGGTCGTTCAGTGGGGACATGACTCCCACCTAGCTTGTCACCCTGGCTCCACCCGCACTTACAACCTGCTCGCCCAGAGGTTCTGGTGGCCCTCTCTGAGAAAGGATGTACGGGAATTCGTCCAAGCCTGCCCCATCTGCAACCAACACAAGTCGTCCTGCCAGCCCCCAGCCGGATTGCTGCAGCCCCTGCCTGTGCCCAGACGTCCCTGGTCTCACATCGCCCTTGACTTTGTCACGGGGCTGCCCCCTTCAAGTGGCATGACCGTCATTCTCACCATAGTTGACCGATTCAGCAAGATGGCACACTTCATTCCCCTCCCCAAGCTCCCAACCGCCAAGGAGACCGCCCAGGTGGTCCTGGAACACGTCTTCCGGATCCACGGACTGCCAAAGGATGTAGTTTCTGACCGTGGTCCACAATTCTCCTCCGCTTTTTGGAAGGAGTTCTGTCACCTGCTGGGAGCCACAGTCAGTCTGACTTCCGGATTCCATCCCCAATCCAATGGGCAGTCAGAGCGGGCAAATCAGGAGCTCGAGAAGGCACTGCGATGCATGACTTCCCGCAACCCCCACTCCTGGTCGCAGCAATTGACATGGGTGGAGTACGCACACAATTCTCTGACCTGCTCTGCCATCGGTATGTCCCCCTTCCAATGTGTTTATGGATACCAGCCTCCTCTATTTGCCAGCCAGGAAGGGGAGGTTACTTGCCCATCTGCACTTGCTTTTGCCCGTCGATGTCGCCGCACCTGGTCACAAGCCCGAGCCACACTCCTCAGATCCGTTGCCAGCTACACTACCGGGGCCAACCGTCGGAGAATTCCTGCTCCCACCTACCATGTTGGTCAAAGGGTGTGGTTGTCATCAAAGAACCTGCCACTCAGGGTGGAGTCGCAAAAGCTGGCACCTCGGTTCATTGGCCCATTCCCTATCATAAGAGTGATTAGCCCAACTGCTGTCCGGCTCCAACTGCCTAATTCCATGAGGGTGCACCCCACTTTCCATGTGTCTAAGATTAAGCCCATTCATGAGAGTCCGCTGGTCCCTGCTGCGCCTTGTCCTCCTCCTCCACAGCTCGTCGATGGTGGTCTGGTTTACACCGTCCGCCGCCTGCTTCGGTCCAGACGGAGGGGTAGGGGTCTCCAGTACCTCATTGACTGGGAGGGCTATGGACCTGAGGAAAGGACCTGGGTGCCAGCTAGTCGGATTGTGGATAGGACTCTCATCACCGCCTTCCACCAACGGCATCCTGATCAACCTGCAATCCGTCGGGGCCGCCCCAGAGGAGTCCCTAACCGTCCTGCCCGCTCGGCTTCCTGTCCTGTGCCTGATCCTGTCTCGGGACCTGTCCCATCTCCCGACCACGACCCTCCGGCTTCCTCCGAGGATGAGGACGTTCACTCGGACCGTTCGGAGGAGTTCTAGCCCTCCTCCGGCTCCCCTCCTCCCGCCCGGCGTGGTGTTGCTCTTGGGACTTCTGGGGCCGTCCCTTGGGGGGGGGGTTCTGTCATGAGCCCTCTCACTCCACCGGGTTACCACCTTAATTTGTTTCCACTATCTTCCACTCTGCTCACCACTCTCTCTACTCAGCCTAACTAGCTCCACCTGTCCCTGCTCTGCTCTGATTACTCTGCCAGCTGCGCTGCATTACCCACTAACCTCTCCCAGTATTTAAAGCCCTGTCTTTCAGCTCTCCTTTGTCAGATCGTCTGCAAAGCTCACACCCGGAACCTGTTTGCTCGCGCTTCTGGCTCACCCTTGTTTTGTGACCCCGGACCTGCCTGATTCTTGGATACTCTTCTGCCCCAGGAAAACCAGACCTGCTTTCTGCCTTAACGACTCCTGACTACTCTTCGATCCCGGTAACTCTGACCAGCCTTCTGCCTTGCTACAACGTATTTGGATTTCCCTTGAACTTTACTTCTGCCTTGTTTCATCCGCCCCGTTGTGTCTGTGTTTCCCCCCCAGGACTTCCGGACCACCCGCCACCGGCGTCATAGGACGCATCGCTGCCACTGGGGGGGGCACAGATCCAGCACATTGGACGGAATCCCTGTTATTCCCAGTAACCCCTGGAGCCTTCACTCACTCCCTACTTCCCTTTTCCCTTAAGTTTTAATAAACTTTCTGGTGTGACGCAATTGTGGTCCTCTGGTCGTCTGTCTGAACCGTGACAAGGACGTCATCCTGGGCTTTTGGGAAACACTGATCCACATTTTTCTGACATATTGTAGATCAAACAACTAATCAATTAATCGAGAAAATATTCAACAGATTAATCGACTATGAAAATAATCCCAATCATTATGTACAAGTGCATTGCATTGGCAGCCCTGGATATAAGCCTCCCTCTCTAGTCTATCTCTTAAATATGTTTGTTCTCTCTGTTTTGTCATTTAGTAAACTTTATAGATTTCAACCCTATTATTTCTTCTCGAGTCTCTTTAACAAGAGCTTAGATGAATGTATGAATTGAATAGTGATTGTGTGACTAATGATGAGGAAACAACCAGTGATACCCTTGGTAGTACCATCAAATGATAGCCTATAGTGATGTCATCAGGATACACATACACCGGTAGGCAGTGGCCCACCTTAAAAGGTGACCACGTCGTGGTCTACCAGAATTTATAGTTTACCCACCTCTTTTTTTACCACTACACCTCTGCCAGTGGTGTAGTCTACGTGATACGCAGGTATACGCCGTATACCCACTAGGAAAAGTCAAGGATTTCCGTATACCCACTTACAAAAGCGCAATGATACGTAACAACATTGTTTGTGACTGAACTTTCTCACTTTCATTCATAACTCACCCCGTCTGTGTTGGGAAGCTCTGACATTTGGACCTTCGGCGTTTCCGTAGCCGTGACCTGGATCTGACGTGAGGTCACTTAACGTTACTAAGCAACAACAAGTTGCATTCTTTGCGCGGTCTTTCCTTTCTCGCAACTAGTTAGAGTTTGAACAAAGTTTTATAAGTAACGAGATATGAAACGTTACTAAACAGACCTAATAACACTACTTCAGTGTTTTCTGAAGTCTGTCCCTGAAGCTGCTGCCACGTCAGGTGATACTGCAGCTGCCACAGATCCTGATGACCCGATCGTTAACGTTACCGTTACAAAAAACCAGCCCGAAAATCCTACCGCAACGTTACTGTTACCTGGTAAGTGAGAGTAGCTTATATGATACCGTGTGTGTGTGTGTGTGTGTGTGTGTCTGTGTGTGTGTCTGTGTGTCTATGTGTGCGTGCGCGCCTGTGTGTGTGTCTGTGTGTCTATGTGTGTGTGTACCTGTGTGTCTGAGTACTGCAGTAAACAGAATACAAAGTTTATATGTCCTTGTTTCAGATGATGAGAGAGACAGTGAGAACTCCTGGCCTTCATAAGGTCAATGACTATGCAACATTAGAGTAAATTCTTAAATCTTAAATATGCATTGCTTTACACAATTAAATGACTATATGGTAATGTTAGTTAGCAATGGTCAGATAATTAACTAAAATAGAAAGAGTGGAGCTTTTTTCTCCTTCCGTCTGCTTTTTATGCATTTGTTAGCCATGGTGTTGAAGATTGTAAACAGTTTATTAAATACTTTTGAGTAAATGTAGGCCCTTATCAGCAGATTTTACTGCTAATCGATACAAAAGTTGTATGATGATGCTAATTATTAGTCATGGTTTTGTGTGGCAGTGGGGGGGTGTCGGTTAAATGGCTTATTTGTGTGATGTGATGTCCTGTTGCGTTCAGGTTCGGTTGCGTTTCTCAAAAAGTGTTGTTTTTCCAGGACTTTAAATAAACGCCATCAATACTTAAACGTCTGTTGCCCGTGTACAGTTCATATTCAGAAACATCACAGTACCGACTATATGGGGTGTCGCTCTTGGACAGGCGAGTATGAGGCTGGGAGGGGAAAATCACAGTATACTCACTACAAAAAAATAGACTACACCACTGCTCCTTACTTCTGTTCTCTCCTGACTCCTAAAGTCACCACCAGGACATGTAATCTTCCATCATTTGGGGGAATCATGTATGACATTCCCTGAACGCCAACTGTCTTCGATTGAAAGAGTCTTTAACCGTCCTGTTGTCCTCGGGTCAAATCTGACCCGTTTACAAAAACTTTCTGTATCAGAACTATGACAAAAGAACGTTAAAAAACAATGTTGGAAAAAGCTATAAAAACGCAGGAAAATCTTTTTACAATTTTTTTTTATGCAGAAAAAAGTGAGAAAAAAAATCTGAAAACAATTGTCAATAAAACAATACAGCTACATGCTAACGTCAATAAAACAATAAAGCTACAAGTCAGGAGAACCTGTGTGTTACATTCAGCTTCTGGACCAGTTGTGTAGTTTATGGGTTAGAAGCATTTATTGGTGAATCATACTAAGAAACTCCCGCACAATGTCTAACTTTGCCAGCTACTGAATTTATCTCTTTAGTTAGACGGTGTGTGTGAGTTTCTTTACAACTTTTGACCGACTCGTCCCTCTCAGCTGCTCCTGTCTCATGTTATAGACTCGTCCCTCTCCACTGAATCTGTCTCATGTTATAGACTCGTCCCTCTCCACTGAATCTGTCTCATGTTATAGACTCATCCCTCTCCGCTGCACCTGTCTCATGTTATAGACTCATCCCTCTCGGCTGCACCTGTCTCATGTTATAGACTTGTCCCTCTCCGCTGAATCTGTCTCATGTTATAGACTGGTCCCTCTCTGCTCCACCTGTCTCATGTTATAGACTCGTCCCTCTCCGCTGCACCTGTCTCATGTTATAGACTCATCCCTCTCCGCTGCACCTGTCTCATGTTATAGACTGGTCCCTCTCCGCTGCACCTGTCTCATGTTATAGACTGGTCCCTCTCCGCTGCACCTGTCTCATGTTATAGACTGGTCCCTCTCCGCTGTCTCATGTTATAAATGTGAAAATTATTTTTCTGTTCTAACTGATTCAGCTCCGTTACCGTCAGTCTTCGGCCGTAATAACAGACAGTGTTGACCCCTGAGCAGTATGCTCATGTTGATGTTAACGCCCCCCCCCCCCCCCCCCCCCCTGTCACTGTGTAACTGTGTCTGTGGTGCGTTCAGGTGAACCAGACCTTCCAGGAGCTCGGTGTGTTCAGGGACCTGGGTAGGATGTGGGAGGAGATGAGACCCAAAGTCTGGAAGTTCATGGAGAGCAGCGAGCAGATGGACCTGCTCCGGGTAAACACTGTCTTTATTATATTATATTATATAATTATATATGTTTACCCCCTCTCTCTTTCTTTATTCTTTATATATTTACCATGTTGTTGTGTTGACTGATGTGTGATCAGTGGTTGATAATAATAATAATAATAATAATAATAATAATAATAATAATAATAATAATAATGTTTGGTTCAGACTCTGCTGAGGAACAACATCACCGCCAGCTTCTTCAGAGATCAGCTGAGCGGTACCGACTGGACCGTCGCAGACGTCTCCCACTTCCTGTCCAAGCAGGAGGGAGGTGTTCAACGAGACGGACAAACTGGAGCCGGTGATTATATTCAGAAATCTGAAAAAGTGACAAAATGTGTTTAATAACATTGACAAACACATGTTTTTCTGTTGGAGGACTGGAGTAAAGCTGCATGCTAACGTCAATAACGCAACAATAAAACAATAAAGCTACATGCTAACGTCAATAACGCAACAATAAAACAATAAAGCTACATGCTAACGTCAATAACGCAACAATAAAACAATAAAGCTACATGCTAACGTCAATAACGCAACAATAAAACAATAAAGCTACATGCTAACGTCAATAAAACAATAAACTTACAAGTCAGGAGAACCTGTGTGTTACATTCAGCTTCTGGACCAGTTGTGTAGTTTATGGGTTAGAAGCATTTATTGGTGAATCATACTAAGAAACTCCCGCACAATGTCTAACTTTGCCAGCTACTGAATTTATCTCTTTAGTTAGACGGTGTGTGTGAGTTTCTTTACAACTTTTGAACGACTCGTCCCTCTCCGCTGCTCCTGTCTCATGTTATAGACTCGTCCCTCTCTGCTCCACCTGTCTCATGTTATAGACTCGTCCCTCTCTGCTGCACCTGTCTCATGTTATAGACTCGTCCCTCTCAGCTGCTCCTGTCTCATGTTATAGACTGGTCCCTCTCCGCTGCACCTGTCTCATGTTATAGACTTGTCCCTCTCCGCTGTCTCATGTTATAAACTGGTCCCTCTCCGCTGAATCTGTCTCATGTTATAGACTGGTCCCTCTCCGCTGCACCTGTCTCATGTTATAGACTCGTCCCTCTCTGCTGCTTCGTTCTCATGTTATAGACTCGTCCCTCTCCGCTTAATCTGTCTCATGTTATAGACTGGTCCCTCTTTGCTGCACCTGTCTCATGTTATAGACTCATCCCTGTCCGCTGCACCTGTCTCATGTTATAGACTGGTCCCTCTCCGCTGCACATGTCTTATGTTATAGACTCGTCCCTCTCCGCTGCACCTGTCTCATGTTATAGACTGGTCCCTCTCCGCTGCACCTGTCTCATGTTATAGACTGGTCCCACTCCGCTGCACATGTCTCATGTTATAGACTCGTCCCTCTCCGCTGCACCTGTCTCATGTTATAGACTGGTCGCTCTCTGCTGCACCTGTCTCATGTTATAGACTGGTCCCTCTCCGCTGCACCTGTTTCATGTTATAGACTGGTCCCTTTCCGCTGCACCTGTCTCATGTTATAGACTGGTCCCACTCCGCTGCACCTGTCTCATGTTATAGACTGGTCCCTCTCCGCTGCACCTGTCTCATGTTATAGACTGGTCCCTCTCCGCTGCACCTGTTTCATGTTATAGACTCGTCCCTCTCCGCTGCACCTGTTTCATGTTATAGACTGGTCCCTCTCCGCTGCACCTGTCTCATGTTATAGACTGGTCCCTCTCCGCTGCACCTGTTTCATGTTATAGACTGGTCCCTCTCCGCTGCACCTGTCTCATGTTATAGACTCGTCCCTCTCCGCTGCACCTGTCTCATGTTATAGACTGGTCCCTCTCCGCTGTCTCATGTTATAAATGTGAAAATTATTTTTCTGTTCTCACTGATTCAGCTCCGTTACCGTCAGTCTTCGGCCGTAATAACAGACTGTGTTGATCCCTGTATGCAGTGGGAGATGCAGTATGGTCATGTTGATGTTAACGCCCCCCCCCCCTGTCACTGTGTAACTGTGTCTGTGGTGCGTTCAGGTGAACCAGACCTTCCAGGAGCTCGGTGTGTTCAGGGACCTGGGCAGGATGTGGGAGGAGATGAGACCCAAAGTCTGGAAGTTCATGGAGAGCAGCGAGCAGATGGACCTGCTCCGGGTAAACACTGTCTTTATTATATTATATTATATAATTATATATGTTTAACCCCTCTCTCTTTCTTTATTCTTTATATATTTACCATGTTGTTGTGTTGACTGATATGTGATCAGTGGTTGATAATAATAATAATAATAATAATAATAATAATAATAATAATAATAATAATAATAATAATAATAATAATAATGTTTGGTTCAGACTCTGCTGAGGAACAACGTCACCGCCAGCTTCTTCAGAGATCAGCTGAGCGGTACCGACTGGACCGTCGCAGACGTCTCCTACTTCCTGTCCAAGCAGGGGCGCCGGACCCCCGCAGGCCGGGCGGCG
>CM042435.1:1873290-1890790 GCA_023631565.1 Gymnocephalus cernua
GACAGACACTAGGACAGAGACAGACACTAGGACTGAGACAGAGACAGACACTAGGACAGAGACAGACACTAGGACAGAGACAGACATTAGGACAGAGACAGAGACAGACATTAGGACAGAGACAGAGACAGACATTAGGACTGAGACAGACACTAGGACAGAGACAGACACTAGGACAGAGACAGACACTAGGACAGAGACAGAGACAGACACTAGGACAGAGACAGAGACAGACATTAGGACAGAGACAGACACTAGGACTGAGACAGACACTAGGACAGAGACAGACACTAGGACAGAGACAGAGATAGACACTAGGACTGAGACAGAGACAGACACTAGGACTGAGACAGACACTAGGACAGAGACAGAGACAGACACTAGGACTGAGACAGACATTAGGACAGAGACAGACACTAGGACAGAGACAGACACTAGGACAGAGACAGACACTAGGACAGAGACAGAGACAGACACTAGGACTGACAGAGACAGACACTAGGACTGAGACAGACACTAGGACTGAGACAGAGACAGACACTAGGACTGAGACAGACATTAGGACAGAGACAGACACTAGGACAGAGACAGAGCCTAGGACAGAGACAGACATTAGGACAGAGACAGACACTAGGACAGAGACAGACACTAGGACAGAGACAGAGACAGACACTAGGACTGAGACAGACACTAGGACAGAGACAGAGACAGACACTAGGACAGAGACAGACACTAGGACAGAGACAGAGACAGACACTAGGACTGAGACAGAGACAGACACTAGGACAGAGACAGACACTAGGACAGAGACAGAGACAGACACTAGGACAGAGACAGACACTAGGACAGAGACAGAGACAGACACTAGGACTGAGACAGAGACAGACACTAGGACAGAGACAGACACTAGGACAGAGACAGAGACAGACACTAGGACTGAGACAGACACTAGGACAGAGACAGAGACAGACACTAGGACTGAGACAGACATTAGGACAGAGACAGACACTAGGACAGAGACAGACACTAGGACAGAGACAGACACTAGGACAGAGACAGAGACAGACACTAGGACTGACAGGGACAGACACTAGGACTGAGACAGACACTAGGACTGAGACAGAGACAGACACTAGGACTGAGACAGACATTAGGACAGAGACAGACACTAGGACAGAGA
Source organism: Gymnocephalus cernua (assembly GCA_023631565.1). Classification (NCBI taxonomy): domain Eukaryota; kingdom Metazoa; phylum Chordata; class Actinopteri; order Perciformes; family Percidae; genus Gymnocephalus; species Gymnocephalus cernua. The sequence continues at coordinate 1,874,471 of CM042435.1, forward strand.
CAGAGCCTAGGACAGAGACAGACATTAGGACAGAGACAGACACTAGGACAGAGACAGAGACAGACATTAGGACAGAGACAGACACTAGGACTGAGACAGACACTAGGACAGAGACAGACACTAGGACAGAGACAGAGATAGACACTAGGACTGAGACAGAGACAGACACTAGGACTGAGACAGACACTAGGACAGAGACAGAGACAGACACTAGGACTGAGACAGACATTAGGACAGAGACAGACACTAGGACAGAGACAGACACTAGGACAGAGACAGACAATAGGACAGAGACAGAGACAGACACTAGGACTGACAGAGACAGACACTAGGACTGAGACAGACACTAGGACTGAGACAGAGACAGACACTAGGACTGAGACAGACATTAGGACAGAGACAGACACTAGGACAGAGACAGAGCCTAGGACAGAGACAGACATTAGGACAGAGACAGACACTAGGACAGAGACAGACACTAGGACAGAGACAGAGACAGACACTAGGACTGAGACAGACACTAGGACAGAGACAGAGACAGACACTAGGACAGAGACAGACACTAGGACAGAGACAGAGACAGACACTAGGACTGAGACAGAGACAGACACTAGGACAGAGACAGACACTAGGACAGAGACAGAGACAGACACTAGGACTGAGACAGACACTAGGACAGAGACAGAGACAGACACTAGGACTGAGACAGACATTAGGACAGAGACAGACACTAGGACAGAGACAGACACTAGGACAGAGACAGACACTAGGACAGAGACAGAGACAGACACTAGGACTGACAGGGACAGACACTAGGACTGAGACAGACACTAGGACTGAGACAGACATTAGGACGGAGACAGACACTAGGACAGAGACAGAGCCTAGGACAGAGACAGACATTAGGACAGAGACAGACACTAGGACAGAGACAGAGACAGACACTAGGACTGAGACAGACACTAGGACAGAGACAGAGACAGACACTAGGACAGAGACAGACACTAGGACAGAGACAGACACTAGGACTGAGACAGAGACAGACACTAGGACAGAGACAGACACTAGGACAGAGACAGACACTGGGACTGAGACAGACACTAGGACAGAGACAGACACTAGGACTGAGACAGACATTAGGACAGAGACAGACACTAGGACAGAGACAGACATTAGGACAGAGACAGGCAATAGGACAGAAACAGACACTAGGACAGAGACAGACACTAGGACAGAGACAGAGACAGACACTAGGACTGAGACAGAGACAGACACTAGGACAGAGACAGACACTAGGACTGAGACAGACATTAGGACAGAGACAGACACTAGGACAGAGACAGACACTAGGACAGAGACAGACACTAGGACTGAGACAGACACTAGGACAGATACAGACACTAGGACAGAGACAGACACTAGGACTGAGACAGACACTAGGACAGATACAGACACTAGGACAGAGACAGACACTAGGACTGAGACAGACACTAGGACAGAGACAGAGACAGACACTAGGACAGAGACAGACACTAGGACAGAGACAGACATTAGGACAGAGACAGAGACAGACACTAGGGCAGAGACAGGCACTAGGACAGAGACAGACATTAGGACAGAGACAGACACTAGGACAGAGACAGACACTAGGACAGATACAGACACTAGGACAGAGACAGACACTAGGACTGAGACAGACACTAGGACAGAGACAGAGACAGACACTAGGACAGAGACAGACACTAGGACAGAGACAGACACTAGGACTGAGACAGAGACAGACACTAGGACAGAGACAGACACTGGGACTGAGACAGACACTAGGACAGAGACAGACACTAGGACTGAGACAGACACTAGGACAGATACAGACACTAGGACAGAGACAGACACTAGGACTGAGACAGACACTAGGACAGATACAGACACTAGGACAGAGACAGACACTAGGACTGGGACAGACACTAGGACAGAGACAGAGACAGACACTAGGACTGAGACAGAGACAGACACTAGGACTGAGACAGACATTAGGACAGAGACAGACACTAGGACAGAGACAGAGCCTAGGACAGAGACAGACATTAGGACAGAGACAGACACTAGGACAGAGACAGAGACAGACACTAGGACTGAGACAGACACTAGGACAGAGACAGAGACAGACACTAGGACAGAGACAGACACTAGGACAGAGACAGACACTAGGACTGAGACAGAGACAGACACTAGGACAGAGACAGACACTAGGACAGAGACAGACACTGGGACTGAGACAGACACTAGGACAGAGACAGACACTAGGACTGAGACAGACATTAGGACAGAGACAGACACTAGGACAGAGACAGACATTAGGACAGAGACAGGCACTAGGACAGAAACAGACACTAGGACAGAGACAGACACTAGGACAGAGACAGAGACAGACACTAGGACTGAGACAGAGACAGACACTAGGACAGAGACAGACACTAGGACTGAGACAGACATTAGGACAGAGACAGACACTAGGACAGAGACAGACACTAGGACAGAGACAGACACTAGGACTGAGACAGACACTAGGACAGATACAGACACTAGGACAGAGACAGACACTAGGACTGAGACAGACACTAGGACAGATACAGACACTAGGACAGAGACAGACACTAGGACTGAGACAGACACTAGGACAGAGACAGAGACAGACACTAGGACAGAGACAGACACTAGGACAGAGACAGACATTAGGACAGAGACAGAGACAGACACTAGGGCAGAGACAGGCACTAGGACAGAGACAGACATTAGGACAGAGACAGACACTAGGACAGAGACAGACACTAGGACAGATACAGACACTAGGACAGAGACAGACACTAGGACTGAGACAGACACTAGGACAGAGACAGAGACAGACACTAGGACAGAGACAGACACTAGGACAGAGACAGACACTAGGACTGAGACAGAGACAGACACTAGGACAGAGACAGACACTGGGACTGAGACAGACACTAGGACAGAGACAGACACTAGGACTGAGACAGACACTAGGACAGATACAGACACTAGGACAGAGACAGACACTAGGACTGAGACAGACACTAGGACAGATACAGACACTAGGACAGAGACAGACACTAGGACTGGGACAGACACTAGGACAGAGACAGAGACAGACACTAGGACTGAGACAGAGACAGACACTAGGACAGAGACAGACACTGGGACTGAGACAGACACTAGGACAGAGACAGACACTAGGACAGAGACAGACACTAGGACAGAGACAGAGACAGACAATAGGACTGAGACAGACACTAGGACAGATACAGACACTAGGACAGAGACAGACACTAAGACAGAGACAGACACTAGGACAGAGACAGACACTAGGACAGAGACAGACACTAGGGCAGAGACAGACACTAGGACTGAGACAGAGACAGACACTAGGACTGAGACAGACATTAGGACAGAGACAGACATTAGGACAGAGACAGACACTAGGACAGATACAGACACTAGGACAGAGACAGACACTAGGACTGAGACAGACACTAGGACAGAGACAGACACTAGGACAGAGACAGAGACAGACACTGGGACAGAGACAGAGACAGACACTAGGACTGAGACAGACACTAGGACAGAGACAGAGACAGACACTAGGACTGAGACAGAGACAGACACTAGGACTGAGACAGACACTAGGACTGAGACACACATTAGGACAGAGACAGACACTAGGACAGAGACAGACACTAGGACAGAGACAGACACTAGGACAGAGACAGAGACAGACACTAGGACTGAGACAGAGACAGACACTAGGACAGAGACAAACACTGGGACTGAGACAGACACTAGGACAGAGACAGACACTAGGACAGAGACAGAGACAGACACTAGGACTGAGACAGACACTAGGACAGATACAGACACTAGGACAGAGACAGACACTAAGACAGAGACAGACACTAGGACTGAGACAGACACTAGGACAGAGACAGACACTAGGGCAGAGACAGACACTAGGACTGAGAAAGAGACAGACACTAGGACTGAGACAGACATTAGGACAGAGACAGACATTAGGACAGAGACAGACACTAGGACAGATACAGACACTAGGACAGAGACAGACACTAGGACTGAGACAGACACTAGGACAGATACAGACACTAGGACAGAGACAGACACTAGGACTGAGACAGACACTAGGACAGAGACAGAGACAGACACTAGGACAGAGACAGACACTAGGACAGAGACAGACATTAGGACAGAGACAGAGACAGACACTAGGGCAGAGACAGGCACTAGGACAGAGACAGACATTAGGACAGAGACAGGCACTAGGACAGAGACAGACACTAGGACAGAGACAGACACTAGGACAGATACAGACACTAGGACAGAGACAGACACTAGGACTGAGACAGACACTAGGACAGAGACAGAGACAGACACTAGGACAGAGACAGACACTAGGACAGAGACAGACACTAGGACTGAGACAGAGACAGACACTAGGACAGAGACAGACACTGGGACTGAGACAGACACTAGGACAGAGACAGACACTAGGACTGAGACAGACACTAGGACAGATACAGACACTAGGACAGAGACAGACACTAGGACTGAGACAGACACTAGGACTGAGACAGACACTAGGACAGATACAGACACTAGGACAGAGACAGACACTAGGACTGGGACAGACACTAGGACAGAGACAGAGACAGACACTAGGGCTGAGACAGAGACAGACACTAGGACAGAGACAGACACTGGGACTGAGACAGACACTAGGACAGAGACAGACACTAGGACAGAGACAGAGACAGACACTAGGACTGAGACAGACACTAGGACAGATACAGACACTTGGACAGAGACAGACACTAAGACAGAGACAGACACTAGGACTGAGACAGACACTAGGACAGAGACAGACACTAGGGCAGAGACAGACTCTAGGACTGAGACAGAGACAGACACTAGGACTGAGACAGACATTAGGACAGAGACAGACATTAGGACAGAGACAGACACTAGGACAGATACAGACACTAGGACAGAGACAGACACTAGGACAGAGACAGACACTAGGACAGAGACAGACACTGGGACAGAGACAGAGACAGACACTAGGACTGAGACAGACACTAGGACAGAGACAGAGACAGACACTAGGACTGAGACAGAGACAGACACTAGGACTGAGACAGACACTAGGACTGAGACAGACATTAGGACAGAGACAGACACTAGGACAGAGACAGAGACAGACACTAGGACTGAGACAGAGACAGACACTAGGACAGAGACAGACACTGGGACTGAGACAGACACTAGGACAGAGACAGACACTAGGACAGAGACAGAGACAGACACTAGGACTGAGACAGACACTAGGACAGATACAGACACTAGGACAGAGACAGACACTAAGACAGAGACAGACACTAGGACTGAGACAGACACTAGGACAGAGACAGACACTAGGGCAGAGACAGACACTAGGACTGAGACAGAGACAGACACTAGGACAGAGACAAACACTGGGACTGAGACAGACACTAGGACAGAGACAGACACTAGGACAGAGACAGAGACAGACACTAGGACTGAGACAGACACTAGGACAGATACAGACACTAGGACAGAGACAGACACTAAGACAGAGACAGACACTAGGACTGAGACAGACACTAGGACAGAGACAGACACTAGGGCAGAGACAGACACTAGGACTGAGACAGAGACAGACACTAGGACTGAGACAGACATTAGGACAGAGACAGACATTAGGACAGAGACAGACACTAGGACAGATACAGACACTAGGACAGAGACAGACACTAGGACTGAGACAGACACTAGGACAGAGACAGACACTAGGACAGAGACAGACACTGGGACAGAGACAGAGACAGACACTAGGACTGAGACAGACACTAGGACAGAGACAGAGACAGACACTAGGACTGAGACAGAGACAGACACTAGGACTGGGACAGACACTAGGACTGAGACAGACATTAGGACAGAGACAGACACTAGGACAGAGACAGAGACAGACACTAGGACTGAGACAGAGACAGACACTAGGACAGAGACAGACACTGGGACTGAGACAGACACTAGGACAGAGACAGACACTAGGACAGAGACAGAGACAGACACTAGGACTGAGACAGACACTAGGACAGATACAGACACTAGGACAGAGGCAGACACTAAGACAGAGACAGACACTAGGACTGAGACAGACACTAGGACAGAGACAGACACTAGGGCAGAGACAGACACTAGGACTGAGACAGAGACAGACACTAGGACAGAGACAAACACTGGGACTGAGACAGACACTAGGACAGAGACAGACACTAGGACAGAGACAGAGACAGACACTAGGACTGAGACAGACACTAGGACAGATACAGACACTAGGACAGAGACAGACACTAAGACAGAGACAGACACTAGGACTGAGACAGACACTAGGACAGAGACAGACACTAGGGCAGAGACAGACACTAGGACTGAGACAGAGACAGACACTAGGACTGAGACAGACATTAGGACAGAGACAGACATTAGGACAGAGACAGACACTAGGACAGATACAGACACTAGGACAGAGACAGACACTAGGACTGAGACAGACACTAGGACAGATACAGACACTAGGACAGAGACAGACACTAGGACTGGGACAGACACTAGGACAGAGACAGAGACAGACACTAGGACTGAGACAGAGACAGACACTAGGACAGAGACAGACACTGGGACTGAGACAGACACTAGGACAGAGACAGACACTAGGACAGAGACAGACACTAGGACAGAGACAGAGACAGACAATAGGACTGAGACAGACACTAGGACAGATACAGACACTAGGACAGAGACAGACACTAAGACAGAGACAGACACTAGGACAGAGACAGACACTAGGACAGAGACAGACACTAGGGCAGAGACAGACACTAGGACTGAGACAGAGACAGACACTAGGACTGAGACAGACATTAGGACAGAGACAGACATTAGGACAGAGACAGACACTAGGACAGATACAGACACTAGGACAGAGACAGACACTAGGACTGAGACAGACACTAGGACAGAGACAGACACTAGGACAGAGACAGAGACAGACACTGGGACAGAGACAGAGACAGACACTAGGACTGAGACAGACACTAGGACAGAGACAGAGACAGACACTAGGACTGAGACAGAGACAGACACTAGGACTGAGACAGACACTAGGACTGAGACACACATTAGGACAGAGACAGACACTAGGACAGAGACAGACACTAGGACAGAGACAGACACTAGGACAGAGACAGAGACAGACACTAGGACTGAGACAGAGACAGACACTAGGACAGAGACAAACACTGGGACTGAGACAGACACTAGGACAGAGACAGACACTAGGACAGAGACAGAGACAGACACTAGGACTGAGACAGACACTAGGACAGATACAGACACTAGGACAGAGACAGACACTAAGACAGAGACAGACACTAGGACTGAGACAGACACTAGGACAGAGACAGACACTAGGGCAGAGACAGACACTAGGACTGAGAAAGAGACAGACACTAGGACTGAGACAGACATTAGGACAGAGACAGACATTAGGACAGAGACAGACACTAGGACAGATACAGACACTAGGACAGAGACAGACACTAGGACTGAGACAGACACTAGGACAGATACAGACACTAGGACAGAGACAGACACTAGGACTGAGACAGACACTAGGACAGAGACAGAGACAGACACTAGGACAGAGACAGACACTAGGACAGAGACAGACATTAGGACAGAGACAGAGACAGACACTAGGGCAGAGACAGGCACTAGGACAGAGACAGACATTAGGACAGAGACAGGCACTAGGACAGAGACAGACACTAGGACAGAGACAGACACTAGGACAGATACAGACACTAGGACAGAGACAGACACTAGGACTGAGACAGACACTAGGACAGAGACAGAGACAGACACTAGGACAGAGACAGACACTAGGACAGAGACAGACACTAGGACTGAGACAGAGACAGACACTAGGACAGAGACAGACACTGGGACTGAGACAGACACTAGGACAGAGACAGACACTAGGACTGAGACAGACACTAGGACAGATACAGACACTAGGACAGAGACAGACACTAGGACTGAGACAGACACTAGGACTGAGACAGACACTAGGACAGATACAGACACTAGGACAGAGACAGACACTAGGACTGGGACAGACACTAGGACAGAGACAGAGACAGACACTAGGGCTGAGACAGAGACAGACACTAGGACAGAGACAGACACTGGGACTGAGACAGACACTAGGACAGAGACAGACACTAGGACAGAGACAGAGACAGACACTAGGACTGAGACAGACACTAGGACAGATACAGACACTTGGACAGAGACAGACACTAAGACAGAGACAGACACTAGGACTGAGACAGACACTAGGACAGAGACAGACACTAGGGCAGAGACAGACTCTAGGACTGAGACAGAGACAGACACTAGGACTGAGACAGACATTAGGACAGAGACAGACATTAGGACAGAGACAGACACTAGGACAGATACAGACACTAGGACAGAGACAGACACTAGGACAGAGACAGACACTAGGACAGAGACAGACACTGGGACAGAGACAGAGACAGACACTAGGACTGAGACAGACACTAGGACAGAGACAGAGACAGACACTAGGACTGAGACAGAGACAGACACTAGGACTGAGACAGACACTAGGACTGAGACAGACATTAGGACAGAGACAGACACTAGGACAGAGACAGAGACAGACACTAGGACTGAGACAGAGACAGACACTAGGACAGAGACAGACACTGGGACTGAGACAGACACTAGGACAGAGACAGACACTAGGACAGAGACAGAGACAGACACTAGGACTGAGACAGACACTAGGACAGATACAGACACTAGGACAGAGACAGACACTAAGACAGAGACAGACACTAGGACTGAGACAGACACTAGGACAGAGACAGACACTAGGGCAGAGACAGACACTAGGACTGAGACAGAGACAGACACTAGGACAGAGACAAACACTGGGACTGAGACAGACACTAGGACAGAGACAGACACTAGGACAGAGACAGAGACAGACACTAGGACTGAGACAGACACTAGGACAGATACAGACACTAGGACAGAGACAGACACTAAGACAGAGACAGACACTAGGACTGAGACAGACACTAGGACAGAGACAGACACTAGGGCAGAGACAGACACTAGGACTGAGACAGAGACAGACACTAGGACTGAGACAGACATTAGGACAGAGACAGACATTAGGACAGAGACAGACACTAGGACAGATACAGACACTAGGACAGAGACAGACACTAGGACTGAGACAGACACTAGGACAGAGACAGACACTAGGACAGAGACAGACACTGGGACAGAGACAGAGACAGACACTAGGACTGAGACAGACACTAGGACAGAGACAGAGACAGACACTAGGACTGAGACAGAGACAGACACTAGGACTGGGACAGACACTAGGACTGAGACAGACATTAGGACAGAGACAGACACTAGGACAGAGACAGAGACAGACACTAGGACTGAGACAGAGACAGACACTAGGACAGAGACAGACACTGGGACTGAGACAGACACTAGGACAGAGACAGACACTAGGACAGAGACAGAGACAGACACTAGGACTGAGACAGACACTAGGACAGATACAGACACTAGGACAGAGGCAGACACTAAGACAGAGACAGACACTAGGACTGAGACAGACACTAGGACAGAGACAGACACTAGGGCAGAGACAGACACTAGGACTGAGACAGAGACAGACACTAGGACAGAGACAAACACTGGGACTGAGACAGACACTAGGACAGAGACAGACACTAGGACAGAGACAGAGACAGACACTAGGACTGAGACAGACACTAGGACAGATACAGACACTAGGACAGAGACAGACACTAAGACAGAGACAGACACTAGGACTGAGACAGACACTAGGACAGAGACAGACACTAGGGCAGAGACAGACACTAGGACTGAGACAGAGACAGACACTAGGACTGAGACAGACATTAGGACAGAGACAGACATTAGGACAGAGACAGACACTAGGACAGATACAGACACTAGGACAGAGACAGACACTAGGACTGAGACAGACACTAGGACAGATACAGACACTAGGACAGAGACAGACACTAGGACTGAGACAGACACTAGGACAGAGACAGAGACAGACACTAGGACAGAGACAGACACTAGGACAGAGACAGACATTAGGACAGAGACAGAGACAGACACTAGGGCAGAGACAGGCACTAGGACAGAGACAGACATTAGGACAGAGACAGGCACTAGGACAGAGACAGACACTAGGACAGAGACAGACACTAGGACAGATACGGACACTAGGACAGATACAGACACTAGGACAGAGACAGACACTAGGACTAAGACAGACACTAGGACAGAGACAGACACTAGGACAGAGACAGACACTAGGACAGAGACAGACACTAGGACAGAGACAGACACTGGGACTGAGACAGACACTAGGACAGAGACAGACACTAGGACTGAGACAGACACTAGGACAGATACAGACACTAGGACAGAGACAGACACTAGGACTGAGACAGACACTAGGACTGAGACAGACACTAGGACAGATACAGACACTAGGACAGAGACAGACACTAGGACTGGGACAGACACTAGGACAGAGACAGAGACAGACACTAGGACTGAGACAGAGACAGACACTAGGACAGAGACAGACACTGGGACTGAGACAGACACTAGGACAGAGACAGACACTAGGACAGAGACAGACACTAGGACAGAGACAGAGACAGACACTAGGACTGAGACAGACACTAGGACTGAGACAAACACTAGGACTGAGACAGACACTAGGACAGAGACAGACACTAAGACAGAGACAGACACTAGGACTGAGACAGACACTAGGACAGAGACAGACATTAGGACAGAGACAGAGACAGACACTAGGGCAGAGACAGGCACTAGGACAGAGACAGACATTAGGACAGAGACAGGCACTAGGACAGAGACAGACACTAGGACAGAGACAGACATTAGGACAGAGACAGATACGGACACTAGGACAGATACAGACACTAGGACAGAGACAGACACTAGGACTGAGACAGACACTAGGACAGAGACAGAGACAGACACTAGGACAGAGACAGACACTAGGACAGAGACAGACACTAGGACTGAGACAGAGACAGACACTAGGACAGAGACAGACACTGGGACTGAGACAGACACTAGGACAGAGACAGACACTAGGACTGAGACAGACACTAGGACAGATACAGACACTAGGACAGAGACAGACACTAGGACTGAGACAGACACTAGGACTGAGACAGACACTAGGACAGATACAGACACTAGGACAGAGACAGACACTAGGACTGGGACAGACACTAGGACAGAGACAGAGACAGACACTAGGACTGAGACAGAGACAGACACTAGGACAGAGACAGACACTGGGACTGAGACAGACACTGGGACTGAGACAGACACTAGGACAGAGACAGACACTAGGACAGAGACAGACACTAGGACAGAGACAGACACTAGGACTGAGACAGACACTAGGACAGATACAGACACTAGGACAGAGACAGACACTAAGACAGAGACAGACACTAGGACTGAGACAGACACTAGGGCAGAGACAGACTCTAGGACTGAGACAGAGACAGACACTAGGACTGAGACAGACATTAGGACAGAGACAGACATTAGGACAGAGACAGACACTAGGACAAATACAGACACTAGGACAGAGACAGACACTAGGACTGAGACAGACACTAGGACAGAGACAGACACTAGGACAGAGACAGACACTGGGACAGAGACAGAGACAGACACTAGGACTGAGACAGACACTAGGACAGAGACAGAGACAGACACTAGGACTGAGACAGAGACAGACACTAGGACTGAGACAGACACTAGGACTGAGACAGACATTAGGACAGAGACAGACACTAGGACAGAGACAGAGACAGACACTAGGACTGAGACAGAGACAGACACTAGGACAGAGACAGACACTGGGACTGAGACAGACACTAGGACAGAGACAGACACTAGGACAGAGACAGAGACAGGCACTAGGACTGAGACAGACACTAGGACAGATACAGACACTAGGACAGAGACAGACACTAAGACAGAGACAGACACTAGGACTGAGACAGACACTAGGACAGAGACAGACACTAGGGCAGAGACAGACACTAGGACTGAGACAGAGACAGACACTAGGACTGAGACAGACATTAGGACAGAGACAGACATTAGGACAGAGACAGACACTAGGACAGATACAGACACTAGGACAGAGACAGACACTAGGACTGAGACAGACACTAGGACAGAGACAGACACTAGGACAGATACAGACACTAGGACAGAGACAGAGACAGCCACTGGGACAGAGACAGAGACAGACACTAGGACTGAGACAGACACTAGGACAGAGACAGAGACAGACACTAGGACTGAGACAGAGACAGACACTAGGACTGAGACAGACACTAGGACTGAGACAGACATTAGGACAGAGACAGACACTAGGACAGAGACAGACACTAGGACTGAGACAGACACTAGGACAGATACAGACACTAGGACAGAGACAGACACTAGGACTGAGACAGACACTAGGACAGAGACAGAAACTAGGACAGAGACAGACACTGGGACAGAGACAGACACTAGGACTGAGACAGACACTAGGACAGAGACAGACACTAGGACTGAGACAGACACTAGGACAGAGACAGACACTAGGACTGAGACAGACATTAGGACAGATACAGACACTAGGACAGAGACAGACACTAGGACTGAGACAGACACTAGGACAGATACAGACACTAGGACAGAGACAGACACTAGGACTGAGACAGACACTAGGACAGAGACAGACACTAGGACTGAGACAGACACTAGGACAGAGACAGACACTAGGACTGAGACAGACACTAGGACAGAGACAGACACTAGGACAGAGACAGACACTAGGACTGAGACAGACATTAGGACAGATACAGACACTAGGACAGAGACAGACACTAGGACTGAGACAGACACTAGGACAGATACAGACACTAGGACAGAGACAGACACTAGGACTGAGACAGACACTAGGACTGAGACAGACACTAGGACAGAGACAGACATTAGGACAGAGACAGACACTAGGACTGAGACAGACACTAGGACAGAGACAGACATTAGGACAGAGACAGAGACAGACACTAGGGCAGAGACAGACACTAGGACAGAGACAGAGACAGACACTAGGACAGAGACAGAAACTAGGACAGAGACAGACACTGGGACAGAGACAGACACTAGGGCAGAGACAGGCACTAGGACAGAGACAGACATTAGGACAGAGACAGGCACTAGGACAGAGACAGACACTAGGACAGAGACAGACACTAGGACAGAGACAGAGACAGACAATAGGACTGAGACAGAGACAGACACTAGGACAGAGACAGACACTAGGACAGAGACAGAGACAGACAATAGGACTGAGACAGAGACAGACACTAGGACAGAGACAGACACTGGGACAGAGACAGACACTAGGACTGAGACAGACATTAGGACAGAGACAGACACTAGGACAGAGACAGACACTAGGACAGAGACAGACACTAGGACAGAGACAGAGACAGACACTAGGACTGAGACAGAGACAGACACTAGGACAGAGACAGACACTAGGACAGAGACAGACACTAGGACAGAGACAGAGACAGACACTAGGACTGAGACAGAGACAGACACTAGGACAGAGACAGACACTGGGACTGAGACAGACACTAGGACAGAGACAGACACTAGGACTGAGACAGACACTAGGACAGATACAGACACTAGGACAGAGACAGACACTAGGACTGAGACAGAGACAGACACTAGGACTGAGACAGAGACAGACACTAGGACAGAGACAGACACTAGGACTGAGACAGAGACAGACACTAGGACAGAGACAGACACTAGGACAGAGACAGAGACAGACACTAGGACTGAGACAGAGACAGACACTAGGACAGAGACAGACACTAGGACAGAGACAGAGACAGACACTAGGACAGAGACAGACACTAGGACAGAGACAGACACTAGGACTGAGACAGAGACAGAGACAGACACTAGGACTGAGACAGAGACAGACACTAGGACAGAGACAGACACTAGGACAGAGACTAGGACAAAGACAGACACTAGGACAGGGACAGGGACTAGGACAGAGACTAGGACTGAGACAGACACTTGGGACTGAGACAGAGACAGGGACTAGGACAGAGACAGACACTAGGACAGAGACAGACACTAGGACTGAGACAGACACTAGGACAGAGACAGAGACTAGGGCTCGGACAGAGATAGGGGCTTCTTAACCCTTCTTTAACAAAAACTAATGCTGTTGTCCCTGTAGGTCCATCCTGACGGGTCTGATCCCTCCCACCTCTGGCACCGCCTACATCCTGGGCAGAGACATCCGGACGGAGCTGAGCGCCATCAGACAGAGTCTGGGAGTCTGTCCTCAACACAACGTCCTCTTCAGCATGTGAGTCTCCAGCACGACTCAGAATCTCATAGTATAGTATGTCGGGAAAAATCAACCTGGGAGTCATCTTCAACAGCAACCTCACTTTGAAAACCACATCAACCCAATAACCAGGGCTCTCATTTATAAACGTGGCGTACGCTCACAACGGGGCTGAAAATGTGTGTACGCCACTTCCCACGCAAAGGTTGTGATTTATAAAAATCAAACTCTGACCCATGCGTATGCACATGTTGGAGACAATGGGAACTGGTGACGTAGATGGGGAGGTGGTGAACTGACGTCACACTGTAGAAAGTAAATGGGAATAACAATTACTCGTAATATTTTCAAGCAGGGCGTGAAGTTAACTTTTTTGACCACCAGCCACTCTGACTTTTTACCAGCCAGATTTTTTTTTGCCTCATAAAGGTGAAAAACAGGAATTACTGTGTCTGTATTAAGACAAAACATAATAATTTATTGAATTAATCAAATTTGAACATACAGTTACACAGCCTATGTGTCAGTGGCTTTACATTGTTAGTTAATTTTCTATCCTGGTCTGGGACACACATTCATACGGTTTGAGTAGCTACTTATTGGACTTTAACTTATTGCACTTACAATAATGAGCGTAGCTGTCCTCAATTTAGGTTAAGTACGTCTCATCTCCATCTTTTCCTGCATTCACCGCGTGTGTGTGTGTGTGTGTGTGTGTGTGTGTGTGTGTGTGTGTGTGTGTGTGTGTGTGTGTGTGTGTGTGTGTGTGTGTGTGTGTGTGTGCGTGTGTGTGTGTATGCGCGCGCGCGTCGCGGGGGAAATGGAGCAACAGCCCAGGACAGGATTGAAACGGCAGCAGCTTTCAGAGTGAAACATCGCTACAGCTACATTGATGTTAAAATTTCTACTGGTTGGCAGGACAGTCTGAAATGTTTTGCACGGTCTGTCGCTGTACGTTTTGTTGGTAAATGTGAAATGTTCGAGTCACACACGTCTTGCCTTCGTTATCAGAAACAAGGAAATGAATTTGACCCGTTGTCACTACCGCTTGGTCAGTGGCTGCACGTGGGACTGCTGGGATTGTCGCGAGTAATGCAAATGCGATAGGGGGCCCCGGCTGTCAATCAATGTCTTCCAGTGATGCGGGCCTCTGATTGGTCTGGGCCCGTAAGCAACCGCGTACCCTGCTTACCAATAGTTGCGCCTCTGAATCACTCAATTCTCATTGGCTACCTGCCAATGTGGCAGGTAGATTGACAGTGTTACCCGCCAATTGCAAAATTCACCCGCATTTGGCGGGTGGGCGGGTGTTAATTTCATGCCCTGTTTTCAAGTATTGATGCCTTACGCACATTTTTTCACTCCATATCATCCACGTTACCATGAAGATTAAATCCAGCAGTGCTATTTGCGCTTTTACTCAGTGATAATTGTTCCATAAACACCTCCAGCTCAAATCTTAAATAAAAATTGTTATTAATGTTTAATCTGCGCTGTCTCACCGTCACATTGTTCGCTACGGAGCGCAGGAGGAGGAGATGGGCCGACTGCATGGACTACAGGATATCATCAGATACCTTACTATTAGATAACTACAGAACACAGTGTAAATA
>CM042435.1:1895790-1938290 GCA_023631565.1 Gymnocephalus cernua
GTGTGTGTGTGTGTGTGTGTGTGTGTGTGTGTGTGTGTGTGTGTGTGTGTGTGTGTGTGTGTGTGTGTGTGTCTTAGTGATGACACACCCGGAGACGCCAACATGCAGAAGTTACTTAGCTCTCTGTTGGACGCTCCAGGCTTCAGGACTCGCTGCATGGACGGACATCCCATCCTGTAAGAAAACATGGCTTTAATACATCTGTGCTGTGTTAACGTTCTCTTAATACAGGGCTCAACATAAAAATAATCCCCACTGGCCCCCGGGGCCAGTAGATCAGAGCTTTGCTGGCCCTTTCTACATTTTTACTGGCCCTGAAAGAAATATCGTAGGTGTGATTGGCAAAGGACAAAAAAGCAGGAAAATATACGCCGCACCTCCCATGATGCTTCAGGAAATGGTTATAACCCAGCTGGCCACTGTCACTGTATGTTGTGCCATTAGCAGTAAAGCTAGACCAGGGTCATCAACTACATTTTTACAAGGGCCAGAATCTTTTTAAGCTGACACTCCGGGGCGGACTTTCAAATAAAGAAATGAAAATGTATTTATACCTAATAAGCATATTCTTGTTTGATATTTCACTTTCTTACTAAAAAAACATGGAGAATCCATAATGATAACTAGATAGGCTACTTAACTAGAAAAAGTTCCCAGATTAGGGGGCAGTTCACTGAGTGATGGTTAAAGTCTGTGATTACTGAAACGTTGTTGTAGTATGCAGCGTCCTGATTGGTGGAAAATGTTTGCAGAAAGAAAGGCTGTTGTCAGGTAAACATGTCACAGTCAGAGAGGCTGAAGAGAAAACAGCAGCTTTAATGATGAACGGACTGATAAGCAGGCTACCATTCATCATGTATGCCTCATTTGAAATAAGACAATGCTGTTGTTTCAAAAGAATACAACTGGCAACATCATCAAGAGTGAATAACGCGGACATGATGATGGCGTCATTCACGTGCATATTAAGTAGCCACATGTATATGTTTTGGTCTTATAATACATCCACAGGTTACTGCTCCAGCGGAGAGGACGGTTCGTAAAGACAGCAGCTAAGATTACAAGATAAACAGTTAGACTACAAACTGACATCTTTCATTTTAGCTTGTTAGTAAAACGTCGCTATTTACAGAGTAGAGCTGTGTTTACAGAGTAGAGCTGTGTTTACAGAGTAGAGCTGTGTTTACAGAGTAGAGCTGTGTTTACAGAGTAGAGCTGTGTTTACAGAGTAGAGCTGTGTTTGCAGAGTAGAGCTGTGTTTGCAGAGTAGAGCTGTGTTTACAGAGTAGAGCTGTGTTTGCAGAGTAGAGCTGTGTTTGCAGAGTAGAGCTGTGTTTACAGAGTAGAGCTGTGTTTACAGAGTAGAGCTGTGTTTACAGAGTAGAGCTGTGTTTACAGAGTAGAGCTGTGGTTACAGAGTAGAGCTGTGTTTACAGAGTAGAGCTGTGTTTACAGAGTAGAGCTGTGTTTACAGAGTAGAGCTGTGGTTACAGAGTAGAGCTGTGTTTGCAGAGTAGAGCTGTGTTTACAGAGTAGAGCTGTGTTTACAGAGTAGAGCTGTGTTTACAGAGTAGAGCTGTGGTTACAGAGTAGAGCTGTGTTTACAGAGTAGAGCTGAGTTTACAGAGTAGAGCTGTGTTGACAGAGTAGAGCTGTGTTTACAGAGTAGAGCTGTGTTTACAGAGTAGAGCTGTGTTTACAGAGTAGAGCTGTGTTTGCAGAGTAGAGCTGTGTTTACAGAGTAGAGCTGTGTTTGCAGAGTAGAGCTGTGTTTGCACAGCGAGTGGACAGCCAGACAGAGCAGACTGAAACATGTTGATGCCTGTAGAACAGGTAGGTGGGTATATTGATAAGTATTGACTTTTTAATCATGGAGGTTTTATTGTAGGCTACTTACAGTAACGACTGTAGCGTTAGTTAATCTGTGCCAGCGGCAGTAGGCTGAATAATCACACCTCGGCAAACGTAACCGTCGGCCTACATGCCATCATGGCCTCTCTCCACCCAGGTGTAGCCTACTGTGTTTATCCCATATCTTTACCCTGCTGACTTCCTGTCCGTCTCTCATCTCCGTCCCCAGAGAGGCTCCGTGTACGATGGGCGATGACGACTGGAGAACTCCAGAGGTCCCTGAAAGCATCACGCAGCTGTTCAGCTCGTCCAACTGGACGATGGACGACCCGTCTCCGGCGTGCGTCTGCAGCTGCGACGGCAACAAGAAGATGCTGCCGGACTGTCCCGCCGGCGCCGGGGGGCTGCCGCCGCCAGAGGTACATTCACACAAATATATAAATATATATACTCTCCGGGAACCATCACCTTATCGTGGTGGAGAGGTTTGGGTGTCCCTATGAACCTGAGGGCTGTGTTGTCTGGAGCTTTGTGCTCCTGGTAGGGTCTCCCATGGCAAAGTGGTCTCAGGTGAGGGGCCAGACGAAGAATGGTTCAAAAGACCCTATGAAAAAACGAGGAAGGGATAGAGAGACCCTGCCCGGAGGAAGCCCGGGGCCCCCGTCTGGAGCCAGGCCCAGAGGGAGGGCTCGTCAGCGAGCGTCTGGTGGCCGGGTTTGCCACGGAGCCCGGCCGGGCACAGCCCGAAAAAGCTACGTGGCACCTATCTCTCCAGCCCATGGGCCCACCACCTGTGGGAGGAACCGCTGGGGTCGGGTGCGCTGCCACACGGGTGGCGGTGAAGGTCAGGGGCCTCGACGGACCAGACCCGGGCAGCAGAGGCTGGCTCTGGGGACATGGAATGTCACCTCGCTGTGGGGGAAGGAGCCGGAACTTGTGCGTGAGGTGGAGCGCTACCAGTTGGATCTGGTGGGACTTACCTCTACGCATAGTCTCGGTTCTGGAACCGTACTCCTGGAGAGGGGGTGGACTCTTTTCTTCTCCGGAGTTGCCCAGGGTGTGAGGCGCCAGGCGGGTGTGGGGATACTCACAAGTCCCCGGCTGAGCGCCGCAACGTTGGAGTTTACCCCGGTGGACGAGAGGGTCGCCTCCCTACGCCTGCGGGTTGTTGGGGGGAAAACTCTGACTGTTGTTTGTGCATATGCACCAAACAAGAGTTCAGAGTATTCGGCCTTCTTGGAGACCTTGAATGGAGTCCTGTATGGGGCTCCGGAGGGGGACTCCATAGTTCTGCTGGGGGACTTCAACGCACATGTGGGCAATGACGGAGACACATGGAGAGGCGTGATTGGGAGGAACGGCCTCCCTGATCTAAACCAGAGTGGTTGTCTGTTATTGGACTTCTGTGCTAGTCATGGATTGTCTATAACAAACACCATGTTCGAACATAGGGATGCTCATAAGTGTACTTGGTACCAGAGCACCCTAGGCCGAAGGTCAATGATCGATTTTATAATCGTTTCATCTGATTTGAGGCCGTATGTTTTGGACACTCGGGTGAAGAGAGGGGCGGAGCTGTCAACTGATCACCATCTGGTGGTGAGTTGGGTCAGGGGGTGGGGGAAGACTCTGGACAGACCTGGTAAGCCCAAACGGGTGGTGCGGGTAAATTGGGAACGTCTGGAGGAAGCTCCTGTCCAACAGACCTTCAACTCACACCTCCGGCGGAGCTTTTCGTGCATCCCTGTGGAGGCTGGGGGCATTGAACCTGAGTGGACAATGTTCAAAGTTTCCATTGCTGAAGCTGCGGCAGGGAGCTGTGGTCTTAGGGTCTTAGGTGCCTCAAGGGGCGGTAACCCTCGAACACCGTGGTGGACACCGGTGGTCAGGGAAGCCGTCCGACTGAAGGAGTCTTTCCGGGATATGTTATCCCAGAGGACTCCGGAGGCAGTTGCAAGGTACCGACGGGCCCGAAGGACTGCAGCCTCTGCCGTGAAAGAGGCAAAGCAGCGGGTGTGGGAGAAGTTCGGAGAAGACATGGAGAAGGACTTTCGGTCGGCACCAAGGCGCTTCTGGAAAACCGTCCGCCACCTCAGAAGGGGGAAGCGGGGAACCATCCAAGCTGTGTACAGTAAGGATGGGACATTGTTGACCTCAACTGAGGAGGTAATAGGGCAGTGGAAGGAGCACTTTGAGGAACTCCTAAATCCAGCTGATGCGCGCTCTTTGTTAGAGGCAGAGCTGGAGGATGACGGGGGATTGTCGTCAATTTCCCTGGTGGAGGTCACTGAGGTAGTCAAACAACTCCACAGTGGCAAAGCCCCAGGGATTGATGAGATCCGTCCAGAAATGTTGAAAGCTCTGGGTGTGGAGGGGCTGTCTTGGTTGACACGCCTACTCAACATTGCGTGGAAGTCTGGGACAGTGCCAAAGGAGTGGCAGACCGGGGTGGTGGTTCCCCTCTTCAAAAAGGGGGACCAGAGGGTGTGTACCAATTACAGGGGTATCACACTTCTCAGCCTCCCTGGTAAAGTCTACTCCAAGGTGCTGGAAAGGAGGGTTCGGCCGATAGTCGAACCTCAGGTTGAAGAGGAACAATGCGGATTCCGTCCGGGTCGTGGAACAACGGATCAGCTCTTTACTCTAGCAAGGATCCTGGAGGGAGCCTGGGAGTATGCCCATCCAGTCTGCATGTGTTTTGTGGATCTGGAGAAGGCATATGACCGGGTCCCCCGGGAGACTTTGTGGGAGGTGCTGCGGGAGTATGGGGTGAGGGGGTCCCTTCTCAGGGCCATCCAATCTCTGTATGACCAAAGCGAGAGCTGTGTCCGGGTTCTCGGCAGTAAGTCGGACACGTTCCAGGTGAGGGTTGGCCTCCGCCAGGGCTGCGCTTTGTCACCAATCCTGTTCGTAGTATTTATGGACAGGATATCGAGGCGTAGTCGTGGTAGGGAGGGGTTGCAGTTCGGTGTGCTCGGGATCTCATCGCTGCTCTTTGCAGATGATGTGGTCCTGATGGCATCATCGGCCTGTGACCTTCAGCACTCACTGGATCGGTTTGCAGTCGAGTGTGAAGCGGCTGGGATGAGGATCAGCACCTCTAAATCTGAGGCCATGGTTCTCAGCAGGAAACCGATGGAGTGCCTTCTCCAGGTAGGGAATGAGTCCTTACCCCAAGTGAAGGAGTTTAAGTACCTTGGGGTCTTGTTCGCGAGTGAGGGGACAATGGAGCGGGAGATTGGTCGGAGAATCGGCGCAGCGTGGGCGGTATTACATTCAGTTTATCGCACCGTTGTGACGAAAAGAGAGCTGAGCCGGAAGGCAAAGCTCTCGATCTACCGGTCAGTTTTCGTTCCTACCCTCACCTATGGTCATGAAGGTTGGGTCATGACCGAAAGAACGAGATCCAGGGTACAAGCGGCCGAAATGGGTTTCCTCAGGAGGGTGGCTGGCGTCTCCCTTAGAGATAGGGTGAGAAGCTCAGTCATCCGTGAGGAGCTCGGAGTAGAGCCGCTGCTCCTTCACGTCGAAAGGAGCCAGTTGAGGTGGTTCGGGCATCTGGTAAGGATGCCCCCTGGGCGCCTCCCTAGGGAGGTGTTCCAGGCACGTCCAGCTGGGAGGAGGCCTCGGGGAAGACCCAGGACTAGGTGGAGGGATTACATCTCCAACCTGGCCTGGGAACGCCTCGGGATCCCCCAGTCAGAGCTGGTTAATGTGGCTCGGGAAAGGGAAGTTTGGGGTCCCCTGCTGGAGCTGCTCCCCCCGCGACCCGACCACGGATAAGCGGACGACGATGGATGGATGGATATTAGGGCTGTCAAAATGCTAGCTCGTTCTCAATGGCAAAGCGCTGCTACAACACACACAAGTTCACCATAATCTCCAAAAGAAGTACTTCCATGTGTGCCCTCCTTTAGAAGAAGTCTCCCGGCTAATCCTGCCTTGTAACTGACCAAAGTTGGAGAAACAACCTTTCTTTTACTGTCTATGGAGCTAACTGACATGATCTACCATCTGAGCTACTGAGCATGTGCGAGTGGAATCAAAGATAGTACAGAAGGAAAGATGATTCACTCTGTAGCTAAAACAGAGACCTGAACACAAGGTGAAAAGAGGAGCTGCAGCAGTGAGAGAGAGATGTGCTGTACAACAACAATATATTAAACCATGTAAACATATTCTGGTACAACCTTAAAATACAATTATGAACCTGAAAATGAGCAGAATATGAGATCTTTAATATAAAGTTGTGTTTGTGTTCAGATGAAGCTGAGTCCCACCGACTCTCTTCAGAACCTGACGGGGAGAAACATCTCCGACTACCTGGTGAAAACATACGCCCAGATCATCGGCAAGAGGTAGAACACACCGGGACAGATACTGCAGTACATTCACACAGACATACACACAGAGTACACAGAGTTAATACGCAGACATACACAGAAGTACATATAGTTAATACATAGACATACACACAAGTACACAGAGTTAATACGCAGACATACACAGAAGTACACAGAGTTAAAACACAGACATACACACAAGTACACAGAGTTAATACGCAGACATACACACAAGTACACAGAGTTAATACACAGACATACATACAAGTACACAGAGTTAATACGTAGACATACACACAAGTACACAGTTAATACACAGACATACACACAAGTACACAGAGTTAATACGCAGACATACACACAAGTACACAGAGTTAATACACAGACATACACACAAGTACACAGAGTTAAAACACAGACATACACACAAGTACATATAGTTAATACACAGAAATACAGACAGAAATACTTAGTAATACTCGGTTACTAACTGTTTGTGTCGTTCACAGTTTGAAGAACAAAGTTTGTGTGAATGAATTCAGGTCAGTCTTTTTAATTCTTCTCTTCTGCTTTTATTTTGAAATCAAACTGTTTCCTGTTTGTCACGTTTTAATCTGTTTCTCCTCTCTGCAGGTACGGAGGATTCTCATTGGGCGGCAGGAGCACTCAGCTCCTCCCACCGGCCAATGAGATTGATGACGCCATCGAGCGAATCAGAAAGATCTTAGAGTTACAGAAGGTTAGACTTTATTCACAAATAAAATGTATTAAATTAGTTTATTATTATTATTATTATAAATGTCTGACAACATTATGAAAGGATCCCTACAGAGATAGACCTTTTAGTTAAAGAGTAAGATCCTTTTAGTTTAACATGAAACAGCCCCGAAATCACCACCACCAAACTACACCAGACTCCATGTAAATAATCACTATTTTTAGCGTGTATAGAGCCAGACTCCATGTAAATAATCACTACTTTTAGCGTGTATAGAGCCAGACTCCATGTAAATAATCAGGACTTTTAGCGTGTATAGAGCCAGACTCCATGTAAATAATCAGGACTTTTAGTGTGTACAGAGCCAGACTCCATGTAAATAATCACTACTTTTAGCGTGTATAGAGCCAGACTCCATGTAAATAATCAATACTTTTAGCATGT
Organism: Gymnocephalus cernua; assembly: GCA_023631565.1. Taxonomy (NCBI): domain Eukaryota; kingdom Metazoa; phylum Chordata; class Actinopteri; order Perciformes; family Percidae; genus Gymnocephalus; species Gymnocephalus cernua. The sequence goes on from CM042435.1 coordinate 1,903,147, forward strand.
ATAGAGCCAGACTCCATGTAAATAATCACTACTTTTAGCGTGTATAGAGCCAGACTCCATGTAAATAATCACTACTTTTAGTGTGTATAGAGCCAGACTCCATGTAAATAATCAGGACTTTTAGTGTGTATAGAGCCAGACTCCATGTAAATAATCACTACTTTTAGTGTGTATAGAGGCAGACTCCATGTAAATAATCAGGACTTTTAGCGTGTATAGAGCCAGACTCCATGTAAATAATCACTACTTTTAGCGTGTATAGAGCCAGACTCCATGTAAATTATCAGTACTTTTAGTGTGTATAGAGCCAGACTCCATGTAAATAATCACGACTTTTAGCGTGTATAGAGCAAGACTCCATGTAAATAATCACTACTTTTAGTGTGTATAGAGGCAGACTCCATGTAAATAATCAGGACTTTTAGCGTGTATAGAGCCAGACTCCATGTAAATAATCACTACTTTTAGCGTGTATAGAGCCAGACTCCATGTAAATAATAACTACTTTTAGCGTGTATAGAGCCAGACTCCATGTAAATAATCACTACTTTTAGCGTGTATAGAGCCAGACTCCATGTAAATAATAACTACTTTTAGCGTGTATAGAGCCAGACTCCATGTAAATAATCACTACTTTTAGCGTGTATAGAGCCAGACTCCATGTAAATAATCAGGACTTTTAGCGTGTATAGAGCCAGACTCCATGTAAATTATCAGTACTTTTAGTGTGTATAGATCCAGACTCCATGTAAATAATCAGGACTTTTAGCGTGTATAGAGCAAGACTCCATGTAAATATTCACTACTTTTAGTGTGTATAGAGCCAGACTCCATGTAAATAATCAGGACTTTTAGCGTATATAGAGCCAGACTCCATGTAAATAATAACTACTTTTAGTGTGTATAGAGCCAGACTCCATGTAAATAATCACTACTTTTAGTGTGTACAAAGCCAGACTCCATGTAAATAATCAGGACTTTTAGTGTGTATAGAGCCAGACTCCATGTAAATAATCAGGACTTTTAGTGTGTACAGAGCCAGACTCCATGTAAATAATCAGGACTTTTAGCGTATATAGAGCCAGACTCCATGTAAATAATCAGGACTTTTAGCGTGTATAGAGCCAGACTCCATGTAAATAATCAGTACTTTTAGTGTGTATAGAGCCAGACTCCATGTAAATAATCACTACTTTTAGCGTGTATAGAGCCAGACTCCATGTAAATAATCACTACTTTTAGTGTTTATAGAGCCAGACTCCATGTAAATAATCAGTATTTTTAGCGTGTATAGAGCCAGAATCCATGTAAATAATCAGGACTTTTAGTGTGTATAGAGCCAGACTCCATGTAAATAATCAGTACTTTTAGTGTGTATAAAGCCAGACTCCATGTAAATAATCAGGACTTTTAGTGTGTACAGAGCCAGACTCCATGTAAATAATCAGGACTTTTAGCGTGTATAGAGCCAGACTCCATGTAAATAATCACGACTTTTAGCGTGTATAGAGCAAGACTCCATGTAAATAATCACTACTTTTAGTGTGTATAGAGCCAGACTCCATGTAAATAATCAATACTTTTAGCATTTATAGAGCAAGACTCCATGTAAATAATCACTACTTTTAGCGTGTATAGAGCCAGACTCCATGTAAATAATAACTACTTTTAGCGTGTATAGAGCCAGACTCCATGTAAATAATCAATACTTTTAGCATTTATAGAGCAAGACTCCATGTAAATAATCACTACTTTTAGTGTGTATAGAGCCAGACTCCATGTAAATAATCAGGACTTTTAGTGTGTACAGAGCCAGACTCCATGTAAATAATCAGGACTTTTAGTGTGTATAGAGCCAGACTCCATGTAAATAATCAGGACTTTTAGTGTGTACAGAGCCAGACTCCATGTAAATAATCAGGACTTTAAGCGTATATAGAGCCAGACTCCATGTAAATAATCACTACTTTTAGTGTGTATAGAGCCAGACTCCATGTAAATAATCACTACTTTTAGTGTGTATAGAGCCAGACTCCATGTAAATAATCACTACTTTTAGCGTGTATAGAGACAGACTCCATGTAAATAATCAGGACTTTTAGCGTGTATAGAGCCAGACTCCATGTAAATAATCACTACTTTTAGTGTGTATAGAGCCAGACTCCATGTAAATAATCACTACTTTTAGCGTGTATAGAGCCAGACTCCATGTAAATAATCACTACTTTTAGTGTTTATAGCTAGCCAGACTCCATGTAAATAATCAGTATTTTTAGCGTGTATAGAGCCAGACTCCATGTAAATAATCAGGACTTTTAGCGTGTATAGAGCCAGACTCCATGTAAATAATCACTACTTTTAGTGTGTATAGATCCAGACTCCATGTAAATAATCACTACTTTTAGCGTGTATAGAGCCAGACTCCATGTAAATAATCACTACTTTTAGCGTGTATAGAGCCAGACTCCATGTAAATAATCAATACTTTTAGCATGTATAGAGCCAGACTCCATGTAAATAATCACTACTTTTAGCGTGTATAGAGCCAGACTCCATGTAAATAATCACTACTTTTAGTGTTTATAGAGCCAGACTCCATGTAAATAATCAGGACTTTTAGTGTGTATAGAGCCAGACTCCATGTAAATAATCACTACTTTTAGCGTGTATAGAGCCAGACTCCATGTAAATAATCACTACTTTTAGTGTGTATAGAGCCAGACTCCATGTAAATGGGTTAATCAGGACTTTTAGCGTATATAGAGCCAGACTCCATGTAAATAATCAGGACTTTTAGCGTATATACAGCCAGACTCCATGTAAATAATCACTACTTTTAGCGTGTATAGAGCCAGACTCCATGTAAATAATCACTACTTTTAGTGTTTATAGCTAGTCAGACTCCATGTAAATAATCAGTATTTTTAGCGTGTATAGAGCCAGACTCCATGTAAATAATCAGGACTTTTAGCGTGTATAGAGCCAGACTCCATGTAAATAATCACTACTTTTAGTGTGTATAGAGCCAGACTCCATGTAAATAATCACTACTTTTAGCGTGTATAGAGCCAGACTCCATGTAAATAATCAATACTTTTAGCATTTATAGAGCCAGACTCCATGTAAATAATCACTACTGTTAGTGTGTATAGAGCCAGACTCCATGTAAATAATCAGGACTTTTAGAGTATATAGAGCCAGACTCCATGTAAATAATCAGGACTTTTAGAGTATATAGAGCCAGACTCCATGTAAATAATCAGGACTTTTAGCGTGTATAGAGCAAGACTCCATGTAAATAATCACTACTTTTAGTGTGTATAGAGCCAGACTCCATGTAAATAATCAATACTTTTAGCATTTATAGAGCAAGACTCCATGTAAATAATCACTACTTTTAGCGTGTATAGAGCCAGACTCCATGTAAATAATCAGGACTTTTAGTGTGTACAGAGCCAGACTCCATGTAAATAATCAGGACTTTTAGTGTGTATAGAGCCAGACTCCATGTAAATAATCAGGACTTTTAGTGTGTAATGAGCCAGACTCCATGTAAATAATCAGGACTTTTAGCGTATATAGAGCCAGACTCCATGTAAATAATCAGGACTTTTAGCGTGTATAGAGCCAGACTCCATGTAAATAATCACTACTTTTAGCGTGTATAGAGCCAGACTCCATGTAAATAATCACTACTTTTAGTGTTTATAGAGCCAGACTCCATGTAAATAATCAGTATTTTTAGCGTGTATAGAGCCAGACTCCATGTAAATAATCAGGACTTTTAGTGTGTATAGAGCCAGACTCCATGTAAATAATCAGTACTTTTAGTGTGTATAAAGCCAGACTCCATGTAAATAATCAGGACTTTTAGTGTGTACAGAGCCAGACTCCATGTAAATAATCAGGACTTTTAGCGTATATAGAGCCAGACTCCATGTAAATAATCAGGACTTTTAGCGTATATAGAGCCAGACTCCATGTAAATTATCAGTACTTTTAGTGTGTATAGAGCCAGACTCCATGTAAATAATCACGACTTTTAGCGTGTATAGAGCAAGACTCCATGTAAATAATCACTACTTTTAGTGTGTATAGAGGCAGACTCCATGTAAATAATCAGGACTTTTAGCGTGTATAGAGCCAGACTCCATGTAAATAATCACTACTTTTAGCGTGTATAGAGCCAGACTCCATGTAAATAATAACTACTTTTAGCGTGTATAGAGCCAGACTCCATGTAAATAATCACTACTTTTAGCGTGTATAGAGCCAGACTCCATGTAAATAATCAGGACTTTTAGCGTGTATAGAGCCAGACTCCATGTAAATTATCAGTACTTTTAGTGTGTATAGATCCAGACTCCATGTAAATAATCACTACTTTTAGCGTGTATAGAGCCAGACTCCATGTAAATAATCAGGACTTTTAGCGTGTATAGAGCCAGACTCCATGTAAATATTCACTACTTTTAGTGTGTATAGAGCCAGACTCCATGTAAATAATCAGGACTTTTAGCGTATATAGAGCCAGACTCCATGTAAATAATCACTACTTTTAGTGTGTACAGAGCCAGACTCCATGTAAATAATCAGGACTTTTAGTGTGTATAGAGCCAGACTCCATGTAAATAATCAGGACTTTTAGTGTGTACAGAGCCAGACTCCATGTAAATAATCAGGACTTTTAGCGTATATAGAGCCAGACTCCATGTAAATAATCAGGACTTTTAGCGTGTATAGAGCCAGACTCCATGTAAATAATCACTACTTTTAGCGTGTATAGAGCCAGACTCCATGTAAATAATAACTACTTTTAGCGTGTATAGAGCCAGACTCCATGTAAATAATCACTACTTTTAGCGTGTATAGAGCCAGACTCCATGTAAATAATCACTACTTTTAGCATGTATAGAGCCAGACTCCATGTAAATAATCACTACTTTTAGCGTGTATAGAGCCAGACTCCATGTAAATAATCACTACTTTTAGCGTGTATAGAGCCAGACTCCATGTAAATAATCAATACTTTTAGCATTTATAGAGCCAGACTCCATGTAAATAATCACTACTTTTAGCGTGTATAGAGCCAGACTCCATGTAAATAATCAATACTTTTAGCATTTATAGAGCCAGACTCCATGTAAATAATCACTACTGTTAGCGTGTATAGAGCCAGACTCCATGTAAATAATCAATACTTTTAGCATGTATAGAGCCAGACTCCATGTAAATAATCACTACTTTTAGCGTGTATAGAGCCAGACTCCATGTAAATAATCACTACTTTTAGTGTGTATAGAGCCAGACTCCATGTAAATAATCAGGACTTTTAGAGTATATAGAGCCAGACTCCATGTAAATAATCAGGACTTTTAGCGTGTATAGAGCAAGACTCCATGTAAATAATCACTACTTTTAGTGTGTATAGAGCCAGACTCCATGTAAATAATCAATACTTTTAGCATTTATAGAGCAAGACTCCATGTAAATAATCACTACTTTTAGCGTGTATAGAGCCAGACTCCATGTAAATAATCAGGACTGTTAGTGTGTACAGAGCCAGACTCCATGTAAATAATCAGGACTTTTAGTGTGTATAGAGCCAGACTCCATGTAAATAATCAGGACTTTTAGTGTGTAATGAGCCAGACTCCATGTAAATAATCAGGACTTTTAGCGTATATAGAGCCAGACTCCATGTAAATAATCAGGACTTTTAGCGTGTATAGAGCCAGACTCCATGTAAATAATCACTACTTTTAGCGTGTATAGAGCCAGACTCCATGTAAATAATCACTACTTTTAGTGTTTATAGAGCCAGACTCCATGTAAATAATCAGTATTTTTAGCGTGTATAGAGCCAGGCTGCATGTAAATAATCAGGACTTTTAGTGTGTATAGAGCCAGACTCCATGTAAATAATCAGTACTTTTAGTGTGTATAAAGCCAGACTCCATGTAAATAATCAGGACTTTTAGTGTGTACAGAGCCAGACTCCATGTAAATAATCAGGACTTTTAGCGTATATAGAGCCAGACTCCATGTAAATAATCAGGACTTTTAGCGTATATAGAGCCAGACTCCATGTAAATTATCAGTACTTTTAGTGTGTATAGAGCCAGACTCCATGTAAATAATCACGACTTTTAGCGTGTATAGAGCAAGACTCCATGTAAATAATCACTACTTTTAGTGTGTATAGAGGCAGACTCCATGTAAATAATCAGGACTTTTAGCGTGTATAGAGCCAGACTCCATGTAAATAATCACTACTTTTAGCGTGTATAGAGCCAGACTCCATGTAAATAATAACTACTTTTAGCGTGTATAGAGCCAGACTCCATGTAAATAATCACTACTTTTAGCGTGTATAGAGCCAGACTCCATGTAAATAATCAGGACTTTTAGCGTGTATAGAGCCAGACTCCATGTAAATTATCAGTACTTTTAGTGTGTATAGATCCAGACTCCATGTAAATAATCACTACTTTTAGCGTGTATAGAGCCAGACTCCATGTAAATAATCAGGACTTTTAGCGTGTATAGAGCCAGACTCCATGTAAATATTCACTACTTTTAGTGTGTATAGAGCCAGACTCCATGTAAATAATCAGGACTTTTAGCGTATATAGAGCCAGACTCCATGTAAATAATCACTACTTTTAGTGTGTACAGAGCCAGACTCCATGTAAATAATCAGGACTTTTAGTGTGTATAGAGCCAGACTCCATGTAAATAATCAGGACTTTTAGTGTGTACAGAGCCAGACTCCATGTAAATAATCAGGACTTTTAGCGTATATAGAGCCAGACTCCATGTAAATAATCAGGACTTTTAGCGTGTATAGAGCCAGACTCCATGTAAATAATCAGTACTTTTAGTGTGTATAGAGCCAGACTCCATGTAAATAATCACTACTTTTAGCGTGTATAGAGCCAGACTCCATGTAAATAATCACTACTTTTAGTGTTTATAGAGCCAGACTCCATGTAAATAATCAGTATTTTTAGCGTGTATAGAGCCAGACTCCATGTAAATAATCAGGACTTTTAGTGTGTATAGAGCCAGACTCCATGTAAATAATCAGTACTTTTAGTGTGTATAAAGCCAGACTCCATGTAAATAATCAGGACTTTTAGTGTGTACAGAGCCAGACTCCATGTAAATAATCAGGACTTTTAGCGTATATAGAGCCAGACTCCATGTAAATAATCAGGACTTTTAGCGTATATAGAGCCAGACTCCATGTAAATTATCAGTACTTTTAGTGTGTATAGAGCCAGACTCCATGTAAATAATCACGACTTTTAGCGTGTATAGAGCAAGACTCCATGTAAATAATCACTACTTTTAGTGTGTATAGAGCCAGACTCCATGTAAATAATCAATACTTTTAGCATTTATAGAGCCAGACTCCATGTAAATAATAACTACTTTTAGCGTGTATAGAGCCAGACTCCATGTAAATAATCAATACTTTTAGCATTTATAGAGCAAGACTCCATGTAAATAATCACTACTTTTAGTGTGTATAGAGCCAGACTCCATGTAAATAATCAGGACTTTTAGTGTGTACAGAGCCAGACTCCATGTAAATAATCAGGACTTTTAGTGTGTATAGAGCCAGACTCCATGTAAATAATCAGGACTTTTAGTGTGTACAGAGCCAGACTCCATGTAAATAATCAGGACTTTAAGCGTATATAGAGCCAGACTCCATGTAAATAATCACTACTTTTAGTGTGTATAGAGCCAGACTCCATGTAAATAATCACTACTTTTAGTGTGTATAGAGCCAGACTCCATGTAAATAATCACTACTTTTAGCGTGTATAGAGACAGACTCCATGTAAATAATCAGGACTTTTAGCGTGTATAGAGCCAGACTCCATGTAAATAATCACTACTTTTAGTGTGTATAGAGCCAGACTCCATGTAAATAATCACTACTTTTAGCGTGTATAGAGCCAGACTCCATGTAAATAATCACTACTTTTAGTGTTTATAGCTAGCCAGACTCCATGTAAATAATCAGTATTTTTAGCGTGTATAGAGCCAGACTCCATGTAAATAATCAGGACTTTTAGCGTGTATAGAGCCAGACTCCATGTAAATAATCACTACTTTTAGTGTGTATAGAGCCAGACTCCATGTAAATAATCACTACTTTTAGCGCGTATAGAGCCAGACTCCATGTAAATAATCACTACTTTTAGCGTGTATAGAGCCAGACTCCATGTAAATAATCACTACTTTTAGTGTGTATAGAGCCAGACTCCATGTAAATAATCACTACTTTTAGCGTGTATAGAGCCAGACTCCATGTAAATAATCACTACTTTTAGCGTGTATAGAGCCAGACTCCATGTAAATAATCACGACTTTTAGCGTGTATAGAGCAAGACTCCATGTAAATAATCACTACTTTTAGTGTGTATAGAGCCAGACTCCATGTAAATAATCAATACTTTTAGCATTTATAGAGCAAGACTCCATGTAAATAATCACTACTTTTAGCGTGTATAGAGCCAGACTCCATGTAAATAATAACTACTTTTAGCGTGTATAGAGCCAGACTCCATGTAAATAATCAATACTTTTAGCATTTATAGAGCAAGACTCCATGTAAATAATCACTACTTTTAGTGTGTATAGAGCCAGACTCCATGTAAATAATCAGGACTTTTAGTGTGTACAGAGCCAGACTAAAAATCAGGACTTTTAGTGTGTATAGAGCCAGACTCCATGTAAATAATCAGGACTTTTAGTGTGTACAGAGCCAGACTCCATGTAAATAATCAGGACTTTAAGCGTATATAGAGCCAGACTCCATGTAAATAATCACTACTTTTAGTGTGTATAGAGCCAGACTCCATGTAAATAATCACTACTTTTAGTGTGTATAGAGCCAGACTCCATGTAAATAATCACTACTTTTAGCGTGTATAGAGACAGACTCCATGTAAATAATCAGGACTTTTAGCGTGTATAGAGCCAGACTCCATGTAAATAATCACTACTTTTAGTGTGTATAGAGCCAGACTCCATGTAAATAATCACTACTTTTAGCGTGTATAGAGCCAGACTCCATGTAAATAATCACTACTTTTAGTGTTTATAGCTAGCCAGACTCCATGTAAATAATCAGTATTTTTAGCGTGTATAGAGCCAGACTCCATGTAAATAATCAGGACTTTTAGCGTGTATAGAGCCAGACTCCATGTAAATAATCACTACTTTTAGTGTGTATAGAGCCAGACTCCATGTAAATAATCACTACTTTTAGCGTGTATAGAGCCAGACTCCATGTAAATAATCACTACTTTTAGCGTGTATAGAGCCAGACTCCATGTAAATAATCAATACTTTTAGCATGTATAGAGCCAGACTCCATGTAAATAATCACTACTTTTAGCGTGTATAGAGCCAGACTCCATGTAAATAATCACTACTTTTAGTGTTTATAGAGCCAGACTCCATGTAAATAATCAGGACTTTTAGTGTGTATAGAGCCAGACTCCATGTAAATAATCACTACTTTTAGCGTGTATAGAGCCAGACTCCATGTAAATAATCATTACTTTTAGTGTTTATAGAGCCAGACTCCATGTAAATAATCAGTATTTTTAGCGTGTATAGAGCCAGACTCCATGTAAATAATCAGGACTTTTAGCGTGTATAGAGCCAGACTCCATGTAAATAATCACTACTTTTAGCGTATATAGAGCCAGACTCCATGTAAATAATCAGTACTTTTAGCGTGTATAGAGCCAGACTCCATGTAAATAATCAGGACTTTTAGCGTGTATAGAGCCAGACTCCATGTAAATAATCACTACTTTTAGCGTGTATAGAGCCAGACTCCATGTAAATAATCACTACTTTTAGCGTGTATAGAGCCAGACTCCATGTAAATAATCAGTATTTTTAGCGTGTATAGAGCCAGACTCCATGTAAATAATCAGGACTTTTAGCGTGTATAGAGCCAGACTCCATGTAAATAATCACTACTTTTAGTGTGTATAGAGCCAGACTCCATGTAAATAATCACTACTTTTAGTGTATATAGAGCCAGACTCCATGTAAATAATTAGTACTTTTAGTGTGTATAGAGCCAGACTCCATGTAAATAATCACTACTTTTAGTGTGTATAGAGCCAGACTCCATGTAAATAATCAATACTTTTAGCATTTATAGAGCAAGACTCCATGTAAATAATCACTACTTTTAGCGTGTATAGAGCCAGACTCCATGTAAATAATAACTACTTTTAGCGTGTATAGAGCCAGACTCCATGTAAATAATCAATACTTTTAGCATTTATAGAGCAAGACTCCATGTAAATAATCACTACTTTTAGTGTGTATAGAGCCAGACTCCATGTAAATAATCAGGACTTTTAGTGTGTACAGAGCCAGACTAAAAATCAGGACTTTTAGTGTGTATAGAGCCAGACTCCATGTAAATAATCAGGACTTTTAGTGTGTACAGAGCCAGACTCCATGTAAATAATCAGGACTTTAAGCGTATATAGAGCCAGACTCCATGTAAATAATCACTACTTTTAGTGTGTATAGAGCCAGACTCCATGTAAATAATCACTACTTTTAGTGTGTATAGAGCCAGACTCCATGTAAATAATCACTACTTTTAGCGTGTATAGAGACAGACTCCATGTAAATAATCAGGACTTTTAGCGTGTATAGAGCCAGACTCCATGTAAATAATCACTACTTTTAGTGTGTATAGAGCCAGACTCCATGTAAATAATCACTACTTTTAGCGTGTATAGAGCCAGACTCCATGTAAATAATCACTACTTTTAGTGTTTATAGCTAGCCAGACTCCATGTAAATAATCAGTATTTTTAGCGTGTATAGAGCCAGACTCCATGTAAATAATCAGGACTTTTAGCGTGTATAGAGCCAGACTCCATGTAAATAATCACTACTTTTAGTGTGTATAGAGCCAGACTCCATGTAAATAATCACTACTTTTAGCGTGTATAGAGCCAGACTCCATGTAAATAATCACTACTTTTAGCGTGTATAGAGCCAGACTCCATGTAAATAATCAATACTTTTAGCATGTATAGAGCCAGACTCCATGTAAATAATCACTACTTTTAGCGTGTATAGAGCCAGACTCCATGTAAATAATCACTACTTTTAGTGTTTATAGAGCCAGACTCCATGTAAATAATCAGGACTTTTAGTGTGTATAGAGCCAGACTCCATGTAAATAATCACTACTTTTAGCGTGTATAGAGCCAGACTCCATGTAAATAATCATTACTTTTAGTGTTTATAGAGCCAGACTCCATGTAAATAATCAGTATTTTTAGCGTGTATAGAGCCAGACTCCATGTAAATAATCAGGACTTTTAGCGTGTATAGAGCCAGACTCCATGTAAATAATCACTACTTTTAGCGTATATAGAGCCAGACTCCATGTAAATAATCAGTACTTTTAGCGTGTATAGAGCCAGACTCCATGTAAATAATCAGGACTTTTAGCGTGTATAGAGCCAGACTCCATGTAAATAATCACTACTTTTAGCGTGTATAGAGCCAGACTCCATGTAAATAATCACTACTTTTAGCGTGTATAGAGCCAGACTCCATGTAAATAATCAGTATTTTTAGCGTGTATAGAGCCAGACTCCATGTAAATAATCAGGACTTTTAGCGTGTATAGAGCCAGACTCCATGTAAATAATCACTACTTTTAGTGTGTATAGAGCCAGACTCCATGTAAATAATCACTACTTTTAGTGTATATAGAGCCAGACTCCATGTAAATAATTAGTACTTTTAGTGTGTATAGAGCCAGACTCCATGTAAATAATCAATACTTTTAGCATTTATAGAGCAAGACTCCATGTAAATAATCACTACTTTTAGCGTGTATAGAGCCAGACTCCATGTAAATAATAACTACTTTTAGCGTGTATAGAGCCAGACTCCATGTAAATAATCAGGACTTTTAGTGTGTACAGAGCCAGACTCCATGTAAATAATCAGGACTTTTAGTGTGTATAGAGCCAGACTCCATGTAAATAATCAGGACTTTTAGTGTGTACAGAGCCAGACTCCATGTAAATAATCAGGACTTTTAGCGTGTATAGAGCCAGACTCCATGTAAATAATCACTACTTTTAGTGTGTATAGAGCCAGACTCCATGTAAATAATCACTACTTTTAGCGTGTATAGAGCCAGACTCCATGTAAATAATCACTACTTTTAGTGTTTATAGCTAGCCAGACTCCATGTAAATAATCAGTATTTTTAGCGTGTATAGAGCCAGACTCCATGTAAATAATCAGGACTTTTAGCGTGTATAGAGCCAGACTCCATGTAAATAATCACTACTTTTAGTGTGTATAGAGCCAGACTCCATGTAAATAATCACTACTTTTAGCGTGTATAGAGCCAGACTCCATGTAAATAATCAATACTTTTAGCATTTATAGAGCCAGACTCCATGTAAATAATCACTACTGTTAGCGTGTATAGAGCCAGACTCCATGTAAATAATCAATACTTTTAGCATGTATAGAGCCAGACTCCATGTAAATAATCACTACTTTTAGCGTGTATAGAGCCAGACTCCATGTAAATAATCACTACTTTTAGTGTGTATAGAGCCAGACTCCATGTAAATAATCAGGACTTTTAGAGTATATAGAGCCAGACTCCATGTAAATAATCAGGACTTTTAGCGTGTATAGAGCAAGACTCCATGTAAATAATCACTACTTTTAGTGTGTATAGAGCCAGACTCCATGTAAATAATCAATACTTTTAGCATTTATAGAGCAAGACTCCATGTAAATAATCACTACTTTTAGCGTGTATAGAGCCAGACTCCATGTAAATAATCAGGACTTTTAGTGTGTACAGAGCCAGACTCCATGTAAATAATCACTACTTTTAGTGTGTATAGAGCCAGACTCCATGTAAATAATAACTACTTTTAGCGTGTATAGAGCCAGACTCCATGTAAATAATCACTACTTTTAGCGTGTATAGAGCCAGACTCCATGTAAATAATCAGGACTTTTAGCGTGTATAGAGCCAGACTCCATGTAAATTATCAGTACTTTTAGTGTGTATAGATCCAGACTCCATGTAAATAATCACTACTTTTAGCGTGTATAGAGCCAGACTCCATGTAAATAATCAGGACTTTTAGCGTGTATAGAGCCAGACTCCATGTAAATATTCACTACTTTTAGTGTGTATAGAGCCAGACTCCATGTAAATAATCAGGACTTTTAGCGTATATAGAGCCAGACTCCATGTAAATAATAACTACTTTTAGTGTGTATAGAGCCAGACTCCATGTAAATAATCACTACTTTTAGTGTTTATAGCTAGCCAGACTCCATGTAAATAATCAGTATTTTTAGCGTGTATAGAGCCAGACTCCATGTAAATAATCAGGACTTTTAGCGTGTATAGAGCCAGACTCCATGTAAATAATCACTACTTTTAGTGTGTATAGAGCCAGACTCCATGTAAATAATCACTACTTTTAGCGTGTATAGAGCCAGACTCCATGTAAATAATCAATACTTTTAGCATTTATAGAGCCAGACTCCATGTAAATAATCACTACTGTTAGCGTGTATAGAGCCAGACTCCATGTAAATAATCAATACTTTTAGCATGTATAGAGCCAGACTCCATGTAAATAATCACTACTTTTAGCGTGTATAGAGCCAGACTCCATGTAAATAATCACTACTTTTAGTGTGTATAGAGCCAGACTCCATGTAAATAATCAGGACTTTTAGAGTATATAGAGCCAGACTCCATGTAAATAATCAGGACTTTTAGCGTGTATAGAGCAAGACTCCATGTAAATAATCACTACTTTTAGTGTGTATAGAGCCAGACTCCATGTAAATAATCAATACTTTTAGCATTTATAGAGCAAGACTCCATGTAAATAATCACTACTTTTAGCGTGTATAGAGCCAGACTCCATGTAAATAATCAGGACTTTTAGTGTGTACAGAGCCAGACTCCATGTAAATAATCACTACTTTTAGTGTTTATAGAGCCAGACTCCATGTAAATAATCAGTATTTTTAGCGTGTATAGAGCCAGACTCCATGTAAATAATCAGGACTTTTAGTGTGTATAGAGCCAGACTCCATGTAAATAATCAGTACTTTTAGTGTGTATAAAGCCAGACTCCATGTAAATAATCAGGACTTTTAGTGTGTACAGAGCCAGACTCCATGTAAATAATCAGGACTTTTAGCGTATATAGAGCCAGACTCCATGTAAATAATCAGGACTTTTAGCGTATATAGAGCCAGACTCCATGTAAATTATCAGTACTTTTAGTGTGTATAGAGCCAGACTCCATGTAAATAATCACGACTTGTAGCGTGTATAGAGCAAGACTCCATGTAAATAATCACTACTTTTAGTGTGTATAGAGGCAGACTCCATGTAAATAATCAGGACTTTTAGCGTGTATAGAGCCAGACTCCATGTAAATAATCACTACTTTTAGCGTGTATAGAGCCAGACTCCATGTAAATAATAACTACTTTTAGCGTGTATAGAGCCAGACTCCATGTAAATAATCACTACTTTTAGCGTGTATAGAGCCAGACTCCATGTAAATAATCAGGACTTTTAGCGTGTATAGAGCCAGACTCCATGTAAATTATCAGTACTTTTAGTGTGTATAGATCCAGACTCCATGTAAATAATCACTACTTTTAGCGTGTATAGAGCCAGACTCCATGTAAATAATCAGGACTTTTAGCGTGTATAGAGCCAGACTCCATGTAAATATTCACTACTTTTAGTGTGTATAGAGCCAGACTCCATGTAAATAATCAGGACTTTTAGCGTATATAGAGCCAGACTCCATGTAAATAATAACTACTTTTAGTGTGTATAGAGCCAGACTCCATGTAAATAATCACTACTTTTAGTGTGTACAGAGCCAGACTCCATGTAAATAATCACTACTTTTAGTGTGTATAGAGCCAGACTCCATGTAAATAATCACTACTTTTAGCGTGTATAGAGACAGACTCCATGTAAATAATCAGGACTTTTAGCGTGTATAGAGCCAGACTCCATGTAAATAATCACTACTTTTAGTGTGTATAGAGCCAGACTCCATGTAAATAATCAGGACTTTTAGTGTGTATAGAGCCAGACTCCATGTAAATAATCACTACTTTTAGCGTGTATAGAGCCAGACTCCATGTAAATAATCACTACTTTTAGTGTTTATAGAGCCAGACTCCATGTAAATAATCAGTATTTTTAGCGTGTATAGAGCCAGACTCCATGTAAATAATCAGGACTTTTAGCGTGTATAGAGCCAGACTCCATGTAAATAATCACTACTTTTAGCGTATATAGAGCCAGACTCCATGTAAATAATCAGGACTTTTAGCGTATATAGAGCCAGACTCCATGTAAATTATCACTACTTTTAGCGTGTATAGAGCCAGACTCCATGTAAATAATCAATACTTTTAGCATGTATAGAGCCAGACTCCATGTAAATAATCACTACTTTTAGCGTGTATAGAGCCAGACTCCATGTAAATAATCACTACTTTTAGTGTTTATAGAGCCAGACTCCATGTAAATAATCAGGACTTTTAGTGTGTATAGAGCCAGACTCCATGTAAATAATCACTACTTTTAGCGTGTATAGAGCCAGACTCCATGTAAATAATCACTACTTTTAGTGTTTATAGAGCCAGACTCCATGTAAATAATCAGTATTTTTAGCGTGTATAGAGCCAGACTCCATGTAAATAATCACTACTTTTAGCGTATATAGAGCCAGACTCCATGTAAATAATCAGTACTTTTAGCGTGTATAGAGCCAGACTCCATGTAAATAATCAGGACTTTTAGCGTGTATAGAGCCAGACTCCATGTAAATAATCACTACTTTTAGCGTGTATAGAGCCAGACTCCATGTAAATAATCACTACTTTTAGCGTGTATAGAGCCAGACTCCATGTAAATAATCAGTATTTTTAGCGTGTATAGAGCCAGACTCCATGTAAATAATCAGGACTTTTAGCGTGTATAGAGCCAGACTCCATGTAAATAATCACTACTTTTAGTGTGTATAGAGCCAGACTCCATGTAAATAATCACTACTTTTAGTGTATATAGAGCCAGACTCCATGTAAATAATTAGTACTTTTAGTGTGTATAGAGCCAGACTCCATGTAAATAATCAATACTTTTAGCATTTATAGAGCAAGACTCCATGTAAATAATCACTACTTTTAGCGTGTATAGAGCCAGACTCCATGTAAATAATAACTACTTTTAGCGTGTATAGAGCCAGACTCCATGTAAATAATCAGGACTTTTAGTGTGTATAGAGCCAGACTCCATGTAAATAATCAGTACTTTTAGTGTGTATAAAGCCAGACTCCATGTAAATAATCAGGACTTTTAGTGTGTACAGAGCCAGACTCCATGTAAATAATCAGGACTTTTAGCGTATATAGAGCCAGACTCCATGTAAATAATCAGGACTTTTAGCGTATATAGAGCCAGACTCCATGTAAATTATCAGTACTTTTAGTGTGTATAGAGCCAGACTCCATGTAAATAATCACGACTTTTAGCGTGTATAGAGCAAGACTCCATGTAAATAATCACTACTTTTAGTGTGTATAGAGGCAGACTCCATGTAAATAATCAGGACTTTTAGCGTGTATAGAGCCAGACTCCATGTAAATAATCACTACTTTTAGCGTGTATAGAGCCAGACTCCATGTAAATAATAACTACTTTTAGCGTGTATAGAGCCAGACTCCATGTAAATAATCACTACTTTTAGCGTGTATAGAGCCAGACTCCATGTAAATAATCAGGACTTTTAGCGTGTATAGAGCCAGACTCCATGTAAATTATCAGTACTTTTAGTGTGTATAGATCCAGACTCCATGTAAATAATCACTACTTTTAGCGTGTATAGAGCCAGACTCCATGTAAATAATCAGGACTTTTAGCGTGTATAGAGCCAGACTCCATGTAAATATTCACTACTTTTAGTGTGTATAGAGCCAGACTCCATGTAAATAATCAGGACTTTTAGCGTATATAGAGCCAGACTCCATGTAAATAATAACTACTTTTAGTGTGTATAGAGCCAGACTCCATGGCTGTGTCTCAAACCGCCTACTTGCACACTTCACACACTTAGTTTTAAGTATATAGTGGAGATAACGAAAAAGTCAGTGCACTGAAAATACCCGGATGACCCCCTAAAAAAAGTCAAAAAGTTCAGTGTAGAACGATGGACACTACGCACACTAAACCTGCGCCATCTTGACTACAAAGCGGAAAGGGGAGGGACCAGGGACGTCGACCGGCAGCTGATTGGACGAACGCGTCACGTGCATATTAGCTCTCGCAGATTTTACATCCGAGCTTAATGGCGGCCAGATGGCGGCTCGTTTGGAATACGATCTCGAATTCTACTAAAATAGTTCACCGAAACGTGTCTCTGTAGACATTTTAAGCGAGAAATAGGCCGTGCAGTTGCTGAATCTGTCTTCATTTCAGATCAACTAAGGTCAGTTTAGAAGATTTTCATCAGATTTTGCGAGACGGCGAGCCGAGCCGACCGCTCGTCATTTCCGGTAAGTGCTTTATCATAAGTGTTCCATTTGGGACAATACTAACCATCGACAGCGGGCACTACGGCAGTAAGTGGTCAGTGTACATTAGCAGTGTACTGACCGAAGTAGGCGGTTTGAGACACAGCCCATGTAAATAATCACTACTTTTAGTGTGTACAGAGCCAGACTCCATGTAAATAATCAGGACTTTTAGTGTGTATAGAGCCAGACTCCATGTAAATAATCAGGACTTTTAGTGTGTACAGAGCCAGACTCCATGTAAATAATCAGGACTTTTAGCGTATATAGAGCCAGACTCCATGTAAATAATCAGGACTTTTAGCGTGTATAGAGCCAGACTCCATGTAAATAATCAGTACTTTTAGTGTGTATAGAGCCAGACTCCATGTAAATAATCACTACTTTTAGCGTGTATAGAGCCAGACTCCATGTAAATAATCACTACTTTTAGTGTTTATAGAGCCAGACTCCATGTAAATAATCAGTATTTTTAGCGTGTATAGAGCCAGACTCCATGTAAATAATCAGGACTTTTAGTGTGTATAGAGCCAGACTCCATGTAAATAATCAGTACTTTTAGTGTGTATAAAGCCAGACTCCATGTAAATAATCAGGACTTTTAGTGTGTACAGAGCCAGACTCCATGTAAATAATCAGGACTTTTAGCGTATATAGAGCCAGACTCCATGTAAATAATCAGGACTTTTAGCGTATATAGAGCCAGACTCCATGTAAATTATCAGTACTTTTAGTGTGTATAGAGCCAGACTCCATGTAAATAATCACGACTTTTAGCGTGTATAGAGCAAGACTCCATGTAAATAATCACTACTTTTAGTGTGTATAGAGCCAGACTCCATGTAAATAATCAATACTTTTAGCATTTATAGAGCAAGACTCCATGTAAATAATCACTACTTTTAGCGTGTATAGAGCCAGACTCCATGTAAATAATAACTACTTTTAGCGTGTATAGAGCCAGACTCCATGTAAATAATCAATACTTTTAGCATTTATAGAGCAAGACTCCATGTAAATAATCACTACTTTTAGTGTGTATAGAGCCAGACTCCATGTAAATAATCAGGACTTTTAGTGTGTACAGAGCCAGACTCCATGTAAATAATCAGGACTTTTAGTGTGTATAGAGCCAGACTCCATGTAAATAATCAGGACTTTTAGTGTGTACAGAGCCAGACTCCATGTAAATAATCAGGACTTTAAGCGTATATAGAGCCAGACTCCATGTAAATAATCACTACTTTTAGTGTGTATAGAGCCAGACTCCATGTAAATAATCACTACTTTTAGTGTGTATAGAGCCAGACTCCATGTAAATAATCACTACTTTTAGCGTGTATAGAGACAGACTCCATGTAAATAATCAGGACTTTTAGCGTGTATAGAGCCAGACTCCATGTAAATAATCACTACTTTTAGTGTGTATAGAGCCAGACTCCATGTAAATAATCACTACTTTTAGCGTGTATAGAGCCAGACTCCATGTAAATAATCACTACTTTTAGTGTTTATAGCTAGCCAGACTCCATGTAAATAATCAGTATTTTTAGCGTGTATAGAGCCAGACTCCATGTAAATAATCAGGACTTTTAGCGTGTATAGAGCCAGACTCCATGTAAATAATCACTACTTTTAGTGTGTATAGAGCCAGACTCCATGTAAATAATCACTACTTTTAGCGTGTATAGAGCCAGACTCCATGTAAATAATCACTACTTTTAGCGTGTATAGAGCCAGACTCCATGTAAATAATCAATACTTTTAGCATGTATAGAGCCAGACTCCATGTAAATAATCACTACTTTTAGCGTGTATAGAGCCAGACTCCATGTAAATAATCACTACTTTTAGTGTTTATAGAGCCAGACTCCATGTAAATAATCAGGACTTTTAGTGTGTATAGAGCCAGACTCCATGTAAATAATCACTACTTTTAGCGTGTATAGAGCCAGACTCCATGTAAATAATCACTACTTTTAGTGTTTATAGAGCCAGACTCCATGTAAATAATCAGTATTTTTAGCGTGTATAGAGCCAGACTCCATGTAAATAATCAGGACTTTTAGCGTGTATAGAGCCAGACTCCATGTAAATAATCACTACTTTTAGCGTATATAGAGCCAGACTCCATGTAAATAATCAGTACTTTTAGCGTGTATAGAGCCAGACTCCATGTAAATAATCAGGACTTTTAGCGTGTATAGAGCCAGACTCCATGTAAATAATCACTACTTTTAGCGTGTATAGAGCCAGACTCCATGTAAATAATCACTACTTTTAGCGTGTATAGAGCCAGACTCCATGTAAATAATCAGTATTTTTAGCGTGTATAGAGCCAGACTCCATGTAAATAATCAGGACTTTTAGCGTGTATAGAGCCAGACTCCATGTAAATAATCACTACTTTTAGTGTATATAGAGCCAGACTCCATGTAAATAATTAGTACTTTTAGTGTGTATAGAGCCAGACTCCATGTAAATAATCAATACTTTTAGCATTTATAGAGCAAGACTCCATGTAAATAATCACTACTTTTAGCGTGTATAGAGCCAGACTCCATGTAAATAATAATTACTTTTAGCGTGTATAGAGCCAGACTCCATGTAAATAATCAGGACTTTTAGCGTGTATAGAGCCAGACTCCATGTAAATAATCACGACTTTTAGCGTGTATAGAGCAAGACTCCATGTAAATAATCACTACTTTTAGTGTGTATAGAGCCAGACTCCATGTAAATAATCAATACTTTTAGCATTTATAGAGCAAGACTCCATGTAAATAATCACTACTTTTAGCGTGTATAGAGCCAGACTCCATGTAAATAATAACTACTTTTAGCGTGTATAGAGCCAGACTCCATGTAAATAATCAATACTTTTAGCATTTATAGAGCAAGACTCCATGTAAATAATCACTACTTTTAGTGTGTATAGAGCCAGACTCCATGTAAATAATCAGGACTTTTAGTGTGTACAGAGCCAGACTCCATGTAAATAATCAGGACTTTTAGTGTGTATAGAGCCAGACTCCATGTAAATAATCAGGACTTTTAGTGTGTACAGAGCCAGACTCCATGTAAATAATCAGGACTTTAAGCGTATATAGAGCCAGACTCCATGTAAATAATCACTACTTTTAGTGTGTATAGAGCCAGACTCCATGTAAATAATCACTACTTTTAGTGTGTATAGAGCCAGACTCCATGTAAATAATCACTACTTTTAGCGTGTATAGAGACAGACTCCATGTAAATAATCAGGACTTTTAGCGTGTATAGAGCCAGACTCCATGTAAATAATCACTACTTTTAGTGTGTATAGAGCCAGACTCCATGTAAATAATCACTACTTTTAGCGTGTATAGAGCCAGACTCCATGTAAATAATCACTACTTTTAGTGTTTATAGCTAGCCAGACTCCATGTAAATAATCAGTATTTTTAGCGTGTATAGAGCCAGACTCCATGTAAATAATCAGGACTTTTAGCGTGTATAGAGCCAGACTCCATGTAAATAATCACTACTTTTAGTGTGTATAGAGCCAGACTCCATGTAAATAATCACTACTTTTAGCGTGTATAGAGCCAGACTCCATGTAAATAATCACTACTTTTAGCGTGTATAGAGCCAGACTCCATGTAAATAATCAATACTTTTAGCATGTATAGAGCCAGACTCCATGTAAATAATCACTACTTTTAGCGTGTATAGAGCCAGACTCCATGTAAATAATCACTACTTTTAGTGTTTATAGAGCCAGACTCCATGTAAATAATCAGGACTTTTAGTGTGTATAGAGCCAGACTCCATGTAAATAATCACTACTTTTAGCGTGTATAGAGCCAGACTCCATGTAAATAATCACTACTTTTAGTGTTTATAGAGCCAGACTCCATGTAAATAATCAGTATTTTTAGCGTGTATAGAGCCAGACTCCATGTAAATAATCAGGACTTTTAGCGTGTATAGAGCCAGACTCCATGTAAATAATCACTACTTTTAGCGTATATAGAGCCAGACTCCATGTAAATAATCAGTACTTTTAGCGTGTATAGAGCCAGACTCCATGTAAATAATCAGGACTTTTAGCGTGTATAGAGCCAGACTCCATGTAAATAATCACTACTTTTAGCGTGTATAGAGCCAGACTCCATGTAAATAATCACTACTTTTAGCGTGTATAGAGCCAGACTCCATGTAAATAATCAGTATTTTTAGCGTGTATAGAGCCAGACTCCATGTAAATAATCAGGACTTTTAGCGTGTATAGAGCCAGACTCCATGTAAATAATCACTACTTTTAGTGTGTATAGAGCCAGACTCCATGTAAATAATCACTACTTTTAGTGTATATAGAGCCAGACTCCATGTAAATAATTAGTACTTTTAGTGTGTATAGAGCCAGACTCCATGTAAATAATCAATACTTTTAGCATTTATAGAGCAAGACTCCATGTAAATAATCACTACTTTTAGCGTGTATAGAGCCAGACTCCATGTAAATAATAACTACTTTTAGCGTGTATAGAGCCAGACTCCATGTAAATAATCAGGACTTTTAGTGTGTATAGAGCCAGACTCCATGTAAATAATCAGTACTTTTAGTGTGTATAAAGCCAGACTCCATGTAAATAATCAGGACTTTTAGTGTGTA
Organism: Gymnocephalus cernua; assembly: GCA_023631565.1. Lineage (NCBI taxonomy): Eukaryota > Metazoa > Chordata > Actinopteri > Perciformes > Percidae > Gymnocephalus > Gymnocephalus cernua. The sequence continues at coordinate 1,925,483 of CM042435.1, forward strand.
CAGAGCCAGACTCCATGTAAATAATCAGGACTTTTAGCGTATATAGAGCCAGACTCCATGTAAATAATCAGGACTTTTAGCGTATATAGAGCCAGACTCCATGTAAATTATCAGTACTTTTAGTGTGTATAGAGCCAGACTCCATGTAAATAATCACGACTTTTAGCGTGTATAGAGCAAGACTCCATGTAAATAATCACTACTTTTAGTGTGTATAGAGGCAGACTCCATGTAAATAATCAGGACTTTTAGCGTGTATAGAGCCAGACTCCATGTAAATAATCACTACTTTTAGCGTGTATAGAGCCAGACTCCATGTAAATAATCACTACTTTTAGCGTGTATAGAGCCAGACTCCATGTAAATAATCAGGACTTTTAGCGTGTATAGAGCCAGACTCCATGTAAATTATCAGGACTTTTAGTGTGTATAGATCCAGACTCCATGTAAATAATCACTACTTTTAGCGTGTATAGAGCCAGACTCCATGTAAATAATCAGGACTTTTAGCGTGTATAGAGCCAGACTCCATGTAAATATTCACTACTTTTAGCGTATATAGAGCCAGACTCCATGTAAATAATCAGGACTTTTAGCGTATATAGAGCCAGACTCCATGTAAATAATCAGTACTTTTAATGTGTATAGAGCCAGACTCCATGTAAATAATCAGGACTTTTAGTGTGTATAGAGCCAGACTCCATGTAAATAATCACTACTTTTAATGTGTATAGAGCCAGACTCCATGTAAATAATCAGTACTTTTAGTGTGTATAAAGCCAGACTCCATGTAAATAATCAGGACTTTTAGTGTGTACAGAGCCAGACTCCATGTAAATAATCAGGACTTTTAGTGTGTACAGAGCCAGACTCCATGTAAATAATCAGGACTTTTAGCGTATATAGAGCCAGACTCCATGTAAATAATCAGGACTTTTAGCGTATATAGAGCCAGACTCCATGTAAATAATCAGTACTTTTAATGTGTATAGAGCCAGACTCCATGTAAATAATCAGGACTTTTAGTGTGTATAGAGCCAGACTCCATGTAAATAATCACTACTTTTAGCGTGTATAGAGCCAGACTCCATGTAAATAATCAGGACTTTTAGCGTGTATAGAGCCAGACTCCATGTAAATAATCATGACTTTTAGTGTGTATAGAGCCAGACTCCATGTAAATAATCACTACTTTTAGCGTGTATAGAGCCAGACTCCATGTAAATAATCAGGACTTTTAGCGTGTATAGAGCCAGACTCCATGTAAATATTCACTACTTTTAGTGTGTATAGAGCCAGACTCCATGTAAATAATCAGGACTTTTAGCGTATATAGAGCCAGACTCCATGTAAATAATCACTACTTTTAGTGTGTATAGAGCCAGACTCCATGTAAATAATCACTACTTTTAGCGTGTATAGAGCCAGACTTCATGTAAATAATCAATACTTTTAGCATTTATAGAGCCAGACTCCATGTAAATAATCACTACTTTTAGCATGTATAAAGCCAGACTCCATGTAAATAATCACTACTTTTAGTGTGTATAGAGCCAGACTCCATGTAAATAATCAGTACTTTTAATGTGTATAGAGCCAGACTCCATGTAAATAATCAGGACTTTTAGTGTGTATAGAGCCAGACTCCATGTAAATAATCAATACTTTTAGCATGTATAGAGCCAGACTCCATGTAAATAATCACTACTTTTAGCGTGTATAGAGCCAGACTCCATGTAAATAATCACTACTTTTAGTGTGTATAGAGCCAGACTCCATGTAAATAATCAGGACTTTTAGAGTATATAGAGCCAGACTCCATGTAAATAATCAATACTTTTAGCATGTATAGAGCCAGACTCCATGTAAATAATCACTACTTTTAGCATGTATAGAGCCAGACTCCATGTAAATAATCACTACTTTTAGCGTGTATAGAGCCAGACTCCATGTAAATAATCACTACTTTTAGTGTGTATAGAGCCAGACTCCATGTAAATGGGTTAATCAGGACTTTTAGCGTATATAGAGCCAGACTCCATGTAAATAATCAGGACTTTTAGCGTAAATACAGCCAGACTCCATGTAAATAATCACTACTTTTAGCATGTATAGAGCCAGACTCCATGTAAATAATCACTATTTTTAGTGTTTATAGCTAGCCAGACTCCATGTAAATAATCAGTATTTTTAGCGTGTATAGAGCCAGACTCCATGTAAATAATCAGGACTTTTAGCGTGTATAGAGCCAGACTCCATGTAAATAATCACTACTTTTAGTGTGTATAGAGCCAGACTCCATGTAAATAATCACTACTTTTAGCGTGTATAGAGCCAGACTCCATGTAAATAATCAATACTTTTAGCATTTATAGAGCCAGACTCCATGTAAATAATCAATACTTTTAGCATGTATAGAGCCAGACTCCATGTAAATAATCACTACTTTTAGCGTGTATAGAGCCAGACTCCATGTAAATAATCACTACTTTTAGTGTGTATAGAGCCAGACTCCATGTAAATAATCAGGACTTTTAGAGTATATAGAGCCAGACTCCATGTAAATAATCAATACTTTTAGCATGTATAGAGCCAGACTCCATGTAAATAATCACTACTTTTAGCATGTATAGAGCCAGACTCCATGTAAATAATCACTACTTTTAGCGTGTATAGAGCCAGACTCCATGTAAATAATCACTACTTTTAGTGTGTATAGAGCCAGACTCCATGTAAATGGGTTAATCAGGACTTTTAGCGTATATAGAGCCAGACTCCATGTAAATAATCAGGACTTTTAGCGTAAATACAGCCAGACTCCATGTAAATAATCACTACTTTTAGCATGTATAGAGCCAGACTCCATGTAAATAATCACTATTTTTAGTGTTTATAGCTAGCCAGACTCCATGTAAATAATCAGTATTTTTAGCGTGTATAGAGCCAGACTCCATGTAAATAATCAGGACTTTTAGCGTGTATAGAGCCAGACTCCATGTAAATAATCACTACTTTTAGTGTGTATAGAGCCAGACTCCATGTAAATAATCACTACTTTTAGCGTGTATAGAGCCAGACTCCATGTAAATAATCAATACTTTTAGCATTTATAGAGCCAGACTCCATGTAAATAATCACTACTGTTAGCGTGTATAGAGCCAGACTCCATGTAAATAATCAATACTTTTAGCATGTATAGAGCCAGACTCCATGTAAATAATCACTACTTTTAGCGTGTATAGAGCCAGACTCCATGTAAATAATCACTACTTTTAGCGTGTATAGAGCCAGACTCCATGTAAATAATCACTACTTTTAGTGTGTATAGAGCCAGACTCCATGTAAATAATCACTACTTTTAGCGTGTATAGAGCCAGACTCCATGTAAATAATCAATACTTTTAGCATTTATAGAGCCAGACTCCATGTAAATAATCACTACTGTTAGCGTGTATAGAGCCAGACTCCATGTAAATAATCAATACTTTTAGCATGTATAGAGCCAGACTCCATGTAAATAATCACTACTTTTAGCGTGTATAGAGCCAGACTCCATGTAAATAATCACTACTTTTAGTGTGTATAGAGCCAGACTCCATGTAAATAATCAGGACTTTTAGAGTATATAGAGCCAGACTCCATGTAAATAATCAGGACTTTTAGCGTGTATAGAGCCAGACTCCATGTAAATAATCACTACTTTTAGTGTGTATAGAGCCAGACTCCATGTAAATAATCACTACTTTTAGCGTGTATAGAACCAGACTCCATGTAAATAATCACTACTTTTAGCGTGTATAGAGCCAGACTCCATGTAAATAATCAGTACTTTTAGCATGTATAGAGCCAGACTCCATGTAAATAATCAGGACTTTTAGCATGTATAGAGCCAGACTCCATGTAAATAATCAGGACTTTTAGTGTGTATAGAGCCAGACTCCATGTAAATAATCACTACTTTTAGCGTGTATAGAGCCAGACTCCATGTAAATAATCAGGACTTTTAGCGTGTAAAGAGCCAGACTCCATGTAAATAATCAGGACTTTTAGCGTGTATAGAGCCAGACTCCATTTAAATAATCAGGACTTTTAGCGTGTAAAGAGCCATACTCCATGTAAATAATCAGGACTTTTAGCGTGTATAGAGCCAGACTCCATGTAAATAATCACTACTTTTAGCGTGTATAGAGCCAGACTCCATGTAAATAATCAGGACTTTTAGCGTGTATAGAGCCAGCATATCTCTCATATCTCTCATATCTCTCATATCATATTAAGGGTTTATCTCAACCAGACCAGAGTGGTGATTGTTGGAACAGTGGAAAGATGAACCGAGGCGGCTTTTGGTTGTTTTATTTTCTGAATGAAGTGTGTTTTACGGTGATAAAAGTCCTGATCATGTACATGGAGTTTTACGATTATTTGACTTAGAATAATAATCTGAGTCAGCAGCAACAACAGAACTTTTAGTGGACGCTAACAGATGCTGAACATTTGTACATTAACGAAAAAAGACGAAGTTATCCTTTAATGAACTAGATACTAAGCTGAGGTCGTCTGTGTGTTTCAGGGCGCGGCTGCAGATCGATTCCTCGACAGTTTGTCTGGTTTCATTAACGGTTTGGACACGAAGAACAACGTCAAGGTAAGACGCAGCTGTGATGTGTTTAAAGGCTCCGGGAAAACACAGATTTATAACACACAAGAAAACATACAAAACTGTCGCAATTGTAATCAGTGTAAATGAAAAAGAGACAGAACGACACAAAGAAACCAAGAGTATTAATTAAAAATCACAAGTAGAAAACAACAGTTGCCTAGATACTGTTTATATCTACACATCTTCACTTTTTTTAGTGAGGAAAAAATCTTTTATGAACCAAACATTGGCTCAGAATATCTTCATAAACAGACCCAAACAGAATCTGCACGTGTTTTTACAGTTTTATTTTTGAAAGATTATCTTTTGGACATTTTAGGCCTTTATTTTGATAGGACAACTTAGAATTGTAAGGGGAGAGAGAGGGGGAACGACCTGTAGCAAAGGTCGGAGTCGAACCTGCGGCTGCTGCGTCAAGGAGTAAACCTCTATATATGGGCGCGTGCTCTACCAGGTGAGCTAACCAGGCGCCCCGTTTTTACAGTTTTCAACGGTGATCCAGAATGAAGATCAGCAGAATTTAACGACTGTTTTTAAGATTTTGTTTTTGGCATTTTTTTTTGTTACAGTTTCAAAACTTTGTAAACGTTTTTTCAACGCTACAGTTTAATTTTATTCATTTTTTATATTTGTTTAAAATCTGCAGATACTCTGTTTATATCATTATCTGTTTATGACATCATCTGTTGATGACATCATCTGTTTATGACATCATCTGTTTATAACACCATCTGTTTATGACATCATCTGTTTATGACATCATCTGTTCATGACATCATCTGTTTATGACATCTGTTTATAACATCATCTGTTTATGACATCATCTGTTTATAAAACCATCTGTTTATGACATCATCTGTTTATAACATCATCTGTTTATGACATCATCTGTTTATGACATCATCTGTTTATGACACCATCTGTTTATGACATCATCTGTTGATGACATCATCTGTTTATAACACCATCTGTTCATGACATCATCTGCATCATGTAGACAGTTTCTGAGAGATGGTAATAATAATTATTCAACCTGTCCTCAGATCTGGTTCAACAACAAAGGCTGGCACAGCATCGGCGCCTTCATCAACGTGATGAACAACGCCATCCTGCACGCCAACCTGCCGCCGGGCTCAAACGCCAGTCGCTACGGCATCAGAGCCTTCAACCATCCTCTGAACCTCACCAAGGAGCAGCTGTCACAGGTCGCTCTGTGAGTACACAGGGAGTACTACACATGGAGTACACAGGGAGTACTACATCACTCACAGGGAGTACTACACAGGGAGTACATAGGGAGTACTACACCACTCACAGGGAGTACTACAGGGAGTACTACATTGCTCACAGGGAGTAATACACAGGGAGTACTACAGGGAGTACTACAGGGAGTACTACACCACTCACAGGGAGTACTACAGGGAGTACTACATCGCTCACAAGGAGTAATACACAGGGAGTACTACAGGGAGTACTACACAACTCACAGGCAGTACTACACAACTCACAGGGAGTACACAACCATACAGGAATCACACCTTGTTTAAGAGTAGAAGTATTCTCCCATGTCCAGACCTTCCTCCACAGTGCCGTGAAGGAGGGTCTGTCTAGTCCACTCAGCATAGCTGGATGGAAGAAAAATGTGCTTTATTATTATTGGCATTTCTTTAAACCAATCACAATCGTCTTGTCGTCTTACTCAGAAAGTAAAACGTTGTGTTTATAGACTACAGTAGAAGGGATACAGCTGCAGGGTAGAAGGGATACAGCTGCAGGGTAGAAGGGATACAGCTGCAGAGTAGAAGGGATACAGCTGAAGAGTAGAAGGGATACAGCTGCAGGGTAGAAGGGATACAGCTGCAGGGTAGAAGGGATACAGCTGCAGAGTAGAAGGGATACAGCTGCAGAGTAGAAGGGATACAGCTGCAGGGTAGAAGGGATACAGCTGAAGAGTAGAAGGGATACAGCTGCGGCAATGTTAAATTAAGTTTAGGAGAAAGACTGTAGTTTGGATTAAAACACTCCTGGGACATCAACACCCGTTTCCTGGGTGAAAGTATTACATTATATTATTGTATTAGCCTCGATATTGCGTAATTTTGCGTAACTTCCGTCCGTAGCTGTATCCTTTGAAATACACCAAAACAAGCAGCCTCTCTGTGTCTAACTCCGCCTCCTGACCATCTCCAGGGTAACGACCTCCGTGGATGTCCTGGTGTCCATCTTTGTGATCTTCGCCATGTCCTTCGTCCCCGCCAGCTTTGTGGTCTTCCTCATCGAGGAGCGAGTCAGCAAAGCCAAACACATGCAGTTCATCAGCGGCGTGCAGCCACTGCTCTACTGGGTGGCCAACTTCATCTGGGACATGGTGAGACACGAAACAAACGCACCCTTTCTGTCAGAGTGTAACTTCATCTGGGACATGGTGAGACACGAAACAAACGCACCCTTTCTGTCAGAGTGTAACTTCATCAGGGACATGGTGAGACTCAAAACAAACGCACCTTTCTGTCAGAGTGTAACTTCATCTGGGACATGGTGAGACACGAAACAAACGCACCCTTTCTGTCAGAGTGTAACTTCATCTGGGACATGGTGAGACACGAAACAAACGCACCCTTTCTGTCAGAGTGTAACTTCATCAGGGACATGGTGAGACACAAAACAAACGCACCCCCATAGTGTCTGTGTGTGAGTGTATCTTCATCAGGGACATGGTGAGACACAAAACAAACGCACCCTTTCTGTCAGAGTGTAACTTCATCAGGGACATGGTGAGACTCAAAACAAACGCACCCTTTCTGTCAGAGTGTAACTTCATCTGGGACATGGTGAGACACAAAACAAACGCACCCTTTCTGTCAGAGTGTAACTTCATCTGGGACATGGTGAGACACGAAACAAACACACCCTTTCTGTCAGAGTGTAACTTCATCTGGGACATGGTGAGACACGAAACAAACACACCCTTTCTGTCAGAGTGTAACTTCATCAGGGACATGGTGAGACACGAAACAAACACACCCTTTCTGTCAGAGTGTAACTCTATCTGCGACATGTTGAGGCTCAAAACAAACGCACCCTTTCTGTCAGAGTGTATCTTCATCAGGGACATGGTGAAGAACCAAACAAACGCACCCTGACACAGTTTCAGTGTGGAATGTTTAAGAAACAAGTTGGGAAGATTACGTGAAAAAGTTTGTAAATTCAAAATATTTTGAAAGAAAAATGTCTGAATATTCTAAGAAAAAAAATATTCTGAGGGACAAAATATAAATATTTTAGTAAAAACGTGTTCATGGTCCTAGTGCTCGACCCCTGCAGCGTGATGCCTTCAGAGTCCCAAACATTGTATGTAAACATATTTTAATGTTTTGACCCTAACGGCCTCCTGTATGTGTCTCTGCAGTGTAACTATATCGTCCCGGCAACGCTGGTCATCATCATCTTCATCACTTTCCAACAGAAAGCCTACGTCTCCTCCACCAACCTGCCGGTGCTCACGCTGCTGCTGCTGCTCTACGGGTCAGACACACAGTACTACACAATACTACACACACAACACTACAATATACAATACTACACACACACAACACTACAATATACAATACTACACACACACAACACTACAATATACAATACTACACACACAACACTACAATATACAATACTACACACACACACACACAACACTACAATATACAATACTACACACACACACACACACAACACTACAATATACAATACTACACACACACAACACTACAATTTACAATACTACACACACACAACACTACAATATATAATACTACACACACACAACACTACAATATACAATACTACACACACACAACACTACAATATATAATACTACACACACACAACACTACAATATATAATACTACACACACAACACTACAATATACAATACTACACACACACACAACACTACAATATACAATACTACACACACACAACACTACAATATACAATACTACAAACACACAACACTACAATATACAATACTACACACACACAACACTACAATATACAATACTACACACACAACACTACAATATACAATACTACACACACAACACTACAATATACAATACTACACACACACACAACACTACAATATACAATACTACACACACACAACACTACAATATACAATACTACACACACACAACACTACAATATACAATACTACACACACAACACAACAATATACAATACTACACACACACAACACTACAATATACAATACTACACACACAACACTACAATATACAATACTACACACACACACACACACAACACTACAATATACAATACTACATACACACACAACACTACAATATACAATACTACACACACAACACTACAATATACAATACTACACACACAACACTACAATATACAATACTACACACACACACACACACACACAACACTACAATATACAATACTACACACACAACACTACAATATACAATACTACACACACACACAACACTACAATATACAATACTACACAACTACACACACAACACTACAATATACAATACTACACACACAACACTACAATATACAATACTACACACACACAACACTACAATATACAATACTACACACACAACACTACAATATACAATACTACACACACACAACACTACAATATACAATACTACACACACAACACTACAATATACAATACTACACACACAACACTACAATATACAATACTACACACACAACACTACAATATACAATACTACACACACACACAACACTACAATATACAATACTACACACACAACACTACAATATACAATACTACACACACAACACTACAATATACAATACTACACACACACACACACACACACAACACTACAATATACAATACTACACACACAACACTACAATATACAATACTACACACACACACAACACTACAATATACAATACTACACACACAACACTACAATATACAATACTACACACACAACACTACAATATACAATACTACACACACACACAAACACACACACACACAACACTACAATATACAATACTACACACACAACACTACAATATACAATACTACACACACACACAACACTACAATATACAATACTACACAACTACACACACAACACTACAATATACAATACTACACACACAACACTACAATATACAATACTACACACACACAACACTACAATATACAATACTACACACACAACACTACAATATACAATACTACACACACAACACTACAATATACAATACTACACACACACAACACTACAATATATAATACTACACACACACACACAACACTACAATATATAATACTACACACACAACACTACAATATACAATACTACACACACACAACACTACAATATACAATACTACACACACAACACTACAATATACAATACTACACACACACAACACTACAATATACAATACTACACACACAACACTACAATATATAATACTACACACACACACAACACTACAATATATAATACTACACACACACACACACACAACACTACAATATACAATACTACACAACACTATTACACACATTACTGTACAACCCTAACAACACAGTTGTAATGCTGCTAACTATACGGGCCAGACACACAATACTACACAGTACTGCACCTTAACTACACACACACAACACTACTATACACAATACTACACAGTACTACACCTTAACTACACACACACAACACTACTATACACAATACTACACAGTACTACACCTTAACTACACACACACAACACTACTATACACAATACTACACAGTACTACACCTTAACTACACATACACAACACTACTATACACAATACTACACAGTACTACAACGATCTGCAGTGCCCTGTTACACCATGAAGTACTACAACTACTGTTTCTAGTCACTGATCCATTACCTTTATTGTGACTGTTATTACCACTGGTCATCACCCCCCCAACCGGCTCCGTCAGACACCGCCCACCAACAGTCTGGGTCTGTCCCGGGTTTCTCCCCAATGCCTCGTACACACCGGGCCGATTATCGGCCGTGGGACCGTCTGGCGAGGTCGGTGACTCGAGTCTGTTCGGTGTGTTCTGTGTCGTGGTCCGTCAGACGAGGCCGGCCTTCATTTGGGCCGACCCAACGTGTTCAGTTGGAGACAAGGCAGTTCGGACTAAGCTGGAAATGGCGAGCGGGTAGCCTCTCAAAATCTGATGAAAATCTTTTAAACTGACCTTTGTCAATGTTAAATGAAGATTCAGCAACTGCACGGCCTATTTCTCCTTAACATGTTTTCAGAAACACGTTTCGGTGAACTATTTTAGTAGAATATGAGATCGTATTCTGAACGAGCCGCCATGACAGTCTGACTTTGAATTTCCAGTGAAACCAGACCCATGTGACGCGTTCGTCCAATTAGCCGCCTGCTGTTATGGAGACGTATTACATCTCGGTAACAGCGTCGCCTCGGTGTGTTCCGAGGCACTTTTTGGACCTCGGGGAGCCGACTGATCGGTCCAACGGCCTTTTCTGCCAACAGTTGGCCGTCTGGCCGGTGTGTACGGACCTTAAAAGGAGTTTTTCCTCGCCACTGTCACACTAAATGCTCTTGGGGGGATTACTGGAATTGTTGGGTCTTTGTAAATTATAGAGTGTGGTCTAGACCTCCTCTATCTGTAAAGTGTCCTGAGATAACTCTTGTTATGATTTGATACTTTAAATGAAATTTAATTAAAATGAATTGAATTGAATTACTACACAATAATACACAACATTATTACACACATTACTACACAACCCTAACAACACAGTTCTAATGCTGCTACTATACGGGTCAGACACACAATACTACACAATACTACACATTACTACACAATACTACACAATACTACAGAACACTATTACACACAACACCATGCTACAAACACACAACACTATTACACACATTACAGTTTTTTCTGATTGCTTAAGCACATTTTTTGTAACTATTGGCTATTTTTGCAAAACGCTACACACAAATAAGAAAACCTTTCACCCAATTATCAAAACATTGTAGTTCTCTTGCAAAAGCGAACACAGCTAGATTAACTCTTCACACCTTCGTAAAAATGGTGTTTTCGTATCAAACAGTAAACACAAGCCATCATCTACTAAGCACACAATGTGCCAACTACACACTGATGGTATGAATACAAAACACATCTGGCTTTTGCTTTCTCTGTGTACAGATGTCAATTTGAGGTCATACTTTTGTCATAGTGTCATGTAAACATACAAGGATCCAAACTTCAAGTATTGGTGTTTATTCACACTCATCAAAACCAAGACAAAGTCAGAACACAAAATAGTAATTTCACAGAAAAAAAAAAGTAAAAGACAATCAGCCTACATCATGTCGTCTTTCTGGGTCCCGCCGCAAAATTTCGTGAACATTCTTTCTCTGCCCCCAACATCTGGACGTGTAGCAATTCTGTAAAGTAACAATTTCAGTATTTTTGCATGTATGGTACTGTAGTGTTTCTCATTAGAGTATGGCAGTGCTACAAAGTACTTACCGATTCTCATTTCGAAATGTCCTAATGATGCTTGCCACAGTGTAGCAGCTCAAATTAGGCTGAACCCGTTGGCCAGCTTCCCTCAGGGTCATCCCATGGTTGATGACATGGTCCACTATTGTAGCTCTGATGTCATCAGTTATTCTATTTCTTACTCTTCTTACCCTTCCTCTTTCCCCTCCTCGTCCTCTTCTTGCTCCTCCTTGTCCTCTTCCTCTAACCCTCTCGCTTCTTCAACTCCACGTCCTCTTCCTTCAAATTCTTCACCTCCACGTCCTCTTCCTCCAACTTCTTCACCTCTACGTCCTCTCCCTCGGCCTCTTCGGCCTCCTCTGATTCTCACTCTTCTCACTCTTACTGCTCCTTCCATTGTACTCCACACAGACAGCTTACCTGTGGCTTAGTTATAGTACTTAGGCTGATTGCAAAGTGAACTAATTATCTAAAACAGTTTTCACGTATGAAAGTGTGCCATACAGTTGGCAAAATAGTGTTAATGATAGCCATACATACATGTATAATTTTGCTTGGAGTGTGTTGGAAATTTGGT
>CM042435.1:1940790-1943290 GCA_023631565.1 Gymnocephalus cernua
TTTTCAAAATTCTAGACACAAAACTCAACTCACTTGTAACACAGACTGTCTAATGTTCAAAACGTTGCATTGTGCATTCATATCTTTAAATACATCTGACACAATCATTGGTTCAAAAACAAATTCATAGTGAAATACCATTGAAACGTTACTTTAGATCAGCCACACCCATAGTTTCACTGGTCATCGTTCGTTCAATCATTAAATATTGTAGTACAAAATAGGTGATACATGTTTCATTATGGTACTAGATGTAAATACATCCCTGTAAAAGTACTGCAGTAGTAGAGAGAATACTACAGACACAGTGGAATCATTGAACAAAATCTGAAATGTATTGATGAAAAACAATACAGTACGATCACAACATAGGTTTATTAGAATCAAAGCAAAATAATTAGCTAGGAAATAGAAAAGAAAAGACAGTAGTACTGTAAAACATCAAATGCAGTATTCCTCAACTTGCTTGTACTGTAATAAGCAAAACAAAGAAGTGATTACTGTACTTCTACATATTCATCAACTCTGTCTTGTAGATTTGGCCGCAGGTTCTCATCTACATCGCAATTAGCCAAACATCTTGGAAAAAACCTGGGCATGGCGAACAATGTGGTATATATGTTTATTTATACCATGGTCTGGGTGAATACTCGATTCTGATTGGCTGCTGGGTGTCCATAAAAAAGTGATGTAGGACACCTAGTAAAGGTGTCCCGGTGAAACGGACTGTTTACCGTTAAATCAATAACTAAATCAATGCGCTACATTAAATCAAAAAGGAAATGTGGATCGGTTATTTCCAACTCGTCCTCTGAACACCACAGGATGGCGCTAACACACACGCTGCAAGTAGTAAGTTATACTTCCCCTCTGGACTGACTTTGTTTCACAGAGAATAACGTTTATCTGGGCAACAACAACACACATCTTTAACGTCAGATGTCTGAGCTACGTTCATAGGTTCACCACGTAGTCATATAATTATAAAATGATCTTGCGTCCTCCACAAAAATATTAGGTTTAGTCTGGGACAGAGGATATATATTTTACTGATCAGCCACTTAACATCATATTGAGCAAAACACAACTGTAGATCTTCAATATTAACCCTAATATCAGTTCATACACATAACGTTAGGCTTATCGCCGTGGTAATGTTAGTTGTAGTGGGTGCATTTATATCCAACAAGCTAGGTAACGTACTTTATATTACACTAACATAGCAAACTTTTTTTGTCATGACTAATTCATTAATTACTCAGCATCATTTCTATTTGAGAAAAGAAAAACTTCATCCGATGTTTAATGTGAATAAAATCACCTTGAACCGCCTACTTACTACATTCCTGTCACTACCCGATGTGACTGTGAGTCAAGCCCGCAGGTTCTCATCTACATCGCAATTAGCCAAACATCTTGGAAAAAACCTGGGCATGGCGAACAATGTGGTATATATGTTTATTTATACCATGGTCTGGGTGAATACTCGATTCTGATTGGCTGCTGGGTGTCCATAAAAAAGTGATATAGGACACCTAGTAAAGGTGTCCCGGTGAAACGGACTGTTTACCGTTAAATCAATAACTAAATCAATGCGCTACATTAAATCAAAAAGGAAATGTGGATCTGTTATTTCCAACTCGTCCTCTGATCACCACAGGATGGCGCTAACACACACGCTGCAAGTAGTAAGTTATATTTCCCCTCCGGACTGACTTTGTTTCACAGAGAATAACGTTATCTCACATCCCGTTCACTGTTCAGGTCGCTGCTCCAGGCTGCGCTGCTGCGGCCGACAGTAACGTTACACATCGCGGATCAAATTGTTCGTAAAAGTCGTTATATTGTGTTTCGGGGACAATGACATGGCTGATAGCTAGCTTGTCTTGTTGTTTAACATACTGTCAAATTATTTTTACTGATTGCCAACTGTGCACAATGTTATTGACTTTGGATCTTGCTAGCATAGCGTTAGCTAGCATAACGTTAGCTAGCATAGTGTTAGCTAGCATAGCGTTAGCTAGCATAGCGTTAGCTAGCATAGCGTTAGCTAGCATAGCGTTAGCTTTCTGGCTCGTAGCTGAGCTGAAGGGTTCTATCAGCTGAGCGGACTATAAACATCTCCGGTTGCTAAGGATGGCAATGTCGTATCTAAGTTCCTTCCTATTTCCTGGAGGAGTGAACAACGTTTGCATTGCATAAGAACGTGATGGATGGGAATGATTGTTCCAGGTATTAGTCAAACCGTCAGGCGTAACCAGGGAAACAGAGTTATTGTTTGTAAAAACTTTAGATTTCGATTGTAAAACTACGGACGGTTCACGCCTCGCCGTCGTCCATTAATACCTGACAATGGACACCTCGTCGGGCATTAACCCTTACGTATATATACAGTATATATATAAATATCTCAATCATCAGTAACGAGTTGGCAGCATGCATACAGTACAGTACTGTCAATACTGTAAATAGTCTCAAAGGTAGTACATAGGACCATATA
>CM042435.1:1948290-1960790 GCA_023631565.1 Gymnocephalus cernua
TCCATTAGTCATTTTTCTCAACCACCAATCGTTTTGTGGAAACAAAAGTGGAAAGAAAATACACTCTCCTCTGAAGCCTCAGAGAAGTCAAACAGTCTGTCAGTACCTAAACTGTGTGTGTTTTTTATTGCTGAACAGAAGTGCAGAGTGAATTGTTCCTTCAGTATTCAGCGTCACTGTTGTTTCCTGCAAAAAGTTTAATCAGTGGCCATACCAGTTTGTAGGTCAATCTTTCACTCTTTGATGCAAGGTGAAGTTATCACCCTTTTCCCACGCAGTCTTCTCGTCGGTTGCTGAGAGTAGCACAGTATCGCCGTCTGTCAGGCTTGCTCTCAGTTCTCCCCCGTAGGCGACACAACGGAAAGTGTTGTCGCTTGATGTGAGTTATCGCAAACCCAGCTGTAGGTTATCGCAAACCTAGCTGTAGGTTATCGCAAACCTAGCTGTAGGTTATCGCAAACCTAGCTGCTCCTCTCCGGATCAGGAACGCTGCTCCTTTCTGGGTCAGGAACCTGCTTGCAGTGTGTGGCGTGAATCCATGTGGCTCTCTCTGCTATCTTCTCTGCCGTGGGTGTCCATTCTCCTCCTGCTGTCCTTCACTAGCACCAGGTCTCCTGGTTTGAGTTGATGCAGCGCCCATTCCACTTTCCTTGGCAAGTCTGCTAAAAACCCTGGAAACTCATGGTAGAGAGAGTGCAGAAGAAAATTGTACACAACATTTCACCTGTCCTTTTCGCACTGAGCGGTGGAGGGAAGATGTCCTATCCCTAAAGATGTTTTTGTTACTCTTAAGGGTTGTTTAGTGCAAATCAATCAGATTTAGAAAAATACAAAGACTGTATTTAAAATAACTAAGGACTGGGAAAATAAAAAATGAACACAACAATGTTTTGGTACTGCATGACTATCATAGACATATCAATTATTTAGTATTTGATCTTAATTATGACTCCTCAGAGCTGTCAGTGATGATGGTACTAAAAGGTTTCCCCATCACACTATCCTATTTTAATAATATTTTGAAGCCAACACTACAAACTTAGTTATGAGCATTTTATTAGGCCTTTAATGTTGAAAAGCTACCATGCAAGTAGTGATGTCATTTAAAGCTACAGCTAGCTGGCCACTTGGATAAAAACATCTCAATATTTGTTTACACCAATCAGATCATTTGTGGAATCAAATCCACCTCCCTCTGTCTCTTCCTGGTGTTCCTAATAGCATTAGGGAAAACTTTCCCATATTTCAGCTAATTTTGCATTACTAAAATACGTTCCTGAAAGGATTTTAGGTGAGAAATAGGCAATGAACTAACAGAATATTGATCATTTTTATTCAATTTGACATTCAGTTTTACTGCAGTTCATGAGCAGTCATTTGAGACTATGCAGAGATTCCTCGGCTCTGATTGGTAGTTGTTCTTGGAAACTTAGGAAAACAGAGGAACATTATCTTTTCACAGACTGTCTGTGTAATGTGCTACTGTTTTTTGTCTAAACAAAGTACCAACTGAACTTTAACTGTTACTAAAATTTACTTAAAAATTCAAATGATGTGAACACTTTATACTTTAAACATCTTATTTATGAAGCTACTATTATCCCTCCTGTTTGAGGCATGTAAAACACATGACTCAAACCCTCAGTATATATAAATAATGTTTAGTGGTTTCTCCATTAACACTGTCCTGTCTTACACAGAAATACATGTATAAAAGCAACAAAAGTTAAAACACCAATCACCAAAAGAAAACGTTTTCAACATCATGTTAATAGTTTAAACAATTTTATCATATAGTAACTCAAATGCAACCAAAATCTATAGTGCAGTTCTGCTGAAATCCCACTAGAGTACAATATTAAATGCTGATAGAATGTAATCTCTATAAACCCGAATCAGTTTCAATATTGTCTTAACCAATAAGCTCAGATAAACCCAACAAAGCTATGTAGTTTATCTTATTTATCATGTTTGCAACACAAGGTAATACTAATTGCTGTCTAGTATTTAGCATAGTCACAACTTTCAACTAAGCACTGAGTGCTTTAGTCTATTTATCCAATTTGTATCTAGAAAACATATCACATTGTACGATCTATGACAAGAACGTGTATCAAAATCATCATTGCTGAACCTAAATTCGAAATCCAAATGTCTCCTTCCTCCACATGCACAACTCCTCCCCCATCTTATTTTTGGGTGTGTGTGTGCAAGCCCCCACCTTAGCTGCTCCCTGTAAGGAAAAGAAAATAACACTCCTCCTGTTGCATTGTAACACACATCTATTCAACGCCTCTAAGAAAATGTTGTAGCAATCCTGTCAGCCAAATAAATGGTTTTAGCAGCTAATTGATTTGTAGGTATATTGGAAAGACAGTTCAACAATGATAATACAGTAATAAACATGTTTCATGTACCAAAAAATCCCAATTTAGTCTTACCCCAAACTAGATGTCAGATCACAGTGATATCTAACTGTTTTTGACAAAAACTCCAATGTTCTCTCCATCTAAAAAAAAATATTGTGTGCACACCGTTTATCAAAATATGGTTAAAAATGACTCCAACAGCCAATGAGGAGTTAAGAAAACGAGAACCCGTACGGTTACATCGATCGCTTCCTGTTTTATCGGATACTGATGTTTTTGAGGCCAGTATTCGGAGCGTCGTTTTTGATGACCACAATTTTCCCTAAGAGGCAACGCGGTACCCTGAGGCAAAAAATTGGTGAAGCATCAACTGGAAAAAGCGTTATTTTTACCGTGGAAAAGTGTGTGTTAGGCACAGACTTCACCCAAACGGTGAACACTGCAGGCCCAAACACGCGCTGTGGCGAACGTTTTCTTCATAACAATCCGTCCAGTCAGTCAGTCAGTCTAGTAAGTCATAAAAATGTCCTGATTTAGTCTCCTGATCTGTAAGAGACAAAGATGAAAAAATATGAGACAGTTAAGTGAGAGTGAGACTCTTCCAGTAGACAAGAACACTCCCGCTCATTCATTAAAAATGTCCTGTTTTTTTCCCAAAAAAAACTCTTCTGCTTCAGCTGTGACAAAAATGAAAACAAAAGAAGCACAGTGTGATTGTTATGGCTTCATGTGTACCTTTGTAGGCAAAAACATACTTCCTCTCAGCCAGGAGGTTAACAGGCTGGCAAAGAGAAACACTTGAAATGTAAACAAAAGTGTGCATTTTCCAATGTGTCAAGAATAATCAGTCAAAGAATGATTTTTATCAAGACGCACAACTGGAAACATGGAAACAACCCTAATACCAAAATAGACACCTTAAGTGTCTGCCTATAAGTTTACAACTCATACTTTGTAGGAAACAAAACTGAGCCTTTTTCTATTTGTTTTATGGATCCTAAAGATCAGTAATACACATAAAAAGCATAAGAGTGGTTCATTCCTTTTTTCTAGACTTTCCAGAGAAGAAATAAAAACAACCACTAGTCTGTCAGAAAACTTTCTGATTTGTCGTTCAGTTTTACCTAAAAATAGAATTAGTAAACTCAATTTACCCAATAAGGAAATGACCAGTGAGCTGCTGTATGTCAATCCTTTTAAAACTCTAATAATTACATTTATAACCCCATGGTGTCAAATACCAAAAATGAAGTGGGCCTACTATAACTATACACAATTAGGCATCTCTTATAGGATTTAAAAAGATCAGTATGTTGGTTAAACCTGTCTATAACAATCTTTTTACCCTATCAATTTGTCCCTAATAGCAAACAAAAAAAACTGTGTATCAGTGCGAAGCATTTCTTCATTGCATGAAGCTGTGTGCGTGTCTATGAATGTGTCTGTGTTACCGTCCTCAGTCAGCTTTGAGACTCAGTTAGTCAGCGTGTTGTTTTCCCTCTGAGATGTTTTTGCTTTTTTCTTCGGGCAGTTACATACCCAATGTTCAAAGTCCTTGCAGTACCAACAGTGGTCTGGGTTGTAGGGCTCATTATTTCGTCCACGGTACCCTCCTCGGCCTCCTGGCCTGGCGCGACCACGCTCTTTGTGGCCGCGGCCTTTTTCGGGTCCGCGCTCCATATGTTGCCCACCAGCCTGTTGTTAACATGCAAACATACGCTTCAAACATGGTTTTGTCAAGTCTCTTACTTTGTTTGTTCTTTCTTTGGTCCTGTTGTTCCTTTCCACCTGATGCAGAGTGGACTGCTGTGGCGGTTCTGTCCGGTAGTCGGGTCTGAGGTTTTGGACGGCGGTGCACAGAAATATGTGTCCTCTTCGTCCTCTCTCTTTCCCAACTCGTCCTTCCTGGTTGTATAGGACTGGAAAACTCAGAATATGGACTTGGGTTAGGTTGTGGAGCTGATGAGGAGGTTATAGGTGTATGTGTGTTATAGCATTCTTTCCCTGTATCTACTTTACGTTTCTTCCATCCATACATTGAAACATTCACAATCCTTCTTAATTTGGTTTAAAACCTATTGTTTCAATCGTTTTTCTTTCTTTCAGCTTTCTCTCTGCACCTTCCATTCTTAATTTTACATCACTAAATTAACCATTTTCTGGGGAACCATAACTTTTTGACTAATCAGATAGGCATCTCAAACAACTTTGTCCATATTTCCGTTCCATTTCCCCCACGATCGGGCCCCCTGGGCCTGTGATTTAAAACTTTTAGTTTGAAAGACCAGTAATCTACTAGGCAGGAAGGGTCCAACAAAAGATGAAAGCAACTTTTTGAGGTTGCACTTTGTTCCCGCTTCTCTGACAGCAATTACGGAGTTTCCCATTTTCATCAAAAGTCAAGTAGCTACTTTTACAATCAGGACCGTCGTCCCAAAGGCCCCGTTTATTGGAAAACTGAGAAAAATCCTAGACCTGTGCGTCTCTCAATCAAGACCAACTGTGAGAAAACGCGTCTCCAACAGTTTTCTATTGAACCAAAACTGCCAAAATTCTGGTCAGCTTGCTCTCCCACAAACTATTTTGGGAGAAAAAGCTGTCCTTAACAGTGACCTGCCCGTTCCTTGAAACCAATCCTTCCCTACCTCTCCACACGCTCATCTACATAAGAGCCTAGGTCATTTTGGCGGTTTACGCGAGTGTGTGGAAATGGTATTCAGGAAAGTAATGCCCGTTGGTAGGTTCGCGGTCTCTGTTCAACAGTTTTCTAATGAACCAAAACTGCCAAAATTCTTCACCTCGAACCGGAGGAAACTGAGGAAATATGTCCGTTTTTCTTTGCCGAAATGCCTCCTGTAATAGTCCTTATTTCTGGTTATTGAATGGTTAAAAATCTCCCCTTTAATAAACTAAATAAAACATAAAAACCCAGTTTCAATTTCTCAAATCCAACTCAGTCTTTGTTTTCCCTGGTTCTTCATCAATCATTATGTTTCTTTACAATTATGATTCTTCTCAATTTGTTTTTAGGGTTCGTTTAAAAAATATTGAATTTCCAATTAAATCCGTTAAAATTTGATCTTACCCGTGTTGGTTGAAATTGTTTTCCGTTCGTTTGGAATGGAGTGGAACAGTCGAGAGTCTCTCCCCTCCCTGACCTCTTTCTCTCAAGAAAACCCTTTTTATGGTCGAGGTTAGAGGCAGGAGATTAATCTCCTGGTTCGCGAGACTTCAGGGCCCGGAGAGATCTCCTCTTGTGTCCATCCATCCCGGGTTTCGGCACCAAATTGTTGTGGAAGTTCTCTCGGTTCAACACGGTGTAAGTAAATAAAAGGTTTAAAGCTTGTAGTGAAACAAATGAAGACCATCGAGCAGAAATCAAAGTCTGGTTATAGAGTGTTTATTCTCATTTGCAAATGGAGAAACGCTGTAACACAGCCACCTCGGTGGCTATGCAAGAGCGCTCTGAGTCTTTAACTCACAGAAAACCAACATATAGAGAATCAAAACAAATGGTGACAGCTTTCCTTCCCCCCCCCCCCTCATGGATCTTACAGAGACCCAGTTACACAAACAAAAAGCAAAGAGTCATGTCATGCCTTTTGGCCAAGTTAAAACCCAAGTCATAACACCTTTCCTTGTATCAGCTGCCGGGGAATAGAAAACTGTTTTAGAGACACTGTAGGATATTGTTTACGGTGTCTAATCTAAACTTGTTCTAAACACATGTCAGTAAAGACCTTGCGAAAAAGACACTTCAGTCTTCAGTTAATCGAAGTTTATAGTTTTAGCTGTTCATCTGTTAGAAACCTTTTTCTTAAGTTAACACATACAGTAATCAGATAAATCCTAATAAAAG
Organism: Gymnocephalus cernua; assembly: GCA_023631565.1. Lineage (NCBI taxonomy): Eukaryota > Metazoa > Chordata > Actinopteri > Perciformes > Percidae > Gymnocephalus > Gymnocephalus cernua. The sequence continues at coordinate 1,954,519 of CM042435.1, forward strand.
AATGTGCTTTAGAAGTATTTTTGCCATTACAGTGTGTGTGTGAGTGCGTGTGTGTGTGTGTGTGTGTGTGTGTGTGTGTGTGTGTGCGTGCGTGCGTGCGTGTGTGTGTGAGTGTGTGTCGGGCTGCTGGGTGTGAATAGTTTTATTCATTCAGAGAGTCTTGCTGCGTGCCAGAAAAAAATAAAATCCAACTTACATAAGCTGTTCCAGTGTGTGTTTGAGGAAACTCAACCTTCTGATTCAGATGTTCACAGAGATCTACCTCACAGAGGGAGGGACGGCATGGGTCAGTGATGAACATGAGGTCAGCCAGATTGAAACAGCATCCTGGAAACCAGACAGACCAGAAACAAGGATCAGACAAGAAGACATCTTTAAACCCCCCCCTGGAAGAGATAAACCAATCAGAACAGTGATGACGAAGGGAGTGGCTGGCATCGGGAAAACAGTCTTAACACAGAAGTTCACTCTGGACTGGGCTGAAGACAAAGCCAACCAGGACATCCAGTTCACATTTCCATTCACCTTCAGAGAGCTGAATGTGCTGAAAGAGAGAAAGTTCAGCTTGGTGGAACTTGTTCATCACTTCTTTAGTGAAATCAAAGAAGCAGGAATCTGCAGGTTTGAAGAGTTCCCGGTCGTGTTCATCTTTGATGGTCTGGATGAGTGTCGACTTCCTCTGGACTTCCTCAACACTGAGATCCTGACTGATGTTACAGAGTCCACCTCAGTGGGTGTGCTGCTGACCAACCTCATCAGGGGGAATCTGCTTCCCTCTGCTCGCCTCTGGATAACCACACGACCTGCAGCAGCCAATCAGATCCCTCCTGATTGTGTTGACATAGTGACCGAGGTCAGAGGGTTCACTGACGACCAGACGGAGGAGTACTTCAGGAAGAGATTCAGAGATGAGGAGCAGGCCAGCAGAGTCATCTCCCACATCAAGACATCACGAAGCCTCCACATCATGTGTCACATCCCAGTCTTCTGCTGGATCACTGCTACAGTTCTGGAGGACATCTTGAAGACCAGAGAGGGAGGAGAGCTGCCCAAGACCCTGACTGAGATGTACATCCACTTCCTGGTGGGTCAGTCCAAAGTGAAGAAGGTAAAGTATCATGGAGGTGTTGGGTCAGATCCACACTGGAGTCCAGAGAGCAGGAAGATGATTGAGTCTCTGGGGAAACTGGCTTTTGAGCAACTGCAGAAAGACAACCTGATCTTCTATGAATCAGAACTGACAGAGTGTGGCATCGATATCAGAGCAGCCTCAGTGTACTCAGGAGTGTTCACACAGATCTTTAAAGAGAATAGAGGACTGTACCAGGACACCGTATTCAGCTTCGTCCATCTGAGTGTTCAGGAGTTCCTGGCTGCTCTTCATGTCCATTTGACATTCACCAACTCTGGAGTCAACCTGCTGTCAGGAGAACAATCAACATCAACACAGTTCTACCAGAGTGCTGTGGACAAGGCCTTACAGAGTCCAAATGGACACCTGGACTTGTTCCTCCGCTTCCTCCTTGGCCTTTCTCTTCAGACTAATCAGAATCTCCTACAAGGTCTGCTGACAAAGACAGGAAGTAGCTCAGAGACCAATCAGGAAACAGTCGAGTACATCACAGAGAAGATGGATGAGGATCTGTCTGCAGAGAGAAGCATAAATCTGTTCCACTGTTTGAATGAACTGAATGATCGTTCTCTAGTAGAGGAGATCAAACAGTCTCTGAGATCAGGAAGACTCTCCACAGATGATCTGTCTCCAGCTCAGTGGTCAGCTCTGGTCTTACTGTCATCAGAAGAAGATCTGGACATGTTTGACCTGACGAAATACTCTGCTTCAGAGGAGGCTCTTCTGAGGCTGCTGCCAGTGCTCAAAGCCTCCAACAAAGCTCTGTAAGTGGGATTTATTCAACATTAAATACTCTGATATTTTTCAAAAGCAGTTAAATATAAATACCTTGTTTCCTTCCTGTTGTCTCTCCAGACTGAGTGGCTGTAACCTGTCAGAGAGAAGCTGTGAAGCTCTGTCCTCAGTTCTCAGCTCCCAGTCCTCTAGTCTGAGAGAGCTGGACCTCAGTAACAACAACCTGCAGGATTCAGGAGTAGAGCTGATCTCTGATGGACTGAAGAGTCCACACTGCACACTGGAGACTCTCAGGTCAGATCAAGTTACTGTTGGTCTTTATTTTAAGATATTTCTATAAATGTTTAGCTTCATTTCATTTAAACAGCATGTTTCATCTCAGGACTGATTTCGGAAAATCTTTGAATATTTCCAAAGTATTTTGTTTTTATTTATAGTCACCCATCATAAAGCATGAAATATGAACTGTGGCTGAGTTCTAGAAACCCTTTGTATCATGTGACTTTGTTTCATGATTTAGTCTTGATTAGTTATCTACAACTTGTTTAGAATAAAACAGAAAGGATTTAAACTAAAAAGGGATTTAATATACTAAATATACTAAAAGTCTAGACTCAACATTTAAACACAAACGTTATCTGTCTTGTTTCCTGTTGTCTCTCCAGCCTGAGTGACTGTAACCTGTCAGAGAGAAGCTGTGAAGCTCTGTCCTCAGTTCTCAGCTCCCAGTCCTCTAGTCTGAGAAAGCTGGACCTCAGTAACAACAACCTGCAGGATTCAGGAGTAGAGCTGATCTCTGATGGACTGAAGAGTCCACACTGCACACTGGAGACTCTCAGGTCAGATCAAGTTACTGTTTGTCTTTAATTTGAGATATTTCTATAAATGTTTAGCTTCATTTAATTTAAACAGCATGTTTCATCTCAGGACTGATTTCGGAAAATCTTTGAATATTTCCAAAGTATTTTGTTTTTATTCATAATCACCCGTCATAAAGCATGAAATATGAACTGTGGCTGAGTTCTAGAAATCCTTTGTATCATGTGACTTTGTTTCATGATTAAGTCTTGATTAGTTATCTACAACTTGTTTAGAATAAAACAGAAAGGATTTAAACTAAAAAGGGATTTAATATACTAAGTATACTAAAAGTCTAGACTCAACATTTAAACACAAATGTTATCTGTCTTGTTTCCTGTTGTCTCTCCAGACTGAGTGTCTGTAACCTGTCAGAGAGAAACTGTGAAGCTCTGTCCTCAGTTCTCAGCTCCCAGTCCTCTAGTCTGAGAGAGCTGGACCTCAGTAACAACAACCTGCAGGATTCAGGTGGGAAGCTGATCTCTGTTGGACTGAAGAGTCCACACTGCACACTGGAGACTCTCAGGTCAGGATTCATTAACCCATTCAACTGATGACCATTTAAAATCTGATTAACTTGAGTTGATAAACAGCTTACATGTAGCTTTGTGTCTGTTGATAAACTGCGGCAGTAGTTATTAGACTCAGAGAATTACTTTACATGAGGGTTTTTCATCATTGCTTCTGTTGTTGAATAATTAAATACCACAGAGGATTTTAAAGATGTTTTCTAAATCTGGACCAAAATGTACCTGGACAACAACAAAAAAAAAAAAAAACACACGGCTCCACGTGTTGACAGAGGGTTTCTGTGTGTTGTTCTGTGTGTTTGCAGTCTGTCAGGCTGTCTGATCTCAGAGGAAGGCTGTTCTTCTCTGGTCTCAGCTCTGAGCTCCAACCCCTCCCATCTGAGAGAGCTGGACCTGAGCTACAATCATCCAGGAGACTCAGGAGTGAAGCTACTGTCAGCGGGACTGAATGATCCTCTCTGGAGACTGGACACTCTCAGGTACAAACACTGATAAACAAAAAGGAGATATCTGTGTAGGAAGTTTTAAAGGAGAACATCTCAAGGAGCTAAAATGATAACTCCCTTTTTTAAAGCGTAACTCGCCAAAATGCATCCTAGGGTCTTTTTGTGAATGTACGTGAGTCAAACTTTAGTTGAAAAGTATATTTAGGACAGAATTGCCACTTTTAAGATTAACCGTATTCTTGTTTTTCAGTCAAATGGCCTTTTTAATGGGTGGGCTAGGGGCACTTTTATGCTAGCCTCAAAATATCTATTTTTAAACACTAAGAAGACTCGACACAACTTGAGACTTTGCTTGAAGTATCTCCGGGAGCTCTATGGGAGTCCCCGTGTGTGTGTGTGTGTGTGTGTGTGTGTGTGTGTGTGTGTGTGTGTGTGTGTGTGTGTGTGTGTGTGTGTGTGTGTGTGTGTGTGTGTGTATGTGTGTGTGTGTCGGTCGGTCGGTCGGTCTGTGTGAGTGTGTGTGTGTGTGTGTCGGTCTGTGTGTGTGTGTGTGTCGGTCTGTGTGTGTGTGTGTGTGTGTGTGTGTGTGTAGGGCTGTGACGGTATGGGATTTTTTCTTACCGCGGTTATGAAGCAACAGGAATCGCGATTTGGCGGTTAACCGACCCCCCCCCCCCCCACACACACACACACACACAAAATCCCCCAGGCGGCCGCTTCACACACTCAAGAACGCATGCAGGTTACGTAGTATCTGGAGCTGCTATAGCCTAAGCGAATTTCTCCAGCTCGGGATCAATAAAATCTCATCTTGATCATGAAAATGGGCAGCAGAAAATCAGAGCATTGATTGGCGTTTCCATGAGTTTTGCCCAGTTATTTACAGTAGGCTATTTTATATTTCGTTATTTCGTTTCGTATTTGCTTTGAAAATGTATAATTATTACATCATAAACATATTGACAATAATATGAATTAACATTTATTTATAGATTACTTTTTTTCGATACCTTTTGAGTTTAATATGAATTATAGAGCAGGTTTTGTCAGCGTTAGCAACCCTTTATTGTGTAGAATAAATTGTTCAAAGTTTCAAGTTGCGTTTGGACGAGTGCGTTTATATCCACGGACTGTTACCTGAAAAACAACCTCTAAAGAAAGAAGAATCGGAGTTTAGAACAACTCACCAGAACTAAGCGGTGTTGGGGCAGGTTGTGCTCGACTTGCTCTCTCTGGAGCTTTTTCTTCTACTGCTCTGGGAGAAAGCCGTCACCAAATTTCTGCAGACACCCATGGCTCGGGCAGTGCGGTCCTTTTCTGACTTCATCGAATTTGTGACGGCTAAATGTAGATTATGGCCAAAGCAATTTAGCCGTGTCCAGCAAGCTTTCGGACCGCAGCCACAATATTTGCTCCATTGTCCGTGGTAATACAGACCAGTTTCCTCTCGTCCAGGGACCACTCTTGGAAGGAGGACCTGAGGGCTTCCGCCAGGTTGTCACCCGTGTGGCTTTCTGGCGTGAACACAGTCTCCAGGCACTTCGATTTTAGTTCCCAGTTTGAGATAATGTATGGTCAGGCTCATGTCTGGCATCATGTTTACGCTTGACCACATATCAGTTGTCACTGAGAAATAATCAACGTCTTCGTGGCCATTTTTTTTAATAATGTCAGCTAGCGCTGTCAACGGTTATTGCCTATACCAGGGGTCTTCAACGTTTGTTAGGCCAAGGACCCCTTAGCTGAAGGAGAGACGGAGTAGGGACCCCCTACTACTGTATATATATATTGTATGAAATTAAGTTGCATGTTAAACGGCCAGATGGCTGAAAATGAACAGATATATATTATTAATACATCCTGTTTTAATGGTAAACATACATGTGGAAGGCACATTGAATCCTGAAGCTTATCTCTATGGCTACCATAGCTACTTTACCTATAGTACGCGTATGTTCAATGTGGAAATTAAATGTTTGGTTTTTTTACAAAAAAGGCCAAATTATCTTTCCTAATAATAGGTTGGATTCATGTTATTGTATATTTTCAGACATATTTGAATTTTTGAAAAAAGAAACTTTCATAAACATTTTAGACAGGATTTGGTGGCCCCCCTGCACTCACTCTGAGGACCCCCTAGGGGTCACGGACCCCCTGTTGAATATCTCTGGCCTATACCATATGAAGTGATAGCTACCGGTAGCCTACTTGCAATTACAATCTGACTCCAACTGTTTACGTTATGCTATTGTCTTTTATGCCCGTGTTTGTGTGTATTTAATTTAACATTATCTGTAAACATTACAAGTACTGAAACCTGGCTAGCAGTTAATTAAAAATCAGACACACACAAAAAAAAAATCCCCCATATGTTTAATGGACTGTCCCTCCCTTGCGCAGGAAGCGTTTTTTTCCCCCAGAAGCCCTTGAACATAGGACTCGCGGAAAAAGTAAATTATAAGTAAGGGTTAATGCCCGACGAGGTGTCCATTGTCAGGTATTAATGGACGACGGCGAGGCGTGAACCGTCCGACGCGCCGAAGTCCATTAATACCTGACAATGGACACCTC
>CM042435.1:1965790-1981974 GCA_023631565.1 Gymnocephalus cernua
CCAGAGTCCATCACGCTGAGCTTGTGTAAACTGCAACAGTGTTGAGACCATATCCATGTAGTTCCACCAGAAGACAAAGTTGATATCTTCAGATTTACTTGCAATGAAATCTTTGAGGAGACTGTCAAACTGTTCCTGCTTCAGATATGTTATCAACTGAGGAATAATTTCAGGATTGTCATCAGCAGCCATAGCAGAGATCTCATCATGGCATTCCTTGTTTGATTCTGCAGCAAACGCAAGGAATGTTGGCAACAAAAGCTGCCATAGGGCCTGCAAGGTCAGTTTGTGAGCTCTCATACTCTTGTTATATGCTTTCCCTGACATGACAAGCTGCACAGCACCCTCCCCCAGCAATCCACTCTCCAGCCACACTTCAGCTAGACCAGACACAACCATGTGATCTCCGATAGTCTTCGTGGAGGGCTTCAACATGTCAAGTTCTATATCTTTTTTTCCCCGTTGCCAGGCTGCCACTTAGGTTGCATGAAAGGTGTTCTTTCCATCTAAGGACTCATCAAGGATGTCAATGTTGTCAGCAGTGTAGTGGATTAATTGATTTGCTACCATGTTTGGTGGAATAATGGCACCGGTTGCTGGGTCCATAGATTTTAAGGTACTCTCAGTTAAGGCATTGTCTACCTTCATCACCTGCTCATAGTTCAAACAGTGGCCGGCCTTGTTGAATAACTCTACCAACTGTTTTGATCGTGTAGCCTGATGTAGTGTAGTAGCTAGTCTGATATGTTTGGGTGTCCATTTTCTGCCGCGACTGACACAGTAAACCAGGTCCTATGCTCAGTACTCTTCTACGGAGAAGGTCTTCATTCTTTTCAGAATTGTCATTTTCAAGTGCCTCTTGACCACCAACCATTAGTCTCAGTAGCATATATAAACTATCTGGGACACATGCAATAGTGTCATCCTCACTTACAGAGAAACCTTTATGGCCTGGGGTTTCTATCAACTCTTGACGAATATTCAGCGCTACATGTACAAGTGATAAGAAACTGTCATCTGTAGGCCCATATTGAGGCAATTTATTCTCACTCTCATCCATCATTTCCAACACTGCCGTATTTGCCACCGTATTTGTGTACTTTGTCGGAATTAGTATGGTTTTTCGCTCGGATGAACACCTATCAAGAGGTTGAAAAAAGTTGAAGATGTCACCCAGCTGTGACTGCAATTTTTCACGAAATGTTGCCCTTCTACTGCAGTAAGAGAGTGGAATTGTGGTTGATGATTTTTCACTGAGTACTTTATACCGTTCCCAGACATCATCGACCCCAGGACATCAGGACCCCCCCTATCTAAAGATTGCCCCCCCCCCCCCCCCCCTAGAAATATCATTAAAACAATGGTGTGTATTGTAAATAACATAATAATGTATACTTAAAATATCTGTGTAAGTAGTAAAACAATACAAACTCCAAAAAATGCTTTTTAAGTTTAGAAACATTTTGAGTCCCCCCTCCCTCGCCTCACAGTTTGGTTTGGTCCACTGCCTGCTGTAGTTAGGATCTGTACTTGACTCACAGTCACATCGGGTAGTGACAGGAATGTAGTAAGTAGGCGGTTCAAGGTGATTTTATTCACATTAAACATCGGATGAAGTTTTTCTTTTCTCAAATAGAAATGATGCTGAGTAATTAATGAATTAGTCATGACAAAAAAAGTTTGCTATGTTAGTGTAATATAAAGTACGTTACCTAGCTTGTTGGATATAAATGCACCCACTACAACTAACATTACCACGGCGATAAGCCTAACGTTATGTGTATGAACTGATATTAGGGTTAATATTGAAGATCTACAGTTGTGTTTTGCTCAATATGATGTTAAGTGGCTGATCAGTAAAATATATATCCTCTGTCCCAGACTAAACCTAATATTTTTGTTGAGGACGCAAGATCATTTTATAATTATATGACTACGTGGTGAACCTATGAACGTAGCTCAGACATCTGACGTTAAAGATGTGTGTTGTTGTTGCCCAGATAAAATGACAGAGAAAAGAAAAACAGAGTGTGCCCCAAAACGCCAAGTAAGTACATTACACTTGGGAAGTTTCAAGGTGGTCTCTTTTTGAATATTTTTCCCTATTCACCTGGGTTTTTCCCATCTTAGAATTTAGAGAACAAATGCTTAATTTGCATAAAAACATGAAATCTCAGACAACGTGCAATGGATTATTTTCTTTGTTATCATGTAATATGGTGTACATCATATTTCATATCAAGAGGGGAAATTTCAGAGTAACATTTATTGAATATGTATGTCCACCTTAAAAATGACACATATAATGCGTAATTTCACCTTAAAAGTTGGTATTTTACATATATATATATATATATATATATATATATATATATATATATATATATATACATATATATATATATATATACATATATATATATATATACACATATATATATATAAACATATATATATATACATATACACATATATATATATATATATATATATATATATAAAAAGGCACTGAGCCTCCACTATATCCTTGCTCTGACCCTAGACTATAGATCTAGAAACTTAGTTTCCTCATCTTTGATTGCCTACTTACAAACAAACTAGGGGAAAATGGTCCAACGACCGAGCAAGATAGGCAATTTGGCGGCCATTTTGATATGCAAATTAGAAGGTCAAAAACTCGAAATTTCGCTTGGGTACCATTTTTTTTGGACTCAGCACCCTTGAAATATGTAAAGTAGGTCGGTTCCCGACTTGTACCCATAAATGCTCCATACTTCTTATAGAAGGCCTTTTTTCTGAAATCCGTCTAGACTATATAGCAGAGATGGGAGTAAGTCACACATGGGCAAGTCACAAGCAAGTCTCAAGTCTTAACCTTCAAGTCTCAAGCAAGTCCAAGTCATTTTGTGTGACAATCAAGCAAGTCAAGTCAAGTCATAGCTTTGGTCAAGCAAGTCAAGTCAAGTCATACAAAAGTTTCCATTTTTAAACAAGCTAAAGACAGTGGTTATAACTGCTGGAGTTTTATTTGCATTTTTCCTACTCAATATGCAAAACACATTGCGTCCAAGCCACATATATCTGAACAGTTTAAATGTATAAAGATTTAAAAAAGCACAGCCTAAAACTGATATTAGGCCAACAAAAAAAATCAACATACACATTTGTTCAATATGCCTCAAACATGACATCAAATCATGAAACTCATTCAAACAATTCAAGTATAATGGTTTCTAAGTCAAATAATATTCTTCAAACATGTCTCACTTTTATGGGACAGAAACACATTTAACCTAAAAACATATTCTTTAAGAGTAGCTGAATCCCACCAGCTTTATATAATCTGGAGAGATTGAATAGTAGGCTATATGTTAATATTTGTCAGTGTATTTGTGAGTGAATGTGTGCGTGTTTGAGAGAGAGAGAGAGTGAATGAAAAGTTATTAATATTGGTGAGTGAATGTGTGCATGTGGTGTGTGTGTGTGAGTGCAGTGTGTTGTGTGTGTATGTGTGCCTAGCTTCATTCACATACTTCATCTGCGCAAGTGTGTGTGTGTGTGTGTGTCTGCGTGTGTGTGTGTGTGTGTGTGTGTGTGAGAGAGAGAGAGAGAGAGAGAGAGAGAGAGAGAGCAGTTTGTTGTGTGTATGTATACAGTGTGCCTAGTTGTATTCGTTCTTACCGCCACCTTTAACAAAGGGGGAGGGGGGGGGGGGAGGGTGTGCTTATTCATGGCCCAAAACTGAAGGGAGTTCTGTTCATCACAAGCGTCCAAATAGTGGTTCAGCTGAATATGGGGACTGGAACCTGAATATTTCCCGATTTGAAGTGTCTGATGAAATTCGCCGTGGTGGTGGTTGACGTCGGATTTTTTTGTAGTGCAGACCTTTCAAACTGCCGTTCGTTTCTTCTTTGCCTGGTCAGATGTGTAATCCTTAAAGCCAAACTTTATTATTTTCGGTGCAGAGGAATCCATGACGTTAAGTAACAGCCGTAGCCAGTCTCGTTTACTGCAGGTCTGCCGCCGTGTGGCGCGTCACCATAACAACGGGTTCCCGCGCATGCAACAGCACTAAAATCGTAACGTTAACTCCTCCTCAATATCAGAGGGGAAAAAATATATTTATTAAACAGAAAGTCAAGTCATTTCAAGTCATTTGACTCAAGTCTAAGTCAAGTCTCAAGTCATGAATGTCAAGTCAAAGTCAAGTCGAGTCTTTTATGAATGTTTATCAAGCAAGTCTCAAGTCCTAAAATTTGAGACTCGAGTCTAACTCGAGTCAAGTCATGTGACTCGAGTCCCCCATGTCTGAGATATAGTATATATAGATACAGCATAGTTGAGTTATCAGTGTAGATATAGTATATATAGATATAGTATATATAGATACAGCATAGTTGAGTTATCAGTGTAGATATAGTATATATAGATACAGCATAGTTGAGTTATCAGTGTAGATATAGTATATATAGATACAGCATAGTTGAGTTATCAGTGTAGATATAGTATATATAGATAAAGTATATATAGATACAGCATAGTTGAGTTATCAGTGTAGATATAGTATATATAGATATAGTATATATAGATACAGCATAGTTGAGTTATCAGTGTAGATATAGTATATATAGATATAGTATATATAGATACAGCATAGTTGAGTTATCAGTGTAGATATAGTATATATAGATATAGTATATATAGATACTGCATAGTTGAGTTATCAGTGTAGATATAGTATATATAGATATAGTATATATAGATACAGCATAGTTGAGTTATCAGTGTAGATATAGTATATATAGATATAGTATATATAGATACAGCATAGTTAAGTTATCAGTGTAGATATAGTATATATAGATACAGCATAGTTGAGTTATCAGTGTAGATATAGTATATATAGATATAGTATATATAGATACAGCATACCGGTAGTTGAGTTATCAGTGTAGATATAGTATATATAGATATAGTATATATAGATACAGCATAGTTGAGTTATCAGTGTAGATATAGTATATATAGATATAGTATATATAGATACAGCATAGTTGAGTTATCAGTGTAGATATAGTATATATAGATATAGTATATATAGATACAGCATAGTTGAGTTATCAGTGTAGATATAGTATATATAGATATAGTATATATAGATACAGCATAGTTGAGTTATCAGTATAGATATAGTATATATAGATATAGTATATATAGATACAGCATAGTTGAGTTATCAGTGTAGATATAGTATATATAGATATAGTATATATAGATACAGCATAGTTGAGTTATCAGTGTAGATATAGTATATATAGATATAGTATATATAGATACAGAATAGTTGAGTTATCAATGTAGATATAGTATATATAGATATAGTATATATAGATATTTAAGAGTTTGTCTCATTTTCGAAAACAAAAAAGGACAAAAATCAAGAGCTCAGGTCTCTCTCTCTGTCTCTCTCTGTCTCTCTCTCTCTCTCTCTCTGTCTCTCTCTCTCTGTCTCTCTGTCTCTCTCTCTCTCTCTCTCTCTCTCTCTCTCTCTCTGTCAATTCAATTCAAAGAGGCTTTATTAGCATGACCATAATGACACACACTATTGCTAAAGCACATAAACAGGGAAATATTTTACACATTTACATACAGTTGTACATTAGGATTCAGACATTAAAATATGTTAACATTAGGATTCAGACATTAACACATTATGTTAACGTTAGGATTCAGACATTAACACATTATGTTAACATTAGGATTCAGACATTAACACATTATGTTAACATTAGGATTCAGACATTAACACATTATGTTAACATTAGGATTCAGACATTAACACATTATGTCAACATTAGTATTCAGACATTAACACATTATGTTAACATTAGTATTCAGACATTAACACATTTTATACCATGGTCTGGGTGAAAACTCGATTCTGATTGGCTGCTGGGTGTCCATAAAAAAGTAATGTAGGACACCTAGTAAAGGTGTCCCGGTGAAACGGACTGTTTACCGTTAAATCAATAACTAAATCAATGCGCTACATTAAATCAAAAAGGAAATGTGGATCTGTTATTTCCAACTCGTCCTCTGATCACCACAGGATGGCGCTAACACACACGCTGCAAGTAGTAAGTTATATTTCCCCTCTGGACTGACTTTGTTTCACAGAGAATAACGTTATCTCACATCCCGTTCACTGTTCAGGTCGCTGCTCCAGGCTGCGCTGCTGCGGCCGACAGTAACGTTACACATCGCGGATCAAATTGTTCGTAAAAGTCGTTATATTGTTTTGGGGACAATGACATGGCTGATAGCTAGCTTGTCTTGTTGTTTAACATACTGTCAAATTATTTTTACTGATTGCCAACTGTACACAATGTTATTGACTTTGGATCTTGCTAGCATAGCGTTAGCTAGCATAGCGTTAGCTAGCATAGCGTTAGCTAGCACAGCGTTAGCTTTCTGGCTCGTAGCTGAGCTGAAGGATTCTATCAGCTGAGCGGACTATCCACCTTATTCCTAGCTCCCATGATACCTTGCGTGAATTATGGGCATGACTTCCGGAGCCGGCGATTGCCATGGTAACAGTCATAAACAGTCATTGCGGGCTTTCAGCGTTTGGGAAATAAAACATGTGGGAACACAGCCTGTTACACCTCAAACGGGACAATGTGATTATACCTCTGCCTTCTGCTACTGAGGGATGGGAGGACGACCTGAAAAAGTGGCCTCAGATAACGGACACTAGCATATTTAGCTACTTTATCAACTCTGTTGCTACGGACGGTGAAGCGATGAATAACCTGGAAAGCTCGGAGTCTTACCAGTACCTCCACAGCAATAAAGTCGGTCGCATTTATTTGGGACACAACCTTGTCTACCTTAAACATACTGTCTATGACCTTAAAGCAGACATAGAGCCTAGTCAGAGCCTTACAGTCCCATCACGGTCCTGGGTTTTAGTTTCATCGTCAGGTGAAATACAAACAGCTGGTGCTCGTGTTGCTGGACCAGGGCGATCCTGCAGCCATGCAGGTTCAATACTTTGGAAGGTAAAGTGTTGATTATTTTGATAGTTAAATTTTTTTTCAATGTATTTTGTAATATTAGTTTGCAACTAACAACAGATTTAGCTTAGTCTGGGTGTTAGGCTACAGCCGCAAACAGCGCAACAGGTACCAGAGCTCCGCAATGACATCTAATAACAATAATAATAACAACATATGTTTAAACACAAACCAGTTTCAGTTACATTATAGTTAAAATTACTTTAGAAAGAAACACTGTTGACGGCTGGCTGGGGCCAGAGCCATGTCTTCCTCTGTCACTCTGGCTGGGGTTAACGTTCGTTACTAGGGAAACGGCTCATTCCGCTATCTCACCGGAAGTTGCACCCATAATCATTTCTACAGTAGCCCCCCCGAGAATAAGGTGGATAAACATCTCCGGTTGCTAAGGGTGGCGAAGTCGTATCTAAGGTTTTCCTATTTCCTGGAGGAGTGAACAACGTTTGCATTGCATTAGAACGCTGCGCGTCGGACGGTTCACGCCTCGCCGTCGTCCATTAATACCTGACAATAGACACCTCGTCGGGCATTAACCCTTACATGTTAACATTAGGATTCAGACATTAACACATTATGTTAACATTAGGATTCAGACATTAACACATTATGTCAACATTTGTGCAAAAACAACAATCATGTCAACAAAATATAACAATAAAACCGATGGATATCAGCAACAACATGAAAACAAGAATATTACAGGTGTGTGTGTGTGTGTGTGTGTGTGTGTGTGTGTGTGTGTGTGTGTGTGTGTGTGTGTGTGTGTGTGTGTGTGTGTGAGTGCGGGGGGGTTCAGGTCACTGACTGTTCCTCATAGTGTGGCAGGTGAAGACATATTCTGCTGCTAGCCTGCAGCTCTCTGGTTGTTCTCCCAGCAGGATCAGCATTTTATTGATGTTGGTCATGTAGTCAAATGTCGGGTGTTTGAGTTTGAATTTGGGGAAATATTTAGTTCTGACTGGCTGCAGTTCTGAGCATTCAGTCAGGAAGTGCACTTCCCTTAGTGCACTCAGAGAAGTGCACTTTGTGCACTATGTACTTACTTGCATAGTGCGTAAAATTTGACGGGGAAGTGTTGTCTCAAATCGCGCACTGCCTCGTGTACTTACTGGAAGTGACGATCACAACATCTCAGTCCTCCTCCTTCTTCTTCTGCGAAATTGTAAATTGTACCCAGGGCAGAGCATTCCCACCACCTATTGTCACTCGCGAAAAATACATTTCTGCTTTATCAAAATTAATGTGATTGTTTTTATTGTTGCTTGTATTTGACCTGTTTTATGCAACCATAAACATACCGGCTTTATGATATTCATACTTTTGCTCTTAATTCATTGTAAGAAACCAAAAATGGCCATTTTGAGTTATTTTAGCAAAATTGGAGCAATTAAAATGGTGTCCAACATAACGTTAACATGGAAAATAGTCATATTATATGTTTATATAAGGGTGTTTATTGCAATAGCTATTAATTACAGTGACAATACAAGAGTGAAAGCAGAGGCAACCCAATAGACATTTAAATAGATCCTATTATTCTATTCATTCATTTCACGTATGCTTGCTACAGTCATGCAACGCTAAAGATATCACATACTATTAAATACATTCAATAACATGTTATTTTAAAAGACGGTGCCATTGCTGGGCCTGTACTTTGATGGGGA
Source organism: Gymnocephalus cernua (assembly GCA_023631565.1). Taxonomy (NCBI): domain Eukaryota; kingdom Metazoa; phylum Chordata; class Actinopteri; order Perciformes; family Percidae; genus Gymnocephalus; species Gymnocephalus cernua. The sequence continues at coordinate 1,974,534 of CM042435.1, forward strand.
AAGTGATATGAGGGTGGACTTCAGACTCTCCAGGGGATCCTGTAACGGTACATCCTCGGCACGGCGTGTGACCACGGCTGGGGACCCGTCATCGAGGCCCTTGTCTTCCTCTTTTGGCTAGCCAGCGGTACCTCTTATCGTGGTTTAGCCAGAGCCTTTGCTCTGCCCCGGGCCACTGTGCACCGTGCTGTCCACAAGACCAGCAGGGAAATCCTCTCTCTCCTCCCCCAGGCCGTTCGCCTTCCAGCAGAGGACTTCCCTCAAGTTGGCAGCGTTGACGGCTGCCACGTCCGTGTCCCTAACGATTATATAAGTCAGATCAGGACAGAAACAGCACTGTTAATACGTTATAACATAGCATACATAACGTACTGTAACATTACTGCTAACGCTCGCAGCTTAGCTAATGTATATTGTATACACGTGTATACGAGATCACACATCTAACGCTAAAATGTCTCCAGTGAGGACGATAGTTAAACACAATAAACAACAGTATACCACAACACATGTAACGTTAGCTAGCTAGGTTATCACGTATTTGCCAGTGGTTAAACCAAAGAGTACCGGTAACTTCTAGCTATACTCGTTGGTTAAACTGTGCCACTGTTAGCTAGCTAAGGTTAGCTAAAGCTAGCTTGATAGCACGTCAAATTACGGTACATATAAACGTTATAATTCGTGGTACAAAAATCATCACCGATTGCAAAATTAACCAAATATACATAAACAGGTGGCTTATATTTTATTCAAGTACAGCAAAAAGATGAAAATTCAACTTACATTTGTGTTGTTCGGTCGGTCTCGCTGTCGCGTAGAAGGCCGCCATTATCCAAAGTTTTTCACTTTTTGTTAGCTCCGTGTGGAAAGTGTGCATCGATCCACACTCAACTCTCTGACCGTTTTGAGTGCACCATCCGGGTACTTGCAGTGCACTGCATTTACCACACTTCGACAAGTTACACTTTGAGTGCACTCAAATTGTTAGTATAAGTACAGAAGTGCGCGGTTTGGGACACACCTAGGGTCTCTCTTGCACAGCTGGCAGAAGCGCTCCTCTTTGGGGAGCCATTGTTGTTTGTAACGGCCCGTCTCTACGGCCAGACTGTGCTCTGAGTCTGAACATCGTCAGTGTTTTCCTGAGTCTCACGTCACTCACTGAGCTCAGGTAGCTCGCAACCGTGTCCTCTCGATTTAGGGCCCAATAGCATTCCAGTTGGTGTTGGTTTTGAATGGTGTTTGTCCAGTGGCTGATGTATTTGTCTTGTTCTTTGTGGATAATGTGTGCAGGCCGAATGTGTGTGAGTGTTTGTGTGTGTGTGTGTGCTGAGGTGTGCTGATCTCTGCAGGAGAGAGCTCAGTCAGTCTCAGCACCAGCTGGCTCAGGGGGGGGGGGGGGGGGGGGGGCTCCTGGCTCCTGGCTACGTTCAGCTCCTGGTGGTTAAGGGCTTTGTAATGGTACGAGTTGGGCTCGCTTGTTTTTAGGTGTTTCCAGAATTTGAGGGCTCTTTTCTGGATGTTTAGCAGGAGAGGCTGTTGGCCTAATTCTGCCCTGCAGCCGTTGTTTGGTGTTTTTCTTTGAACTTTGAGAATTCGTTTACAGAAATCTAAATGGAGAGTTTCAATCGGATGTTTTTCCCACTTTAAAAAATCAAATTTGATAGAAGGACCCCACACTTCACTGCCATATAAAACAATTGGTTCAATTATTGATTTGAAAAGTTTGAGCCAAATTTGGATTGGGATATCAATTTTGATTGATCTTTTTATGGCATAAAAAGCCCTTTGATCTTTCTCTCTGAGTTCATCCACAGCCAAAGTAAAGTTCCCTGTTGGAGTTATTCTCAGGCCGAGGTACGTGTATGTTTTGTGCTCTCGATGGTTCTGTGTGACAGTGTGAATGTGTGTCCCTGAGATCTGGAGCGTTTCTGGAACATCATGACTCTAGTTTTCTGGAGGTTGAGGGTCAGGGCCCAGGACTGACAGTAGTCCTCCAGCAGATCCTGGCTGTTTAGTGGGCGACAGGAGGACCAGGTCGTCTGCATAGAGAAGACACTTGATCTCTGTGTCGTGCAGAGTGAGACCTTGAAAGGGAGCATGTTCTAGTAGATTGCCTAATTGGTTAATGTAAATGTTGAATAGGGTGGGGCTTAAACTGCAGCCCTGTCTCACTCCGCGCCCCTGGGGGAAAGATTTGGTTCTTTGGTTTCCAATTTAGACAGCGCATTGGCTGGCCGTGTACATCGATTTGATCAAATCATAGAATTTCCCCCCTATCCCACTGTCGATACGTTTTAGGTATAGTCCTTCGTGCCAGATTGAATCAAAAGCTTTCTTGAAATCAACGAAACTTTGTTCTTTGATTTGATGTACATATTTGTCAATTAGTGTTTGTAATGTAAAAATGTGGTCGGATGTGCGACATTTTGGAAGAAAGCCGATTTGGGATTTACTCGAGGCATTGTGCTTCGTAAGGAAGTGTAAAAGTCTGGCGTTTCAGATGCTGCAGAGAACCTTCCCCAGGTTACTGTTCACACAGATGCCTCGGTAGTTGTTGGGGTCTAACTGGTCTCCTCTCTTGTGGATGGGGCTGATGAGTCCTTTGTTCCAGATCTCAGGGAAGAAGCCGACACACAGAACATCACTGAACAGTTTCAGCATGGCCAGTTTGAAGCTCGGGTCTGTGTGTTTCAGCATCTGGTTCAGGATGCTGTCCACACCACAGGCTTTCTGGGCCTCAAGGACTCCTAGTTTCTCTTCCAATTCTTCCATTGTTATGGGGACATCTAAAGGCTTTTGATTGTTTTTAACTGATCTTTCCAAATTGTCTAGTTTATTAATTATTTCATTTTGTTTATAATTTATAATTTCAGTTGGGCTGTATAGTTCTTGGAAGTGGTTTTTCCACTTTTCCCCGTCTTGGATTGCCAATATTTCTTGATTTGGTTTGTATAACAATTTCCATTTATCCCAAAATTTGTTTGAGTTTATAGATTTTTCAATTTCTTCAAACTGGCTTTGCAAAAACTGAGCTTTTTTCCGCCGGAGTGTGGCTTTATATTGTTTTAACGCCTCACAGTAAAGTAGGCGGAGGTCTGAATCATCTGGTTGTCTGTGTTTTTGGTTTGATAAATTTCTGAGGTTTTTTCTCAGAGCCTTACAGTCCAAATCAAACCATTTGTCTGTATCTACATGTTTTTTCTTTGGTTTAACAATTGATAAATTACTTTTTTGTGCTGTTTTGTAGAAGATGTTGTTGAGATCTTGTACTTCCTGATTGATGGCGAATTGATTTTTAGGGTATTCCTGTATTTGGAATGAATGTATGAGGGATTGTATTTCTGCTGATTCGACAGCAGTGCTGTAGTTAGCGGCGCTGTTTTCAGTCCATTTGAACGACATGATTTTGCACATCTGATATGGGCTTTTGCTCGTTGGTTTGGGTGATGTTTCAGGTTGCTCTATATAGAGGATGATCTGGCTGTGGTCTGAGAAAGGTTTGAGGGGTTTGACTGTGAATGCTCTCAGAGAGGAAAGCTCTAGATCTGCGATGCTGTAGTCTACAGTGCTGTTACCAAGAGCTGAGCTGTAGGTGTATCGGCCGAGCGAGTCCCCTCGCAGTCTTCCGTTGACGATGCACAGAGCCGGTCCTCGGCAGAGCTGCAGAAGCTGCCGCCCGTGAGCGTTCACGGTTTGATGGCAGTTCTGTCTGCTGGGGTAAGAAGGGTACAGGTCGTTATTGCCTGTGATGAATCTGCTACCCTGCGAGTCAATGAAATCTAATTCTTCCCCTGTTCTAGCGTTTAAGTCGCCCATAAGCAGCACATTTCCCTGGGCCTGGAAATTGCTGATTTCTCTCTCTAGGTTTGGGAAGGTTTCCTCTTGGAAATAAGGAGACTCGAGGGGTGGAATGTAGATTGCACAAAGGAAAACAGGCTTAGATGCTGATATCATTCCTTTATTTATTTTTAGCCATAGATGGTGCTGTTCTTTGTTAATGAATTGTATGGACAGGTCAGATTTGATCCATATTATTATCCCTCCCGAGTCTCTCCCTTGTGTGGCTGATGTGAGTTTGACTGATGGTAATATTATTTCTCTGTATCCTGAGGGACAGCCAGTAAACGCATCGCCTCTACACCAGGTTTCCTGGAAGACGAGGACATCTAGGTCTCGAAGTTCTTTCATGAAATCAGGATTTCTACTTTTTAGGCCAAAGACTGAGGAGTTAAGACCTTGAATATTCCATGTTGAAAAACTAAGTGATTTCATTAGAAACTTTTAAAGTTATGAGTATTGTTTGTTTGCTATTGTGAGAAAAGAGAAATTACAACAGATTAAATAAAAACAATGAATGAATGATGGAAGTAAAGTTATGTTAGGAATTCAAAACATTAACAATTCCATATGAGATGTACATTGATCCAACAGATTTAGGTAGTATTTTATTATTATGATGTTACTGTCCACTGTGTGTTAGTAGGTGAGAGCAGATGATACTCAGCATGTGGTGGATGTCGTGCAGGTCAGTGTCGGCTCGGTCGGCTCCTCCGCTGACCGCTTGGGCGGAGCTCGGTCTGCTGGGCTGAGTCGGGCTCTGCTGTGGACGGGCTTCAGCCGCTGGAGCTGGGGGGCCGATGTAGGGCAGTCTGTAGGGATCCTGCCTGGGTGCTGGAGCTCGGTGTGGGGCTCTGGGTGGGGCTCCGGGTGGGGCTCTGGGTGGGGCTCCAGGTGGTGTTCTGGGTGGGGCTCCAGGTGGGGATCTGGGTGGGGCTCTGGGTGGGGCTCTGGGTGGAGCTCTGGGTGGGACTCCAGGTGGGGCTCTGGGTGAGCTGTAGGTTGGGATGTAGTTTGCTGGGGTGTGTCTTGAGTGTGGACTGGGTGGACTGGGTTAGGGTTAGTTCTGCTCGGCCTGGAGCTGGCCTGGTTGGTCCTGTTTAGAGTGACATCTTTGAGTCTCTTCGCGAGGATATGCACCAGGTTCTTATAAAGGTGGACGTGGTCGTACAGACATTCAGTGTCCAGGTCTGGATGATGGGCCAAGTGGACGTTGGGCAGGAGGGCGCAGTGTCTAGAGATGCTGATATTTATTTTATTGATTGTGTTGGGATGGAAATCTCTCCTCTGAAGTAAAGTGGACAGGATGATTTTGGAGTTGGGGAAATTTGTTGTAGCTTTCTCCACGACGGCTCTGAGGGAGTCAGACACTCGGTCCTGCTGGCTCCTCAGGTCGTTGGTGCCCGTGTGGATAATGATGTGGCTGGGCCGGCCTAGCTGGGACTCTGTCAGGAGCTCCAGGGCTTTGTCGGTGGTGGGACACCAGAATTTGGCAGCTCTGTGTTGGGGGAAAAGTTTCTTTACATCGATGAATTTGCCGTTTGAGTCGATGAGTGTAGCTGTGTCCGGCTCCTCTGTGCTGGCTGGTGCTGGGCTGCTGTGGGACGAGGGCTGATGCTGCTGTGATGGCTGTGAGCGGTCTGGGGCGGGTCTCTCTGCGCTGATGGCTGGATGTGGACTTCCTGTGTGCGGTGACTCTGGGTTGGGCAGTGTTTGAGCTCTGTGGGTCTGCTCTGCTTGTTCTCTGGCCAGGAGGAGCTCTCTCAGCTGCTCTCTCAGGGCCTGGATCTCACTGCTCTGCTGCTCTCTCTCCTCCTGTATCTCCCTCAGCTGCTGCCTCATCTCTGCTGTGGACTGTTCTCTGTCCTCTAGCTGCAGTCTCAGTGCGGTCAGCTCACACTGGTAGCTGTCCTTCTCTGTCTGGAGCTTCCTCATCTGCTGTGTGAGGGCTGGCAGTCTCTGAGTTAAGTGCTGGAGCTCAGTGTGAGCTGCACATGTGTCTGGCTGCTGCTGTTTCAGCACAGTTTCTCTGAGCTGCACCATCTCCATCTCCAGCTTGGTGAAGTGCTCCTGTAGGAGAGGTGTAGCTTTGAGCAGGGCGGGTGGGATGTGCTCATCAGTTTCTGCAGTGGCTCTGAGATCTGGGGTGCTGTTCGGTGGATTCTGCTCAGGTGACAAACTTTCAGGTGGGACAGATTTCTCCTGTTTCACAAGATCACCAATAGTTTTGTAGTCCGCCTGGAAGGTTTTCAGGTCCCCCTGTATCATGACTGGGCCATTTTTGTATATGTTCATAGTTATGAGTGTGATGTCAGGGTCATTTGGTTCTCTGATTTAGATTTCCCAGCCATTACAGATGACAGAGGGGTAATGGTGGATGATGCTTTATGCCAGGCACTGGGGTGATCAGAGGAGAACATGAGATTGCAGATTTCTCCTGTTTTGAAGAGATCTGCTAACAGGGTCTCAGGGTTGTTAGTCAGTAGCTTCTGCTTGTAGGTTTTCCTTGCGGTGTCAGATTTCACCTCAGAGGGATACTGTATGGTGGTGAGGGGGGGGGGGAGCTCATTTGCATATGGCAGTTGGCTGGTTGCAGCTGCAGACACTTGCTCTGATTGGCTGATTCCCTCTGCCTCAGTTGAATTGATACATTGAGTGCCAGAGTGTGTTAGCCATAGCTTTTTAGCTTTTTAGCATTTTTAGCTTCTTAAAATATACAAGATAATTTTATGTCCTTATATTTTAGAAACAATAGGCGAAGCAGCTGAAAGAAAGGTTCCCAGTGCAGGTGTAGTGGTCCTCACTGCTTCTCCCTCTGGGGAGAGGAGGTTGTTTCCCTCCCATGTTCCAGCAGCTCTGTTGCTAGCAGCTGATCTTCTGCTCCTCTGCTCTGATTACTGGGTGTTAAAAACAAACATTTATGCTGTGTCTCAAACCGCCTACTTGCACACTTCACGCCCACTTAGTTTTAAGTATATAGTGTAGATAACGAAAAAGTCAGAGCACTGAAAGTACCCGGATGACCCCCTAAAAAAAGTCAAAAGTTCAGTGTAGAACGATGGACGCTACGCGCACTAAACCTGCGCCATCTTGATTACAAAGCGGAAAGGGGAGGGACCAGGGACGTCGACCGGCAGCTGATTGGACGAACGCGTCACGTGCGTATTAGCTCTCGCAGATTTTACATCCGAGCTTAATGGCGGCCAGATGGCGGCTCGTTTGGAATACGATCTCGAATTTTACGAAAATAGTTCACCGAAACGTGTTTCTGAAGACATTTTAAGCGAGAAATAGGCCATGCAGTTGCTGAATCTGTCTTCATTTCAGATCAACTAAGGTCAGATTTAGGGATGGGGCCGATCCGATCCAGGTATCGGTATCGGGGCCGATACCAGCGAAATTCAGGTATCGGATTTTCCCGATCCAACCTGCGGATATTTCCGATACCATGAGCCATGTCTGCACTTTAACGTTGTCTGCTGAAATGGCTCCAAAAGTGATTCCTGCCAGCTGGTCTGCTGGTTGGCTGTGTTGCAAACTATGGAATAGACTTCTGAACGGAGGCGCGGGCTCAATGAGACACAGAGTTATGAGACACGCCCCC
>CM042435.1:1984674-2142174 GCA_023631565.1 Gymnocephalus cernua
CAAGTCTCCAACCATCTTTTAGCAAATAACGTCTACTAACTTTTCCAAATTTGAACCTCCAGCAGAAAGTCAACTTTTGTTTTGTGTCACACGACGTCTTGGTGAACCTCCCCATCAGAACGGCACCCTGGCACCTCTAAACCTTCTTGTCTGAGCAAAGGCATGAGGTCAGTAAGAATAAATTACCACTGTGACTATACTGCAAGCACCAAAACCTAGAACAAAAGCCCAAATATATTTTAGAGCTGCCATAACTAGGGAATTTTGATTTATGTGATTAGGCCGTAATCAAAAGAGTGGAATGTAATGGGAAATTACATTCTACCACGATTCTTCATATTCACCTGTTTTATTTCTGTGTGTCCTTTTCATTTAGGCTTAAAAAGAGCTTATACCATTTCACACATAAACACGTATCAGTTTCTCTGAGGAGTTCCTGTGAGTCTGACTGAGTGAGTACAGGACCTCTCAGTGGGAACCGATAAGCCACGAGGTCAGAGTAAACCAGACCAGTTCTTCCCCAGTGTGGGCTCACTAAAAACCTTCCTCATCTCATACAGGTAACAGACACACTGTTGATCTTTAGTTTCTAAGAAAAAAGAGTTTTGTCAAATGCTTTTAGATATTATTGGGATCTGACATATTTTTGTCAAAAGATGAATAAGGAATTTTTCTTTTGTAAGCTGAACATATGGTGATGAAACATGTTGTTTTATTATTATTAAACTGCCCAACAAAGAGACCTAGAGCTCCAGCTGAGAGGATTAGTGTTTAAACACTTAGTTGATTGACAGAACTGCGTTAATCATTTCCAGTGTTCAACAAATGTGGAGCTTTTCTGCATTGCTAATTTAATGCTTTTTACTGAGGCAGTTGATTTGAATACTTCCCTTCCACTATGACTATCTGCATAACCTTATTCTGGTGGCTAAACCCTAAATGTAGCAACATGTTCTTCAATGATGTCGTATATCAGAAATAGAAAAGCAGTGTGTTTCATGCAACATGGAGGAACGCTCCTTTCTTACAGAGGCTCAGAGAACCAGTGTTGTAATGTAACGAAGTACAAATACTTCACTACTGTACTTAAGTAGAATTTTCACGTATCTGTACTTTACTTTGTTATTTATATTTCCAGAAACTTTTACTTATACTCCACTACATTTCCTAAATAAAATGTATACTTTTACTCCACTACATTTCCCCTGAGCATCTTAGTTACTTAGTACTTAGTACTTGTTACTACAAAATAAAATCAGAAGAAATGTATTACACTGGAAGAAAGCAGGTTTGGCCAATCATTGTTACTAAATTGCCGAATCAATACATGATCCATTCTAGTTGGTGACCTAATGCCTGTTTGTTGCCAAGCGGCAAAAAAAAACAAAACCATAAGCCAAAACTAAAGAAGAAGAGGAGGAAGCCTATTGACTGGTCGGGTTATGGAAGCACCTGGTGCAGGCTCTGCTGCCATGGTAACAGACGATGACCACCCAGACGACAGTCGTGATGAAGATAACCTTACACACCTACGGCCATAAAGTTCATGATCAAAGTTTTTTTTTACTTTTACTTATAATACTTAAGTACATTTAATATCAGAAAATTACTTTTGATACTTAAGTACTGTAAATATCAGATACTTTAAGACTTTTACTCAAGTAATATTCTAAAAGGAGACTTTAACTTCTACCAAAGTCATTTTCTGGTAACGTACTTATACTTTTACTCAAGTATTGCTTTCAAGTACTTTATACAAGACTGCAGAGAACAGCCGAGGGGAGGGCTTCCCAGAAAAAAACACACAGTCACACACACTCACACACACACACACACACACACACACACACACACACACACACACACACACACACACACACACACACACACACACACACACACACACACACACACACACACACACACACACACACAGTCACACACACTCACACACACAGATAAGCTAGGACAGGAGTCGTGCATATGGAGGAACAGACAGTTGGATGTGCAGCTTAGGCTCAGAAATGATTTTAATACACTGAGGTACATTTTTTGACATGCATTAGGATTCTTAGTTTCGTTCTACCAATACTACACCAACAAACTTTAGATCACAATGATTTTTAGGAGTATCAGACTTTGTGCTGCAACCCCAAGATAGTAGTTTTGTGTTTTGTTTTGTTTTGTTTGATTCATCTGAGTTTGTTGGTCCCAATACTGAAAACCAATGCAGGGTGACATGAGATCTTATTTTTATGTGCAGTTCATTCACACTAGATAATGAGGTTTTCCAGTAAAGTTGCACTACAGACTTTGTTTTTATTTCTAAGTTGATATAGGACATATTGTTTAAACGATTAGGATGATATTGGAAACATTTTATTTTGGTGAATTCTTCTTGTTTTTGTTTTTATATATGAGGAATAACTTTTTTATTGCTTTTTATACAGAGTTTTGCTGTTTTAACACAGGACAGAGTGTTAATGGCTAAAACCACTGAACAGATTATTTCTATATGCTGATATGTTATTGAGTCATGAGTTTTCATGCCTCAAAAAGAGGGAAAGGAATGCTGTTTTATAATTACTGATGTTTGCTGAAGGAGTAGAAGTTTTTTTCCAAGTGATACATATGGATAAATATAACAAATAATGCTTCTCTGAGTTCTGCTTTGTGCCACACGGTGCCTCGATGTGTCAGAGACCGGGTCCGGTTCACCCCCTCCAGCTACAGGACCAGTAACAAACTCAACAGCCCTGGGGTCTGCTTCACCAGACAGAAAGACACTGGATCCTGTCTGGAGCAGCAGACGGACTGAGAGAGGGGGGGGGGGGGGGGGGGGGGGGGGACCGTCCTGATCTGACACATCTGACACATTGTGAAGGGAAGTACCAGCAACTACAGACTCACACTCTGAAATACACATACACTATTGGGAAAACCTAATATTAAAATGACTTATTTGTACTTAAAAACAATAGGATTACGTCCATGTGAACACACCTATATGAAGGGTTAGGACACGTATTGGTTATCAACCAACTTGGTATGAAAAATGACATTTAGTCTGTAAAAGGTATTATAGAATCTGTTGCATTGGATTTCCTGTGACAGCTTCCACCAAGATTAGTGGCAACTATGTTAATTCAGTTGGTGTGTCAGGAAATGGTTAAAGTACATTTCACTGTTCTACTTTTTAGCACCAATAACATCGGCAACTTTTGAACATGCTATTAGGATTCAGTGCTGCCCAGATGATTTATTGGGAAATGATCGCATGGACAAACTCAAATTAAATTGGTTGAAAATTAAAACAAACAGCTGTTGCTGTTCTCAGCATGATGTTGGACATAACTTAGAATAATTGCGTGTTCATCAGTGGAAATAGCCTGACATTAACATCAGTAAACTATTTATTTGGATGAAGCTTGTAAAATGCACCTTTACCTTTAACATGATGACAGAAGGACAATGTGTGTGATAATGTTAAAGCAGACAGCTCACAATCACAGATATAGTTTGATCAAATGAAAAGCTTTTTGTATTGGTTAATTTAACCCTGAACCACAGAAACTGTTTACAGTGTATGATTAATCTGTTCACGTCTTACAGATTCACCAACAAGCTAACAACTGAATGGAAATCGAGTTATCACTGATTAGAGAGGATTATGTAGACTACACAAAGATCTAAGGTTAACAATTACATAGAATGCTCCACTGGGACAGTTAGGCCCCATTCAAATTAAATAACCAAAAATGATGCCACAGGTTTGCAAGGGGACCTTAGTCGGTTTAGCTATGCACGCTCTAAACCTCACACCTAAAATGGAAGAACACAAGTCATTGAGGTTACTGTTTCCTCCAGTAAATACTGTCTAACACCTGTTGCTTAAACCTTTCCCAGGTGTAGTTACACCTGTTCCTCGAGAGCAGGACAGGGAACAAGTGTGCAGCGACTGAACTCGTCTGTGGACATCACACCGACTATCACTTGTTAATCAGAGCACCAGTAGAGCTGAGGGGGGGGGGGGGGTGGTGGCTGTGTGGAGCTTCCATGTTCTACAGGCTGCACCTGAACAGGTCCCATAAAAGAACATGCCCCATAGAAGACGGGGTACTCCTGGTAGCACTTTTGATAACAGAGTGTATATGTGTGGTAGACTGATGCACCCAGAGGCGTAGCTACCAGACGAGTTCAAAGCACGCAGTCAGATTGGAGCGGGGGTTTGAGTCCTTCTTTCCTGGAGGACAACAGTAAAACTACATTTGAATTGTGTTACAACAGCGTTTTGCCAAATTACACACGTGATGCAGAGAGAGGGGGGGGCGTGGCTGAGCCAGCTGAGACCGACCTGTCTGATGGCTTGGAAGAATTAACATAAAATTACAATGTTTAATGTTGATATAAATGATGACCCTGTAGCCAGTTGAATGCATGGAATATTTGAAAGGTTGAAAGACATGATTCCATAGCTGCATCTGCTAGCAGCCTCATCTGCTGTGGCTGGTGTGTTTAAACCTCTAACTAATGAACTAATAACTAAGGCCTCATCAAAAGAGGGTGTTCCACCACCCTATCAGATGTTAGTCATTCATGTTAGCCCCTTTCTACCTGTTTTCACCCAGTACCCCCCCAGTATTCCTTTCTTTGTTTCACAGGTAGCTTGTGCGGGGCTGTAGATCAGCTCATAGTCAATACAGCCTTAAGCCAGACATAGGTTTGAAGTATGATTTTAGTATTATGATTTTTAATAAATAAAGGTTTGTTTCCATAATTGCTGTTACACAATGTTTAGACATTTCCACATAAATAATTGTAACCATCAAGCATAGTCATAGAGGCGATGTCACATTGTAGCTTACATTAGTGGCTAAAATCTACATATAGGACCCACGCACACCGCTCTGTCATGATATCTACCATCATGTTAAATGTTTGATTGTTTATTACTGATTGCTTAATTGCCATTAAGGCGTACTTAGGCCTCAAAAGAGTTATTATTTTTGTTCTACCCATTTGTATTGTTATGTTCTACAACGTTTGTTGTAGAAAAAGAGGGTGTAAGAATGATTTGGTATTAAGAATAATGTCCTGTAGCTGGGATCGCCTCACTGTCTCTTTCTCTCTGGCTGGTGTGAGATAAGACGTGTTCAGATTTACTGGAGCAAAAGTGCTCCTGATAAACACTTGATAAACATTTGGAAAAGAATGCACCTAATGTTCAGAGACCATGAGAGAAGAAGAGAATGCAAGCGATCCCAAGGCTAGCGCGCAACTTCGCTATCTCCTCGGAGACAGAAAGTCTGAGGGAGATCTAAACGAGTGGCGATCCAGACACAAGGACGGAAGGAGGCACCGAAGACGAATACAACGATAGGGAAAGGCGAGGTCCGGGGTCAGACCTGGAGAGGTCCGGGGTCAGACCTGGAGAGGTCCGGGGTCAGACCTGGAGAGGTCCGGGGTCAGACTTGGAGAGGTCCGGGGTCAGACCTGGAGAGGTCCGGGGTCAGACCTGGAGAGGTCCGGGGTCAGACCTGGAGAAGTCCGGGGTCAGACCTGGAGAGGTCCGGGGTTAGACCTGGAGAGGTCCGGGGTCAGACCTGGAGAGGTCCGGGGTCAGACCTGGAGTCGTATGGAAACAGACAAACAATATTCCATGTTTAGATCATGAAAGTTTCAAGATAACAAGAATCACATGTCACCAATTAGTGTGGAGCATGAACCAATCAGACGACAGTATCTATGGAGGTAATATTTCATCATCATTCTTTACTGTAATGTACTACTGTTTATCAGACACTGTTTCTATAGTACCATGTACTACCTTTACTGTAATGTACTACTGTTTATCAGACACTGTTACTATAGTACCATGTACTACCTTTACTGTAATATACTACTGTTTATCAGACACTGTTACTATAGTACCATGTACTACCTTTACTGTAATGTACTACTGTTTATCAGACACTGTTTCTATAGTACCATGTACTACCTTTACTGTAATATACTACTGTTTATCAGACACTGTTACTATAGTACCATGTACTACCTTTACTGTAATATACTACTGTTTATCAGACACTGTTACTATAGTACCATGTACTACCTTTACTGTAATGTACTACTGTTTATCAGACACTGTTTCTATAGTACCATGTACTACCTTTACTGTAATGTACTACTGTTTATCAGACACTGTTACTATAGTACCATGTACTACCTTTACTGTAATGTACTACTGTTTATCAGACACTGTTTCTATAGTACCATGTACTACCTTTACTGTAATATACTACTGTTTATCAGACACTGTTACTATAGTACCATGTACTACCTTTACTGTAATGTACTACTGTTTATCAGACACTGTTACTATAGTACCATGTACTACCTTTACTGTAATGTACTACTGTTTATCAGACACTGTTACTATATTACCATGTACTACCTTTACTGTAATGTACTACTGTTTATCAGACACTGTTACTATAGTACCATGTACTACCTTTACTGTAATGTACTACTGTTTATCAGACACTGTTTCTATAGTACCATGTACTACCTTTACTGTAATGTACTACTGTTTATCAGACACTGTTTCTATAGTACCATGTACTACCTTTACTGTAATGTACTACTGTTTATCAGACACTGTTACTATAGTACCATGTACTACCTTTACTGTGATGTACTACTGTTTATCAGACACTGTTTCTATAGTACCATGTACTACCTTTACTGTAATGTACTACTGTTTATCAGACACTGTTACTATAGTACCATGTACTACCTTTACTGTAATGTACTACTGTTTATCAGACACTGTTTCTATAGTACCATGTACTACCTTTACTGTAATGTACTACTGTTTATCAGACACTGTTTCTATGGTCCCATGTACTACCTTTGAGACTATTTACAGTATTGACAGTACTGCACTGTATGCATGCAGGTCCTTGGAATTGCTTGTCCAATTCCGCCAACTCGTTACTGATGATTGAGATATTTATATATATACTGTATAGTATATATACATAAACATATATACCACATTGTTCGCCATGCCAGAAGGTTTTTTCCAAGATTTTTGGCTAATTGCGATGTAGATGAGAACCTGCGGCCAAATCTACAAGACAGAGTTGATGAATATGTAGAAGTACAGTAATCACTTCTTTGTTTTGCTTTTTACAGTACAAGCAACTTGAGGAACACTGCATTTGATTTTTTGCAGTACTACTGTCTTTTCTTTTCTATTTCCTAGCTAATTATTTTGCTTTGATTCTAATAAACTTATGTTGTGATCGTACTGTATTGTTTTTCATCAATACATTTCAGATTTTGTTCAATGATTCCACTGTGTCTGTAGTATTCTCTCTACTACTGCAGTACTTTTACAGGGATGTATTTACATCTAGTACCATAATGAAACATGTATCACCTATTTTGTACTACAATATTTAATGATTGAACGAACGATGACCCAGTGAAACTATGGGTAGCTTGTGTGTGTTTTGAACATTGGACAGTCTGTGTTACAAGAGATGATCGTTGTGAGTTTTGTGTCTAGAGTTTTGAAAAATGACGTCAAGGTTCTGAAATTAGTAGAAAAGTGATTGTAAAAAACTGTAACCAATCCGATGGAGCGCTCCACCGTGGGCCTCTGCAAGCCATCTGCCATTACTGATAGTGATCAGCTGATGACTTCTCCTTCTCCTGGTAAACTGATTACATGCTGCACCGCCAGGCCACACTGACTCCAAAACTCTGTGTGTGTTTGTGTTTGTGTGTGTGTGTGTGTGTGTGTGCGCGCGTGTCTGTGTGTGTATGTGTTTGTTTGTCTGTCCGCCTGTGTGTGTGTGTGTGTGTGTGTGTGTGTGTGTGTGTGTTTGTTTGTTTGTGTGTGTGCGTGTGTGTGTATGTGTGTCTGCGTGTGTGTTTGTCTGTCCGCCTGTGTGTGTGTGTGTGTGTGTGTGTGTGTGTATGTGTGTGTTTGTCTGTCAGCCTGTATGTGTGTGTGTGTGTGTGTGTGTGTGTGTGCGTGTCCGTCCGCCTGTGTGTGTGTGTGTGTGTGTGTGTGAGTAGGCATACATGGTTTACAAGACCAATTTTCAGGTTTACTCACCAGCATTACGAGACCAATCGGTTTACGGAACCAATTTTGATGGTCTCGTAAACATAAAACTTTATAATGTTATAATTATTGAATATTAATTGTATATGTCATTATGAATATATGTGTGATTACATAGTTCCTAGTGTTATCAGTTTATATAGTTATTCTTCTGTTATGCCCCCCCCCCCCCCCTGCCTTTCTGACCTTTACACATATTGGTCTCATAAATCATGATGGGTTTGTGAGACCAACACGTGTGTGTAGAACAGCGCCACCACAGGCTGCATGAGACATTGCAAATTATACACGTTTCCGCGAAAATATACACAATCACGCGCCAATTTTACACACAAGGCGGGAACTTCAGCGGGTTTGCTGTGAGGACCAGCAAGTGGGATGATCTTCGAAAAGTAAGACTTTCATATTTTACATGTTATACATATATGACTGACAGCCTTGACGGACTTAAAGAAGCTTTAGTTTATACAATTAATAATAATTTACTCATGTAAATATTGTCATGACTATTTTACTACATATTTCTTCTTATTGTTTTGTGTACTTATTTATTGTTCTCTATTCTTTTTCTTATTGCTGCTCTTATATTCTATATTATCTTCTCTTATTGCCAGCATGAATTAATGTTCATGCTGGTAGTTAGCTAACAGATTACTCTAAAACGTTAGGGAGTAATCTGATAACTAGCTTCACACTCTGTGCACATGCTTATTTTGTTTTTTTATTTCATGAAACGTGTGTCAGCTAGCTAAACAGCGGTAGCTTCAGAAAGAGTAAATCCATTTTGTTTAGCAATGAAGAGACTGACGGTGTTATGTCGATATCAGGTCAGTCAAAGGTATCAGTCAAAAGAAAATAGCAAGCAATATGACATGATTGAAACAGAAATAGTGCTTCAAATCCTTTCTGTTTTAAGCCGTTTAACAAGACGATCTTGAACGTAACGTCGGACTGCCACTAGTTCCCTCCCCAGGCCTGAACACACTCCGCTGTGAAGCTAGATAGGTTTGTGGGAGACGGCAATTAGTTTTTTTTTAAAACAAACGCGGTGTCCTTTTTGTGAACGTGTCTCCCGTTGTTTACATCACGTGTGTTACAGGCGGACCGGAGCTCGGTGTAACCGGCTGTAGCAGTGCAGCCAGCTGTCATCACAGGTACTCTGTCGTTCGGCGAAGCAGCTAGCTAGCTTCTTGTTGTGGCATGGCTGCTGGCTTTCGGACGCTTTGTTGACATGGCTTTGCTCGGTAGGCTCCGCTTTCATTTAAGGGGTAGGTTGTGTTGTTTGCATAAAATATTGTTGCTCTATAATCCCGAATTTTTCGTTTATGAGCTGCTTCATGAAGTTTGATATGAAGTTATGGTTATAGTTATAATTTTAGCTGTAATTGGGCATATAAACGAGCTTTGTACCGATTTTAGACCAGGTCTGGCTGATTCGATTGATGTACATTAGCTACCTTGTTAGTTTAATAACTATTGGCTAAACATGTGTGTCAAAAAAGCTTTGTCACAATAAGTAATTGCAGTTGCTACCACCAGGCTGAATGTAACGTTACCCTTTATCTATCCAGATAAAAACATTAACAACAGTTTCTGTATTATGTTTATTAGATCTAGCTATGTGATCTGAATTGGAAGGGCACATTGTCATGAGCTGTATCTTGTATATTCATTATTAGCTATGTGGCATGTGTATGCACCTTTTATGTAATCTGGTGGAAAATCATTCAAAGTTAAAACCGGATCATACCAAACAAATATCTGCTTTTGATGTGAAGGAAATGGCCATGCTAGGAGCAACTGAAGATGAAACGTATAGATGAAGATTTAAAAATTATAGATCAAGACATGAGAATCTCACAATCTGATCCAGTCTGATCCAGTTTGGTGATTAGCACTTGGAAAGGCTTTGAGGTTAAAATACAGTAAATTAAAAGTTTTACATTATTTGGATTTTGGCTCAACAGCATTCGCTGACTTTATTTCAGATACTTTAACTAATATATTCAATTTAAACACCTTCAGACTGTATGCTATATAGTTTATTTAAAAATCTCTTTCAAACTATACAGTGTGATCGTGTTTTAACAGCATTTCACTGTTTAAATTCACTACATTTGTTGAAGTATCTGAAATACACAAATACATTTCTAACATTTAAAATCTTCTGTATTTTAATCTCTTCAAGTGTAAACACTGGATCAGATTGTTATATTACAATACATGTCTGATTTTTAAAATCTTCATCTATAGTTGCTCCTGTGTTTGTTACATTGATGAACAGATTTTTTAAAATGTAATGTATCTGTAGCCCCAAACAGTCACATTCTACCAATAATTAAATGTGCACAGTCAGCATAAACATGCATTAATATATTTCTTTTTTTATTTACCCATTGCCATAATGAATCACTGTATCTGAGCTCCATAGATGATGGCTTTTTTGTGGGTGCTTAACATACTCAAAGTTGATTGAACTCATTCAGGGCCCTATTTCAGAAAGTAGGTTTAGTGAAAACTCTGAGTTTGTAAACCTTGAGATGAGGGACTGAGCCAATAAACCTAACCTGGTCGGGAGCAGGTTTTCTTCAGGAAACCCCAAGTTTCTCTCAGACTCCTCCCCATGGATGTATGAAGAGAATTAATGCTCCTCCCTCTGACACAGCGGTCTTCATTTCCTCATTCATTCATTCATTCAGTCTGGATCAGGAGCATTTCAGCGCAGTTTGTTATATCAGCGTGAATAAAAAAACATTGTTGGTTTATTAACTGTTAGGCAGACTTTAAAACATTGTTTTCACATCTCATATGTTGGAAGATGATATTGACGCATTTTAATTTCCAGATAACTTCCTATTTGAGCGGTATGGTTTTTCTTCCCAGTCTATCAGTTATGTAAGCTACATAACCTTATCCGTCCTTATATCACTAACGTCACCCATCGTGGACATGCTCTACATCCCAGCACATTCTATGTGTCACATTACAGTTTTCTTTACAACCTTGGTGATGCGGAGCATTTTAGTAAAGCCACTGTAGCAAAGCGCCGTCAGAAGAGATCGCTCTGAAATGTGTTTTAAATATTTGTAGTGTTCCCTGGACACAAACCAGTCAGAGCCATTAAAAAAGAGTTCCACAGTATTGCAGGTGAATGATGTAAACCCTTTGAAATGAAAGATTATGAATTATAATTCTGTTAATGATGGTGCTGCAGCCTCAGAATGGGATTAGTAGGCCTAGGACTTTTTCGCCCGCAGTAGCCTATTGCACCAAAATGAAAAGGATTTTCAGTAATATTAGGCTATAGGCCTAGTTATGATTAAATATGATATTAAATTGTAATATACACATTTACTGTAGCAGCAAATTTCTCCAATGCAAATTCTCTCTCTCTTGCAGCAGCTGCTGTTTTCCTTTTTTAACTAAATGCATGTTCAACCTCGCTGTATGTGTCCATGAGTATTTCCGCCAACCCGTTTGTGGTTGTTGCCACGGTGAATCGTAGTATCATGGCTCCATTCATGCTACCTTTTTATTGTGGTGGTGCACGCGCATGAACCTACTCTGAGTTGATTGAACCAACTCATATCAGCTGTTCTGAAACCAAAAACTCAGTTTCCATCTCAGGGTAAATCAACTCAGACATCAGGGTTAGACTCAGAGTTTGTTAAACCTCCTTCCTGAAATAGAGCCCTGATCAGCTGCTCTGGAACCGATACTCAGAGTTCAGGGTTAGACTCAGAGTTTGTTAAACCTCCTGTCTGGAATATCTCTCTGGTCTAAGATTGAAGCAAATGTCAACATTGCTTTTCCCTTAATTGCCTGATGGACGCTGGAATCAAACTTCAGCATCGTCAAGCTTAAGCTGTGCCGGTGCCTAGCATAATATCTTTTTAGGCCACAGCTAAAATGAGTTCTGATAATGCTGTATATTTGTAAGGACTGACTTGACATGATATTTTGCAGTGAGGCGAGGCAGACTAGACCCACAACATCACGTAAGACTGAAGGAGAAAGCGTTGTGTCTCTGGAGACACATCGGCCCCATCAAAGGTACGTTTTTGCTTTAAACCCTGTGTGTACCTGCGTACTGTAAGTGCTTGATTTGAGATTCAATGATGTCTGATGTCTTGTGTCTCAAAGCCCCCAAATTACAATAAGCTTGAATTTCATCAATTTCCTTTTTTCAGTTTTTCAATTTCCTTTTTGTCAGTTTTACGTCATTTTTAGGTCAGTTTTAGTAGTTAGGTTTTTGGTCACTTGTGGTCAAGTTTTGCACACAGCAGCCATATCTCTCACAGTCTTGCTCAAAGAGGTTTGGAAGTACACTGTGTCAGTGTGGATTCAAACACAGGAAGAGATTTAAAATGACCTGAAACAATGCTAACTCACTGCTTCTGTATATGACTAAGATTCAGTATGGCTTGTGTGTTTTTTTGTGTTTGCATGGTCATGGTTTGTGAGGCCAGTGTTTGGCATATGAGGACAACAGTGAGACAGTGTGAACCAATACTTTAGTACAAAGACTTGTGTGAGTTTGTGTGCGGCTCAGTCATGGTTTATGGGGACCGAGTTAGGCATACAAGACCATACAGTAAAATACAGTGTCACATCACTGTATCAGTTTATGACAAAAGCAGTTTTAGGATCAAATTTCACAATGTTTTCATCTGGTTATGCCTTTTCTCATCAAGGAAAAACAGTAAATATTGTGAATCTGTATAGTATGTTGAGATTATATTTGATGAGTGACTTAGTAGATCTTATGAATTTCACAGTCTTTCCTCATGATTGTCATTTTTTATCATAATTAAAAATTTCCATCTAATAATTTCACTTTTTTATTTATTTATTTATTGATAGGAAGAGGTGTGTTTGCATTAGAGCCAATTCGTAAAGGCTCATTCATTTTGGAGTACAGAGGAGTTTTGAAGAAGACTGAGAAGACAGCAGCATGGAATGAGTATACATACATCTTCAAACATAAAGTAACGGAATATTGGTGAGTAAGCTGAATTGCAGGATGTTATTTTTGATCAAAAGCCAAACCACACATGACCCGTGTTTCCACTATGGGGCCGAATAGTGCCACTACGATGACGGGGACATCGAAACTCGTGACGTCGCGGATGAGCCCCTCTTGGCCCTGCTCTGCAGTGGAGACACGCTAGTCAAGAGGGCCGGGTGAGGGGAAGTTCTTGTCAAGTTCCTGTGGGGGGGCCGAGAGTTTTGATGTCCGCATAATCGTAATGAAACAGTTTTTTGTAGTGCGACTTTGTCGTTGGCCCACTTGTCGAACATCTTCTTTTGTTGTTTTTAACTGTGTACTAGGCTAATGCTCCTCTTCTGTTTTTAAAAGGTTTTAAAAATTCCGCTTGATTTGGCGCTTTCTGATAATGTCACATCCTGCTCTGTTTTCACCCAGTCAGCGAGTAAACCTTAAAGGTGCAATATGTAATACTGACAGCTAGTGTTTAAAATAGTTACTGCAGTACAAATTCAAAATACTGGAGAGAGTCGTCTCCCACGCCCCCCTCTACCCAGACTCAAAGTTCACGTTGGTTGCCAGGCTGAGACCGCAGCATCCAACAATGTTGCTAGACGCTTGTCTCATATAGCCAGACATACTTCACAGCACAGCGGCGTAGCTAACATTAGATGCTGGTTATATTGACAGTCATAAAAGTCCGTGCTCATGCACAACTCTGTACCCAACTGACAGACACACTTTTTTGGCTTAAAATTACAGTAGGAACCGCTAAAAGTACCACAACCTCACCGTCTTCTCCACACGCCAGACAGACACACTTCCTCAGCTTAGAATTATGATAGGAACCGCTAAAAACACCACTCCACCCAACTGAAATGCACGCTTTATTGGCCTTAGAATTACGGCAATAATCACTAAACACACTGCAAATTTAAGTCCCACCCCCCCGGCTTGAAATAACTCACCGTTGTTGGCTAAGAGCGCTGAACAGGCTAAACGGTGTAAACAGCCGCGGCCCGCCTGCCTGGTCCTCCGGTAGCGTTAGCAGATAGCAAGGATAGCATGGCAGCGTTAGCCAGGACCAGTCGGGATCACTTTACTGGCTGAGTCTGAATTGTTTTTGCAAGTAACCAACTCCGGTACTCTAGCTATATAATTCAATGGGAGTAGCTACACGAATGTTGAAATGACACAAAGTGCTCGTCCATAGTAGCTGTGATAAATTAGCCTGAAGCTAATGCTTACCTGTACAGGAGGAAATTAGCCAACTCAGCGTCCTTTTGGGCTGTGAGCTGTCTCCATCTTTCAAATACATCTCCAATATTAACCCGGGGTTTCTTACGTCTCTGGTCAAGCAACTGTTAGAAACGTGCCATTTTTTAAAATGTCGGGTATAATCTATCTCTGTTGATCCCATTCATTTGTTTGGTGCATTCATGGCTGTACTAACGTTACAGCTGCAGCGCGCTGGTTTACCTGTTTACAGGTATATCTGGCAACCCGGCCTGGCTGTCAAACTGGGCAGCTGATAACAACACACAAACCAAAACATAAACATAAATCTGTCACAGATCGTAAATTTCAAAAAGAAAAAAATACTTACATTAGCATTGTTGTCAGAAAAGATAGTATTTCAGCTTAACATGTTTCCTTAATATCTGATGAGTCATTGGTGTCATTTTTGGATTTATTACAGTACAAATATTACATATTGGACCTTTAAGCCCCACTTGGGAGTACCTACTCCAAGGCAGTGTCTTATTTTCGCCTTGAGGGGGAAGGCCCTATAATGGAGACACTGACCCGCTGCCCTGGCCCCGTAATTTGGCCCGGTTGGCCCCGTAGTGGAAACTGCCCTATGCAGAAATGTCTGGGTGATAGAAATGCTTGCCAATCATGTTCTTGCTTCTGGACCACAATTTTGGTAACCTTTTTAGTAACTCATTCTTGTAACTCCTGTAGCATAGATGCTTCAAGTGAAGATGGGACACTTGGCAGACTCGTGAATGATGCTGAAAAGCCGAATGCGAAAATGAAAAAAATAGAGGTGGATGGTGTACCCAGTCTGTGTTCAGGGCTTAAAGTATTCCGGCACTGTGCCGGATCTCCGGCGTGCGGCCGTGAGGGAAAAAAAATAATAATAATATTTGGGAACTTACACTCGGTTTAATATGTTCGAGTCAATTGATTTCACCTACCACTCATATCAGAGGAACGCAACTCTAACTAATGAAGGGATTAAAGTACTCGGGCCTGGTGGGATTTCTGGTGTATGACTATTTTAGAACAATAAATAAATAAAAAAATCCACATGTGATTTAATTTTGATGCGCTGGGTTTAACCAATCATCGAACTTCCACCTACCAATGAAATGAGTTCTAGCCAATCAGATGCAAAGTAGGGCGGGTCTTTGCCGAAAAACTGCATTGTGTGCCGGAGACCGTCTCCGCAGCTAAAAAAATGGAGGCAAAGTTTATCAAACTTGGGACATGTAGATACAGCTTTAGTTGAGAAATGAGTTGAAAAGAAATGGCGCTGGGCATGAATAGAGGACAAGATGAGACGGGAAGCTGTTTAGCACGTGGTGCCTCAGATTGAGGAGCCGGTGCTTCTGTAGCGTGTTGAAGGAAGAGACGGGACGGCAGCAGCGGTAAGGTGCTTGCTAGTCATTAGATGCTAGTCACAAAGCTTCGGTCCGTGCATGCACTTTGTCATATGAGTACGTTGACAGGTGTCGTGCCAAGGTACTGACCCCCCCGCCAGGATTCGTATCCCCTGACCGCGGGAGCACACAAAAGTTACATAGGGGATACACAAAATAGCAGGCTGTTTTCACCTGATATTTTGTGTATCCCCATGTAACTTTTGTTATGAAATAGCAGACATCTCAATATTATCTCAGGTTGTTTATTGTGACCTAGTAGACACATAAAATAGCACACATGAGGACAGGACAGACCCTTTGCATGTTAGGCAGGAATTGATTCGCTTGAATAACTGTTTAACCTGAAATGTGTATATTATTTCAGGTTAAAAACAGCCTGATATTTTGTGTATCCCCTCTGTAACTTACATGGTAGACAGGTGAACAAAGCGGCTAGTTGAAAAGCCATATTAAACTAAATCAAATTAAAACAGAAATCACGTTAGAGGGGAGGGAGGGACAGGTTAGCAGGTCACCTTAATGTAACAAATAAACGTATAATAAATGAGACCCTTGTTAGCTACTATGGAAAACGCTGTCGAGTATTTCACGTCGCTATTTGTTCCATTAATAAAGAGGTGAATTCGAAGTGCACGCACGCTCCCGCGGTCAGGGGATACGAATCCTGGCGGGGTAAATACCTTGGCACGACACCGGCAACGACCGCTACGACTGCGCCTTCACTGACTGACCGTGCTTATGATACAAACAAATGTGTGCACGTTCATAGCGGAACACGACTTGTCATTAACGATGGCCACTGACTGTGTAAAAGCTCTCTGAACCCCAAACTGCCTTGATAAAGCTGTCTGTTTGGAGTCAGCATGGCAGTTATTAAACATAACGGCCTCGTCCCAGAGTTTAGACGTTTAGCTATATGAAAAGATAAACAATGACAAGTTTTTAATAAATGTACATGAAACAACTAAATGTCAACATGGACAATATCACGAATGTACTAATTCACTTTTTTGATGACGACCTGGCCAAAGTAGCAACACAACATCTAGAAAGTTCTGTTTTCACAGTGATTCATAGTAGGATTATGATATTATTGCAATATGGAAATCTACATTGACTTGACTCTTAATTTAACACTTAACGTGACTTATTATTGTATGAATGTTAGAAGGACTTAAACCGTTTTGCCAGACAAATTAACTTAAATGGGTGCATATTGAAACATTACACTGTGACACCCCCCCCCCCCCCCCCCCCCCCAACAAAAAAAAAATTTCAGGCTCAGGATTTTTTTTCACTTTAAGCCCTGTGGGTTTGTTTGCCATCGTTGACATTGAGGAAGGGCAAGAAATAACCTATGACTACGGTTGAGAAAACCTGCCATGGCGTTCTTGCCGAAGGCATCAGATATCCAAGGTAGAGTACATTTGACCAATTGATTCTATTTTAAAAAAATTATGAATAGTATATAATAAGAAGACTGCAGCATCATATGAGATCTTTCTGTCTCCTCTCTGTCTCCTCTCTCTGATAGGGATATAATATATATAATTTCTTGTCAGCTCAATGTCAAATTCAGTATTTCAGCAGCAAATGTTCTACATTGAAATAACTGCCATGTCTCCTTCTTTCATTCTCCTCTGGTTCTACCTCAGCCTATGGCTCCAACTACAGTTCTCCACTCCCCAGTCGTATCTCCATCTACAGACCACACACCATTCCTCTCCTCCACAGTGCTCCCTGAAGAGGTTTGTCAGTACATTTGTTGGTGTAAGGTAGCTTTAAATGCAGGATGTGTTTTAACATGACATGAAACAATGCTCACTTTCTCCTTCTGTTTATGATTGAGACTTGGTATGGTTTCATAACCTTGGTGTGTGTTTTCTGTGCTTATTCATGGTGTTTGGGCCAATTTGCCAGAGTAGCATTAGACCTGAAAGTACCGTAGATGTCATAGGTACTGGAGATGTTATTCTTCCAGGACAGATGGGTTTTTCTTTCCTCTTCTCTATGGCAACCCTGTAATCTACTCTTTTATGACTGATGTTTTGGTTATGGCTGTGTGACCTTCAGGCTCTGCTTCAGGACACCAGTCTCTGCTCAAAACTCTGCTCACAGGACGCAGTGGGGGAAAACCGACTTGATCCAGAAACGGAGATCACTTTCATTCTGAGTCAGTTACCAAAGTAACATTGACATAACGCTCCGACATTCAGATATTACACGTGGAGTTCAAATTAAAATCTATTCATTGTCTGTTTTAACACTGGGATACTGATGTATAATGTAACATTTTAACTTGTTTTATAGCCAAATTAATGTACTTTCCCATTATTTGTCCAGATTTCACAGATGATGAAAATGAGAGTGAGGAGGAACAAACCAGTGACAACGAAGCAGAGGTAGATTGTCCTCATGAACTGAACGGTAAGTATTTTGAATGTGATCTAGCATGTTGGTACACATAGTACATACTACTGGAAACTAGCTCTAGACACTCCATTGATTAATTTATTACCCATTCCATTATTTAATTTTTGAATCCTGTGTAGATCCTGGTCACTTTACAACAATGGCCGTGTTTCCCAGATTCGATCGTTCTTAAGAACTTAAGAACCCTCTTAACCTCTTAAGCCCGAGAGCCCCCGCCGGCGGGGGCAACAGTGCCCCCTAAAAATGAAAAACGTCTCAGGGCAGTAAAACAAGCTTGAATATAGTCAAATGACAGACGTTTTGTTTCCAATCCTATTTCCTTCTTAAAGAAAGATCTTCTCAAGCTAAGAGCAACTCTAGGAAACACGACCAATGTCTTGGAAGTGTCAAGGCAGAATCATATACAACCTGTGTGTTAATGGTCCGATTTAAGTGTGATCTGATAAGAGAAATGGATTGTTTCAGACAGAGGCTGATTAGAGTTCAATGTAAAATGTACAGTATAATAAAAATGTTGTTTTGGGACATTTAAGCATATAAATCTATTTTAGCAGACACCAAGAATAAACGATGAACAGTGGAAATGGCCATGACAAATATTCTTTAAAGGCTGCAGATAAATGTGAAACAGACATCTAAAGACACATTTTTGACTGAAAATCACTAGAACCCTGAAACTTCTCTTGGATAAGGATATGAGGTTTCAATACAATTTAAACCTGTCTGATCTATTTCTGCTTTCATTGAGCTAATTGATGTTGGAAATTAGTGTTTATTGAACCTGCTCTCTGGGCCAGGTTTCTTCTCCTCAATAATGTCAAACATAATTACAGTAAAAATAACCAACTGTAATAATGTCCAATATATTGCATTACAAAATTGAACAACAAATACTCTTTAATAAAATGCATCTACTATGCTCTCCTGTTACACATTTTTCAGACATGGACACTCCTGAAGCAGATGGACTCCTTTCTGTACATAATGGTATGATGAAGTTGAATTTTAATACATAACAGGTTTATAATATCCAGTGCGTAACCTTTGGAAGTTTCTAGGCCTGTAGAGAAAGGTCATCATCAGATCAACAGTGTGGGGTTTGTAGTGGGGGGGTTTGTATTTCAATTTGCACATGAAAAAAATCTGAATGGAAACGCTGGGAAAAAAAAAAACTTGAAATATCGCTCAAAGGTTTTTACGGTGGGAGTAGGTGGAAAAGTCAAGATATTGATAAACAAAATATGCAACCTTTTGCAGTGGAAACAGTTTTACGGATTACAGATGTACGCGTACAGGAAATATGTCATCATTTATTACAATTAGTAAACAGCTGGCACAGCCACTCTCACAAAACTCCCATTAATTGCCATGGTTAGTTATTGTCTATATCCAGATGAAAGATGTAGTCAGCCATACTAACAAACAATTATGTCATCTTGTTTGTTTTCAGTACGAAAAGGCAAAACTCGTAGACGATGGACCAAAGCAGAGGAAAATGCTGTGCTGAGACATTTCAAGTCTCACATAATTAAAGGCCATTTGGCATCAAAGAAGGAGTGTTTGGTTTGCAAAGAGTGTGAACAGCCAGCACTGAAAAATAGAACGGTTCAAAACATTACATTACATTACATTTTAAGCGCCAAAACTGTCATCCACACTGAAGAACAATATCTGTGCAGTAAGGGTGTCATGATTTCCATTTTAAATCGCAATTTATCGAAATCAAGTTACAACCTTGAATATCGAATTAAAAAATGGAATCGTCGAAACTGCCACGCCCCCATGTCACGTCTGGTCGGCTTGCCAAGCGGAAAAAACGTGTTGAAGTGCTGCGAGTCAGTCAACCTCCTGTAACTTAGCTAGAGTCAGTCAAAAGATAACAATTTCTGATGCTGGAGACTCATCTACAGAACTCTTTCATTGAAGTGTATGAAAGTATTTTTGATTTCCAGTGAGTTATAAATCACATAAAAACACGGTTTGCAAGCTCTGCTATGTGCGTGTACCATAGTGCTACATACATACAGCTTATTAGATAGAACAGGGCAGCTTATATTGGTTATATTAGAGAGAACAGAGCAGCTGATGTTGGTTATATTAGAGAGAGCAACAAGTTAGCGGACTGCCCGAGTCGCCTTATTTGCTATCAGTCTCTGCTGCTCGATGGTGTTTTAAACTCCCAACTTCGCATTCAAGGCAGCGCAGCGACCGTCGTCTTCAACCATAACCATTGCCTAATCCTAGTGCCTTCCAGGTAGCGCTGCCTGGAAGAAGACGTTGGGGGCTTTAACACATAACTCTGTGTGGTGCGAACCGTCTGCCCTCAGGATTGTCCGTAAACTTTTTCTTTCTTTTTACTTTATTGACAAATTGTCAAGTTTCCAATTGACTGAAAATATGTTATTGTTACATTATGTTGTTAATACATGTTTTAAACTTTACAATGTAATGTGGTACATTGTTAACAAAGGTAATTGTGTATAATGTTTTTAATGTTTAGGAAGTTGCCGGTAACATCTGGCTGCAATTGGGTGCAATAATGTTTTTTTTCTTCAATATGTTCAATGTTGCATATTGTCCCGTTGAAATAAATGAATTGAAATTGACTTTTGCTGAAGAACTATTACATTGAAATCTCTTAATTGTGATAGTTAATGTTCTTAAAAATAGTTACATCAATATGTAATGCTACACAAAAATCGTAAGGCTTCAAATAGACCCTGTGATCGGTATCGTTTATCAGCCCAATATCTCTAACGTCTACTACATTTGTATGGGCTCCAACACCAACAACTGCTGCATTTGCACTCCATTATTTGTGTTGTCTTTTTAGAATATGTATATGGTGTCATACAACAGCTTGTCTGTGAAGTTTTGTACTCTTCCTTAACATGCTAAACTTGAAAGGCCTAGAAAACAACAGATGACGCGCAGACAACTCAGTTCCTTTTCCTTTTCTGAATTTATTTTAGAAGGAGGTTCAGTTTCAGGTTGATAACCTTAACCAATCATAAAGGAAAATTACAATTACTGCATTATCAGCTTCTATAAACAATAATAAACAATCCATTCAAGAAGCACTATTACTTTACGTGCTGTTAGAGATTTTAATCACGCAGCCCCATACGTCAGTGGAGAGAGTAGACAGGAGTCCAGGATGTCTTGCGTTGAAAAGGTTTATTTACTTGATCAAGGAGAAATGAATGAATGATCAGTACACGTTATGTTCTGATGCTCCTTTCAATTCTGAAATGTCTGTCCTCTGGGGAAACCACACAGACAATGCCATAGGTTTGAGCCATGCCCAAATATGGACAGATCCAACACATCTACAATATACAGAATTTAGTCTACCGGTCTATAGACAAAACATTGCTTTCCTCCATCCAACATAATATCAAACCTCTGACTCCAATTACCTTTACCCCATTCAGGGAAAACAGTCAAACACATACCTGACCTTGGCTGCTCATGTAGAAGAAATAATGGTTGTCATTCATTCATTCATTCATTTGTGATCCGATTATTAATCTAACTCAGATCTATTTGTATATTCTCTTAACTTGAAGAGTACGTTTTTTATGATACTATAAACTTGCAGTTTTGCATGTAGTCTTTGTGCTGACTCTACAGCAGCAGCCAAAGCTTGTAGTTTTGGTTGCTCGCTGCTCAGCAGCCAGAACAGGCTGGCAGTAGGCAGGCAGAAGGCTCCCCTGCAAGGGGGACAGCAGCAGAGAGCATCGGATGCATTGCTTTGACTTGTAAAATATGCTACCCTTGCTACTAACGTTTTATTTTTTATTTTCCTTGGTTGAGATGTGGCGTGTGAGGGGGAGGGTGCAGAGCAGCAGCACCGCCTCCACCCACGACTCAGAGTTGCATTGCTAATGAGCAACTGGTGCTCTGCAGAGGGAGAGTCTTGGAAAATGTCACAGGTTTTGTTATTTTGGCTAAAAACTTCATAACAACAACTTAATGAATGAAAATGAAAATAGCTAAAAAGGAGGATTGGAGTGGGTCTTCAAAAGGGGTTTTAAGAGATTAAATATAGTGTTGTATTCTTGTAGACCTTGTAATGTTGGTCGGTCTTGTCATACCATGCCATGGTTTGTGTGTGTGTGTGTTATATGTAAACTGGTCTTGTAACGTTGGTCGGTTTCTTATACCACTACCTGGTTTGTGTGTGTGTGTTATGTGTAAACTGGTCTTGTAATGTTGGTCGGGCCTCTTATACCACTACCTGGTTTGTGTGTGTTGTGTGTAAACTGGTCTTGTAATGTTGGTCAGGCCTCTTATACAACTACCTGGTTTGTGTGTGTGTGTTTGTTACGGCCCTTAGGCCGTGTGTGTGCATGTGTGTGTCTGCCCAGATGTACTGCTGCTTGTCTGTCCTCCACAGCTCCTGTGTGCACACCTGTCTCCAGTTGGCATGCAATTAGTGTGCACACCGGTTAGCAATCAGCAGGAGAGTGGGAGCTGGTAAAAAGGACAGAGAACAGGCAGACTGATGTGAAGCGTGTGGAGAGCAGACTGGTCGTTTCTATACATACAGCTTACCAGAGCTGGGTGATACTGCAGTGGCGTTCGTGGAGTTCCTGTAGTAGCAGCGTGTATCCAATTCGACCCTCGTTGGAGGCTACTCTCTCGGTGGAGAGAGGGTGGTAAATACCAAAGTGTTGGTTTCCTTTGTTTGTAGTTGTCCTCTGTTGTACTAGTTTTTGAGACTTACCTTTTTGTTGTACCTTTTAGCTAATTACCATTGTAATTAAATGCCTTACTTGCTGATAAACTGGTCTCCTTTTGTTCCTTCAACCCGAAATGGTTTTATTATTGTCACTAACATCCTCCTCCCCTTGACTTTCCACTGGAGGTTCGTAACAGTGTTATATGTAAACTGGTCTTGTAATGTTGGTCGGTTTCTTATACCACTACCTGGTTTGTGTGTGTGTGTGTTATATGTAAACCGGTCTCATAAACACTGTTGGTTTCACAAACCACCATTTGTGTGACCCCGTAAGCCTGTGATATGTCACATATTTTTTTCTAAAAGAGAAATGATGATTTTGAAGTCAGATTTGTGTTCTGCAGACAAAATAAAAAATTTTGATATGTCTTTGAAGTTCACCAGATGTTGTGTTAGGTGTGGTCTCATAAACCACTGCCACGCAAGAATCTGCAAAATTGGTCTCTTAAAGTGTGTGTGTGTGTGTGTGTGTGTGTGTGTGTGTGTCTTTCTGTATATGTCTCTGCGTGTGTCTGTGTGTGCGTGTGTGTACATGCATGTGTGTGTTTGTCTTTGTGTCTGTGTCTATGTTTGTGTGTGTGTGTGTAAGTGTATGTATCTGTGTTTTAGTGCATTTATTTGTGTATGATTGTGTGATTGTGTATGTCACTGTGTGTGTCTGTGTTGTATGGTTGTGTATGTGTGTTAGTGTATCTGTGTGTGTTCTGGTAATCATCATGTTGTTGGAACAAAAGTCTGTTTGCACAGTCATGTCATTTGTCTTGCGGTGTGGGAACAAACAATCACGTCCCCATAAGGAAACCATTTTAAATAAAGTTATTCTAAAGGAAGAGCATACTTTTTGGCATTGGCACATGAAATATGTTTTTCAAACAGTGCTTGTGTTTGCTTAGTGTGTGTGTTTGTAACAATGCTCTGTTTCAGCACCATGGACAGCCCCCTCTGTTTTTTTAATAACATTTCATTTGAGCACCATGGACAGCCCCCCTCTGTTTTATTAAAAGCGCTCCATATCAGCACCATGGACAGCCTCCCTCTGTTTTAGCAACAACGCTCCGTTCGCTCCGTGTGTGTGTCCCTATGAACCTGAGGGCTGTGTTGTCTGGAGCTTTGTGCTCCTGGTAGGATCTCCCATGGCAAAGGGGTCTCAGGTGAGGGGCCATAGTTCTGCTGGGGGACTTCAACGCACATGTGGGCAATGACGGAGACACATGGAGAGGCGTGATTGGGAGGAACCGTCTCCCTGATCTAAACTAGAGTCGTTGTCTGTTATTGGACTTCTGTGCTAGTCATGGATTGTCTATAACAAACACCATATTCGAACATAAGGACGCTCATAAGTGTACTTGGTACCAGAGCACCCTAGGTCGAAGGTCAATGATCGATTTTATAAGCGTTTCATCTGATCTGAGGCCGTATGTTTTGGACACTCGGGTGAAGAGAGGGGCGGAGCTGTCAACTGATCACCATCTGGTGGTGAGTTGGGTCAGGGAGTGAGGGAAGCCCCTGTCCGACAGACTTTCAACTCACACCTCCGGTGGAGCTTTTCGTGCATCCCTGTGGAGGCTGGGGGCATTGAACCCGAGTGGACAATGTTCAAAGTTTCCATTGCTGAAGCTGCGGCGGGGAGCTGTGGTCTTAGGGTCTTAGGATCCTTAAGGGGCGGTAACCCACGAACACCGTGGTGGACACCGGTGGTCAGGGAAGCTGTCTGACTGAAGAAGGAGTCCTTCCGGGATATGTTACCCCAGAGGACTCCGGAGGCAGTTGCAAGGTACCGAAGGGCCCGAAGGACTGCAGCCTCTGCCGTAAAATCAGCGGGTGTGTGAGAAGTTCCCTGGTGGAGGTCACTGAGGTAGTCAAACAACTCCACAGTGGCAAAGCCCCAGGGATTGATGATATCCGTCCAGAAATGCTGAAAGCTCTGGGTGTGGAGGGGCTGTCTTGGTTGACACGCCTACTCAACATTGCGTGGAAGTTTGGGACAGTGCCAAAGG
This sequence comes from Gymnocephalus cernua, assembly GCA_023631565.1. NCBI lineage: Eukaryota > Metazoa > Chordata > Actinopteri > Perciformes > Percidae > Gymnocephalus > Gymnocephalus cernua. The sequence continues at coordinate 2,009,642 of CM042435.1, forward strand.
AGTGGCAGACCTGGGTGGCGGTTCCCCTGTTAAAAAAGGGGGACCAGAGGGTGTGTACCAATTACAGGGGTATCACACTTCTCAGCCTCCCAAGTGAAGTCTACTCCAAGGTGCTGGAAAGGAGGGTTCGGCCGATAGTCGAACCTCAGGTAGAAAAGGAACAATGTGGATTCCGTTGTGGAACAACGGATCAGATCTTTACTCTCGCAAGGATCCTGGAGGGAGCCTGGGAGTATGCCCATCCGGTCTACATGTGTTTTGTGGATCTGGAGAAGGCATATGACCGGGTCCCCGGGAGATACTGTGGGAGGTGCTGCAGGAGTATGGGGTGAGGGGGTCCCTTCTCAGGGCCATCCAATCTCGGTATGACCAAAGCGAGAGCTGTGTCCGGGTTCTCGGGAGTAAGTCGGACACGTTCCAGGTGAGGGTTGTCACCAATCCTGTTTGTAGTATTTATGGACAGGATATCGATGCATTGTCATGGTAAGGTGGGGTTGCAGTTCGGTGGGCTGGGGATCTCATTGCTGCTCTTTGCAGATGATGTGGTCCTGATGGCATCATCGGCCTGTGACCTTCAGAACTCACTGGATCGGTTTGCAGCCGAGTGTGAAGCGGCTGGGGAGGATCAGCACCTCTAAATCTGAGGCCATGGTTCTCAGCAGGAAACCGATGGAGTGCCTTCTCCAGGTAGGGAATGAGTCCTTACCTTACCTTGGGGTCTTGTTCACGAGTGAGGGGACAATGGAGCGGGAGATTGGTCGGAGAATCGGCGCAGCGGGGGGCGGTATTACATTCAGTTTATCGTACCGTTGTGAGGAAAAGAGAGCTGAGCTAGAAAGCAAAGCTCTCAATCTACCGGTCAGTTTACGTTCATACCCTGTGGTCATGAAGGCTGGGTCATGACCGAAAGAACGAGATCCAGGGTACAAGCGGCCGAAATGGGTTTCCTCAGGAGGGGGCTGTCGTCTCCCTTAGAGATTGGGTGAGAAGCTCAGTCATCTGTGAGGAGCTCGGATTACAGCCGCTGCTCCTTCACGTAGAAAGGAGCCAGTTGAGGTGGTTCAGGCATCTGGTAAGGATGCCCCCTGGGCGCCTCCCTAGGGAGGTGTTCCAGGCACGTCCAGCCGGGAGGAGACCTCAGGGAAGACCCAGGAATAGGTGGAGGGATTACATCTCCAACCTGGCCTGGGAACGCCTCAGGATCACCCAGTTAGAGCTGGTTAATGTGGGTAGGGAAAGGGAAGTTTGGGGTCCTCTGCTGGACAGCCCCACTCGGTTTTAGAAACAACGCTCCGTTTCAGCACCATGGAGAGCCCCCCTCTGTTTAAGTTATAACATTAATTTGAGCACCATGGACAGCCCCTCTATTTTAGCAACACCACTCCGTTTCAGCACCATGGACAGCCCCCCTCTGTTTTAGCAACACAACTCAGTTTCAGCACCATGGACAGCCCCCTCAGTTTCAGTAATAACGCTCCATTTCAGCACCATGGACAGCCCCCCTGTTTTAGTAATAACATTTATTATAAGCACCATGGACAGGCTCCTTCTGTTTTAGCAACACCAATCTGTTTCAGCACCATGTACAGCCCCCCTCTGTTTTAGAAACAACGCTCCGTTTCAGCACCATGGACATCCTCCCTCTGTTTTAGTATTAACATTTAATTTGAGCACCACGGAAAGACCCCCACTTTTTTAGCAACACCAATCTGTTTCAGCACCAACAGAAAGCCTCCCTGTTTTATTAATACCATGGACAGCAGCCCCCCACCTCTGTTTTAGTAAAAACGCTCAATTTCAGCACCATGGACAGCCCCCGTTTTAGTAATAGCATTTAGTTTGAGCAACATGGACAGGCTCCTTCTGTTTTAGCAACACCAAGCTGTTTCAGCACCATGAACAGCCCCCCTCGGTTTTAGTAACAACGCTCCGTTTCAGCACCATGGACAGCCCCCCTCTGTTTTAGTAATAACATTAAATGTGAGCACCACGGACAGCCCCTCTGGTTTTGCAACACCACTCCGTTTCAGAACCATGGACAGCAGCCCCCCCTTCTGTTTTGTTATAGCGCTCCATTTCAGCACCATGGACAGCCCCCCTCTGTTTCAGTAATAACGCTCCGTTTCAGCACCCTGGTAGGCCCCACTCTGTTTTAGTAAAAACGCTCCATTTCAGCACCATGGACAGCCCCCCTGTTTTAGTAATAACATTTATTTTGAGCAACATGGACAGGCTCCTTCTGTTTTAGCAACACCAAGCTGTTTCAGCACCATGAACAGCCCCCCTCGGTTTTAGTAATAACATTAAATGTGAGCACCACGAACAGCCCCTCTGGTTTTGCAACACCACTCCGTTTCAGAACCATGGACAGCAGCCCCCCCTTCTGTTTTGTTATAGCGCTCCATTCCAGCACCATGGACAGCCCCCCTCTGTTTCAGTAACAACGCTCCGTTTCAGCACCATGGACAGCCCCCCTGTTTTAGTAATAACATTTAATTTGAGCAACATGGACAGGCTCCTTCTGTTTTAGCAACACCAATCTGTTTCAGCACCATGAACAGCCCCCCTCGGTTTTAGCAACAACGCTCCGTTTCAGCACCATGGAGAGCCCCCCTCTGTTTAAGTGATAACATTAATTTGAGCACCATGGACAGCCCCTCTGTTTTAGCAACACCACTCCCTTTCAGCACCATGGACAGCCTAACTCTGTTTTAGCAACACAACTCAGTTTCAGCACCATTGACAACAGCCCCCTCAGTTTCAGTAATAACGCTCCGTTTCAGCACCATGGACAGCAGCCCCCCCACCTCTGTTTTAGTAAAAACGCTCAATTTCAGCACCATGGACAGCCCCCGTTTTAGTAATAGCATTTAGTTTGAGCAACATGGACAGGCTCCTTCTGTTTTAGCAACACCAAGCTGTTTCAGCACCATGAACAGCCCCCCTCGGTTTTAGTAACAACGCTCTGTTTCAGCACCAACAGAAAGCCCCCCTGTTTTATTAATGGCGCTCCATTTCAGCACCATGGACAGCCCCCCTCTGTTTTAGTAATAACATTAAATTTGAGCACCACGGACAGACCCTCTCTGGTTTTGCAACACTACTCCGTTTCAGAACCATGGACAGCAGCCCCCCCTTCTGTTTTGTTATGGCGCTCCATTTCAGCACCCTGGACAGCCCCACTCTGTTTTAGTAAAAACGCTCCATTTCAGCACCATGGACAGCCCCCCTCTGTTTTAGTAATAACATTTATTTTGAGCAACATGGACAGGCTCCTTCTGTTTTAGCAACACCACTCCGTTTCAGAACCATGGACAGCAGCCCCCCATTCTGTTTTGTTATAGCGCTCCATTTAAGCACCATAGACAGCCTCCCTCTGTTTTAGCAATAACGCTCCATTTCAGCATCATGGACAGCCCCCCTCTGTTTCAGTAATAACGGTCCGTTTCAGCACCCTGGACAGCCCCACTCTGTTTTAGTAAAAATGCTCCATTTCAGCACCATGGACAGCCCCCCTGTTTTAGTAATAACATTTAGTGTGAGCAGCATGGACAGGCTCCTTCTGTTTTAGCAACACCAAGCTGTTTCAGCACCATGAACAGCCCCTCTCGGTTTTAGTAACAACGCTCCATTTCAGCACCATGGAGAGCCCCCCTCTGTTTTAGTAATAACATTAAATGTGAGCACCACGGACAGCCCCTCTGGTTTTGCAACACCACTACGTTTCAGAACCATGGACAGCAGCCCCCCCTTCTGTTTTGTTATAGCGCTCCATTTCAGCACCATGGACAGCCCAACTCTGTTTTAGCAACACCACTCAGTTTCAGCACCATTGACAACAGCCCCCCTCAGTTTCAGTAATAACGCTCCGTTTCAGCACCATGGACAGCAGCCCCCCCACCTCTGTTTTAGCAAAAACGCTCAATTTCAGCACCATGGACAGCCCCCGTTTTAGTAATAGCATTTAGTTTGAGCAACATGGACAGGCTCCTTCTGTTTTAGCAACACCAAGCTGTTTCAGCACCATGAACAGCCCCCCTCGGTTTTAGTAACAACGCTCCGTTTCAGCACCATGGAGAGCCCCCCTCTGTTTAAGTGATAACATTAATTTGAGCACCATGGACAGCCCCCCTCTGTTTTAGTAATAACATTTAATAAGAGCACCATGGACGAGCCTCCTCTGTTTTAGTAATAACATTTAATTTGAGCACAACGGAAAGACCTCCACTGTTTTAGCAACACCAATCTGTTTCAGCACCAACAGAAAGCCCCCCTGTTTTATTAATGGCGCTCCATTTCAGCACCATGGACAGCCCCCCTCTGTTTTAGTAATAACATTAAATTTGAGCACCACGGACAGCCCCTCTCCTGTTTAGCAACACCACTCCGTTTCAGAACCATGGACAGCAGCCCTCCCTTCTGTTTTGTTATAGCGCTCCATTTCAGCACCATGGACAGCCTCCCTCTGTTTTAGTAATAACGCTCAATTTTAGCACCATGGACAGCCCCCCTCTGTTTCAGTAATAACGCTCCGTTTCAGCACCCTGGACAGCCCACCTCTGTTTTAGCAACACAACTCAGTTTCAGCACCATTGGCAACAGCTCCCCTCAGTTTCAGTAATAACACTCCGTTTCAGAACCATGGACAGCAGCCCCCCTTCTGTTTTGTTATAGCGCTCCATTTCAGCACCATGGACAGCCCCCCTCTGTTTCAGTAATAACGCTCCGTTTCAGCACCATGGACAGCCCTCCTGTTTTAGTAATAACATTTAATTTGAGCAACATGGACAGGCTCCTTCTGTTTTAGCAACACCAATCTGTTTCAGCACCATGAACAGCCCCCCTCGGTTTTAGTAACAACGCTCCGTTTCAGCACCATGGAGAGCCCCCCTCTGTTTAAGTGATAACATTAATTTGAGCACCATGGACAGCCCCTCTGTTTTAGCAACACCACTCCCTTTCAGCACCATGGACAGCCCAACTCTGTTTTAGCAACACAACTCAGTTTCAGCACCATTGACAACAGCCCCCCTCAGTTTCAGTAATAACGCTCCGTTTCAGCACCATGGACAGCAGCCCCCCCACCTCTGTTTTAGTAAAAACGCTCAATTTCAGCACCATGGACAGCCCCCGTTTTAGTAATAGCATTTAGTTTGAGCGACATGGACAGGCTCCTTCTGTTTTAGCAACACCAAGCTGTTTCAGCACAATGAACAGCCCCCCTCTGTTTTAGTATCACCACTCCGTTTCAGCACCAACAGAAAGCCCCCGTTTTATTAATGGCGCCCCCTGTTTTAGTAATAACATTTATTTTGAGCAACATGGACAGGCTCCTTCTGTTTTAGCAACACCAATCTGTTTCAGCACCATGAACAGCCCCCCTCGGTTTTAGTAACAACGCTCCGTTTCAGCACCAACAGAAAGCCCCCCTGTTTTATTAATGGCGCTCCATTTCAGCACCATGGACAGCCCCCCTCTGTTTTAGTAATAACATTAAATTTGAGCACCACAAACAACCCCCCTGTTTTAGTAATAACATTTATTTTGAGCAACATGGACAGGCTCCTTCTGTTTTAGCAACACCAATCTGTTTTAGCACCATGGACAGCCCCCCTTGGTTTTAGCAACACAACTCAGTTTCAGCACCATTGACAACAGCCCCCCTCAGTTTTAGAAATAACGCTCCGTTTCAGCACCATGGACAGCCCCCCTGTTTTAGTAATAACATTTATTTTGAGCACCATGGACAGGCTCCGTCTGTTTTAGCAACACCAATCTGTTTCAGCACCATGGACAGCCCCCCTCTGTTTTAGTAACAACGCTTCATTTCAGCACCTGGGGCTTGTTGCACAAAACTAGGATAAGGGATTAAGCCAGGATATCTTGGTGATCCTGGCTCAATTGATCCGTAATCCGGTTGCACTAAAGCTGGATAGGGGGCAGGAGGATATGTTATGGTATAAATTACCATGGAGATTTATTCTGTGGAGCTAGCCTGCTCCAGACCAGGCTAAATTCCAGGATCTATTTAATCTCATCCCTAATGTCAGTCAGCAGTCACCACAAATGGAAACCAATAGTTATTTCACTGCTCACTATACATTGTTATCACATATAACTAGACCCACTGTCATTATTTAAACGTTTGTGATCATTAATTTCAATGATTTTGGATAAATAATGATTTTTAGATGATGTTGCTATCATTTGATAATTTACAGTTTTCCATAGACTATAAGGCTATATATAAAATGATTTACATAAAAGCAGGAGAAACTCAAAAACAAACGGTGGACAACATAAGAAGCAGAGTACAATTGCTAAGATTAAACCGTACTGAGCGTAGTAACGTTAAATAATAATGTAAGGCTTTAATAATAATTTATCATAGCTTTATACAGTGTGATGGAGTTACTTTACACAATTTCACTCATATCTGCAGTGCATTTCAATTAAAAATGTAACCGTTTCATAATTACAGTACAACTGCGTTTTTGGAGATGTGAATGAAATATTTGAATTGTAATTGTGATGTTTCAGCGGAGCGGTGAGTGTGTAGTTGTGCACTACTTACGCATTCAGGCGGTCTGCAATACTTTGCCACGCTTTTTCTCTTTGCTTTATCACTGTGGCGGTGTTGCCTTTCTTCTTAATTATATCTTTTACCTCCTCGTATGCCTCCATGAGGATTTGTGCTTCCGACGGGGAAAAGTACGCGGCTCTAGTTGCCATGGTAAATCAGTTAATCTGTGATCTGTGGCGGGGTCTATTTGAGTGAGCCGTGAGCGCGCACCTATCCAGGATTGGTTTCACCTGGCTTAATGAATCCGTGTCTGCTCATCCTGGCTTGGTCTTTGTGCAACCAATTAAGCCTGGACGCACATGTTTTGGCTTCATTGAGCTCAGCTGAGTCATTTATCCCGGATGTCTTAATTCTACTTTTGTGCAACAGGCCCCAGAAGTCAAACCTCTCTGGATGATCAGGATATTTCTGATCCTCCTCCACCTGTGTCACCTTCCTGTTGTTGTCAGACAGTTTGAGGTATCTGTAAACTGTGTTTGTGTCGATTGTGAGTTGACAGGAATCTGACGGAGAGAAGGAGACACGACACAGCTGCAGTTATTAACCAATCAGCTCTTAGATGATGACATCAGAGGGTTGAATGAGTGATGTCACAGTTTGATGAATGAAATGTAAAACAGACTTACAGTTCCTCAGACCTGGTGTCAACCATCTGACTCCACCAGGCTCCACCCTGAAAGAGGGGGGGGGGGGTTAAGTGATAACATTAATTTGAGCACCATGGACAGCCCCTCTCTGTTTTAGCAACACCACTCCCTTTCAGCACCATGGACAGCCCACCTCTGTTTTAGCAACACAACTCAGTTTCAGCACCATTGACAACAGCCCCCCTCAGTTTCAGTAATAACGCTCTGTTTCAGCACCATGGACAGCAGCCTCCCCACTGTTTTAGTAAAAACGCTCAATTTCAGCACCATGGATAGCCCCCGTTTTAGTAATAGCATTTAGTTTGAGCAACATGGACAGGCTCCTTCTGTTTTAGTAACAACGCTCCGTTTCAGCACCATGGAGAGCCCCCCTCTGTTTTAGTATCACCACTCCGTTTCAGCACCAACAGAAAGCCCCCGTTTTATTAATGGCGCCCCCTGTTTTAGTAATAACATTTATTTTGAGCAACATGGACAGGCTCCTTCTGTTTTAGCAACACCAATCTGTTTCAGCACCATGAACAGCCCCCCTCGGTTTTAGTAACAACGCTCTGTTTCAGCACCATGGAGAGCCCCCCTCTGTTTAAGTGATAACATTAATTTAAGCACCATGGACAGCCTCCCTCTGTTTTAGCAATAACGCTCCATTTCAGCACCATGGACAGCCCCCCTCTGTTTCAGTAATAACGCTCCGTTTCAGCACCCTGGACAGCCCCACTCTGTTTTAGTAAAAACGCTCCATTTCAGCACCATGGACAGCCCCCTGTTTTAGTAATAACATTTATTTTGAGCAACATGGACAGGCTCCTTCTGTTTTAGCAACACCAATCTGTTTCAGCACCATGGAGAGCCCCCCTCTGTTTAAGTGATAACATTAATTTGAGCACCATGGACAGCCTCTCTGTTTTAGCAACACCACTCCCTTTCAGCACCATGGACAGCCCAACTCTGTTTTAGCAACACAACTCAGTTTCAGCACCATTGACAACAGCCCCCCTCAGTTTCAGTAATAACGCTCCGATTCAGCACCATGGACAGCAGCCCCCCACCTCTGTTTTAGTAAAAACGCTCAATTTCAGCACCATGGACAGCCCCCGTTTTAGTAATAGCATTTAGTTTGAGCAACATGTACAGGCTCCTTCTGTTTTAGCAACACCAAGCTGTTTCAGCACCATGAACAGCCCCCCTCGGTTTTAGTAACAACGCTCCATTTCAGCACCATGGAGAGCCCCCCTCTGTTTTAGTAATAACGCTCCGTTTCAGCACCCTGGACAGCCCCACTCTGTTTTAGTAAAAACGCTCCATTTCAGCACCATGGACAGCCCCCCTGTTTTAGTAATAGCATTTATTTTGAGCAACATGGACAGGTTCCTTCTGTTTTAGCAACACCAATCTGTTTCAGCACCATGAACAGCCCCCCTCTGTTTTAGTAAAAACGCTCAATTTCAGCACCATGGACAGCCCCCGTTTTAGTAATAGCATTTAGTTTGAGCAACATGGACAGGCTCCTTCTGTTTTAGCAACACCAATCTGTTTCAGCACCATGAACAGCCCCCCTCTGTTTTAGTAATAACGCTCCGTTTCAGCACCAACAGAAAGCCCCCGTTTTATTAATGGCGCTCCATTTCAGCACCATGGACAGCCCCCCTCTGTTTAAGTAATAACATTAATTTGAGCACCATGAACAGCCCCCCTCGGTTTTAGTAACAACGCTCCGTTTCAGCACCAACAGAAAGCTCCCGTTTTATTAATGGCGCTCCATTTCAGAACCATGGACAGCCCCCCTCTGTTTAAGTGATAACATTAATTTGAGCACCATGAAGAGCCCCCCTCGGTTTTAGTAACAACGCTCCGTTTCAGCACCAACAGAAAGCTCCCGTTTTATTAATGGCGCTCCATTTCAGCACCATAGACAGCCCCCCTCTGTTTTAGTAATAACATTAAATTTGAGCACCACGGACAGCCCCTCTCTGGTTTTGCAACACCACTCCGTTTCAGAACCATGGACATTAGCCCCCCCTTTCTGTTTTGTTATAGCGCTCCATTTCAGCACCATGGACAGCCTCCCTCTGTTTTAGCAATAACGCTCCATTTTAGCACCATGGACAGCCCCCTCTGTTTCAGTAATAACGCTCCGTTTCAGCACCCTGGACAGCCCCACTCTGTTTTAGTAAAAACGCTCCATTTCAGCACCATGGACAGCCCCCCCCTGTTTTAGTAATAACATTTATTTTGAGCAAAATGGACAGGCTCCTTCTGTTTTAGCAACACAAATCTGTTTCAGCACCATGGAGATCCCCCCTCTGTTTAAGTGATAACAATTATTTGAGCACCATGGACAGCCCCTCTGTTTTAGCAACACCACTCCCTTTCAGCACCATGAACAGCCCACCTCTGTTTTAGCAACACAACTCAGTTTCAGCACCATTGACAACAGCCCCCCTCAGTTTCAGTAATAACGCTCTGTTTCAGCACCATGGACAGCACTCTCCCCACTGTTTTAGTAAAAACGCTCAATTTCAGCACCATGGATAGCCCCCGTTTTAGTAATAGCATTTAGTTTGAGCAACATGGACAGGCTCCTTCTGTTTTAGCAACACCAAGCTGTTTCAGCACCATGAACAGCCCCCTCGGTTTTAGTAACAACGCTCCGTTTCAGCACCATGGACAGCAGCCCCCCACCTCTGTTTTAGTAAAAACGCTCCATTTCAGCACCATGGACTGCCCCCGTTTTAGTAATAGCATTTAGTTTGAGCACCATGGATAGGCTCCTTCTGTTTTACAAATACCAATCTGTTTCAGCACCATGTACAGCCCCCTCAGTTTTAGAAACACCGCTCCGTTTCAGCACCATGGACATCCTCCCTCTGTTTTAGTAATAACATTTAATTAGAGCACCATGGAAAGCCCCCCACTGTTTTAGCAACACCAATCTGTTTCAGCACCCTGAAAAGCCCCCCTCTGTTTTAGTAATAACATTTAATTTGAGCACCATGGAAAGCCCCCCACTGTTTTAGCAACACCAATCTGTTTCAGCACCCTGAACAGCCCCCCTCTGTTTTAGTAACACCACTCCGTTTCAGCACCAACAGAAAGCCCCCGTTTTATTAATGGCACTCCATTTCAGCACAATAGACAGACACCCTCTGATTTAGTAATAACATTAAATTTGAGCACCACGGACAGCCCCTCTCTGTTTTAGCAACACCACTCGGTTTCAGAACCAAGGACAGCAGCCCCCCCCTTCTGTTTTGTTATAGCGCTCCATTTCAGCACCATGGACAGCCTCCCTCTGTTTTAGCAATAACGCTCCATTTTAGCACCATGGACAGCCCCCCTCTGTTTCAGTAATAAGGCTCCGTTTCAGCACCCTGGACAGCCCCACTCTGTTTTAGTAAAAATGCTCCATTACAGCACCATGGACAGCCCCCCCTTGTTTTAGTAATAACATTTATTTTGAGCAACATGGACAGGCTCCTTCTGTTTTAGCAACACAAATCTGTTTCAGCACCATGAACAGCCCCCCTCGGTTTTAGTAACAACGCTCCGTTTCAGCACCATGGAGATCCCCCCTCTGTTTAAGTGATAACATTTATTTGAGCACCATGGACAGCCCCTCTCTGTTTTAGCAACACCACTACCTTTCAGCACCATGGACAGCCCACCTCTGTTTTAGCAACACAACTCAGTTTCAGCACCATTGACAACAGCCCCCCTCAGTTTCAGTAATAACGCTCTGTTTCAGCACCATGGACAGCACTCTCCCCACTGTTTTAGTAACAACGCTCCATTTCAGCACCATGGAGAGCCCCCCTCTGTTTTAGTAAAAACGCTCAATTTCAGCACCATGGATAGCCCCCGTTTTAGTAATAGCATTTAGTTTGAGCAACATGGACAGGCTCCTTCTGTTTTAGCAACACCAAGCTGTTTCAGCACCATGAACAGCCCCCTCGGTTTTAGTAACAACGCTCCGTTTCAGCACCATGGACAGCAGCCCCCCACCTCTGTTTTAGTAAAAACGCTCCATTTCAGCACCATGGACTGCCCCCGTTTTAGTAATAGCATTTAGTTTGAGCACCATGGATAGGCTCCTTCTGTTTTACAAATACCAATCTGTTTCAGCACCATGTACAGCCTCCTCAGTTTTAGAAACAACGCTCCGTTTCAGCACCATGGACATCCTCCCTCTGTTTTAGTAATAACATTTAATTAGAGCACCATGGACGACACTCCTCTGTTTTAGTAATAACATTTAATTTGAGCACCATGGAAAGCCCCCCACTGTTTTAGCAACACCAATCTGTTTCAGCACCATGAACAGCCCCCCTCTGTTTTAGTAATAACATTTAATTTGAGCACCATGGAAAGCCCCCCACTGTTTTAGCAACACCAATCTGTTTCAGCACCCTGAACAGCCCCCCTCTGTTTTAGTAACACCACTCCGTTTCAGCACCAACAGAAAGCCCCCGTTTTATTAATGGCGCTCCATTTCAGCACAATAGACAGACCCCCTCTGATTTAGTAATAACATTAAATTCGAGCACCACGGACAGCCCCTCTCTGTTTTAGCAACACCACTTGGTTTCAGAACCAAGGACAGCAGCCCCCCCTTCTGTTTTGTTATAGCGCTCCATTTCAGCACCATGGACAGCCTCCCTCTGTTTTAGCAATAACGCTCCATTTTAGCACCATGGACAGCCCCCCTCTGTTTCAGTAATAAGGCTCCGTTTCAGCACCCTGGACAGCCCCACTCTGTTTTAGTAAAAACGCTCCATTTCAGCACCATGGACAGCCCCCCCTGTTTTAGTAATAACATTTATTTTGAGCAACATGGACAGGCTCCTTCTGTTTTAGCAACACAAATCTGTTTCAGCACCATGAACAGCCCCCCTCGGTTTTAGTAACAACGCTCCATTTCAGCACCATGGAGATCCCCCCTCTGTTTAAGTGAAAACATTAATTTGAGCACCATGGACAGCCCCTCTCTGTTTTAGCAACACCACTCCCTTTCAGCACCATGGACAGCCCACCTCTGTTTTAGCAACACAACTCAGTTTCAGCACCATTGACAACAGCCCCCCTCAGTTTCAGTAATAACGCTCTGTTTCAGCACCATGGACAGCAGCCTCCCCACTGTTTTAGTAAAAACGCTCAATTTCAGCACCATGGATAGCCCCCGTTTTAGTAATAGCATTTAGTTTGAGCAACATGGACAGGCTCCTTCTGTTTTAGTAACAACGCTCCGTTTCAGCACCATGGAGAGCCCCCCTCTGTTTTAGTATCACCACTCCGTTTCAGCACCAACAGAAAGCCCCCGTTTTATTAATGGCGCCCCCTGTTTTAGTAATAACATTTATTTTGAGCAACATGGACAGGCTCCTTCTGTTTTAGCAACACCAATCTGTTTCAGCACCATGAACAGCCCCCCTCGGTTTTAGTAACAACGCTCTGTTTCAGCACCAACAGAAAGCCCCCCTGTTTTATTAATGGCGCTCCATTTCAGCACCATGGACAGCCCCCCTCTGTTTTAGTAATAACATTAAATTTGAGCACCACGGACAGCCCCTCTCTGGTTTTGCAACACCACTCTGTTTCAGAACCATGGACAGCAGCCCACCCCCTTCTGTTTTGTTATAGCGCTCCATTTCAGCACCATGGACAGCCTCCCTCTGTTTTAGCAATAGCGCTCCATTTAGCACCATGGACAGCCCCCCTCTGTTTCAGTAATAACGCTCCGTTTCAGCACCCTGGACAGCCCACCTCTGTTTTAGCAACACAACTCAGTTTCAGCACCATTGACAACAGCCCCCCTCAGTTTCAGTAATAACGCTCCGTTTCAGCACCATGGACAGCAGCCCCCCACTTCTGTTTTAGTAAAAATACTCCATTTCAGCACCATGGACAGCCCCCCTGTTTTAGTAATAACACTTATTTTGAGCAACATGGACAGGCTCCTTCTGTTTTAGCAACACCAATCTGTTTCAGCACCATGAACAGCCCCCCTCAGTTTTAGTAACAACGCTCCGTTTCAGCACCATGGAGAGCCCCCCTCTGTTTAAGTGATAACATTAATTTGAGCACCATGGACAGCCCCCCTCTGTGTTAGTAACACCACTCCGTTTCAGCACCAACAGAAAGCCCCTGTTTTATTAATGGCGCTCCATTTCAGCACCATGGACAGCCCAACTCTGTTTTAGCAATACAACTCAGTTTCAGCACCATTGACAACAGCCCCCCTCAGTTTCAGTAATAACGCTCCGTTTCAGCACCATGGACAGAAGCCCCCCCACCTCTGTTTTAGTAAAAACGCTCAATATCAGCACCATGGACAGCCCCCGTTTTAGTCATAGCATTTAGTTTGAGCAACATGGACAGGCTCCTTCTGTTTTAGCAACACCAAGCTGTTTCAGCACCATGAACAGCCCCCCTCGGTTTTAGTAACAACGCTTTGTTTCAGCACCATGGAGAGCCCCCCTCTGTTTTAGTAATAACGCTTCGTTTCAGTACCAACAGAAAGCCCCCCTGTTTTATTAATGGTGCTCCATTTCAGCACCATGGACAGCCCCCCTCTGTTTAAGTGATAACATTTGTTTGAGCACCATGAACAGCCCCCCTCGGTTTTAGTAACAACGCTTTGTTTCAGCACCATGGAGAGCCCCCCTCTGTTTTAGTAATAACGCTTCGTTTCAGTACCAACAGAAAGCCCCCCTGTTTTATTAATGGCGCTCCATTTCAGCACCATGGACAGCCCCCCTCTGTTTAAGTGATAACATTAAATTTGAGCACCACGGACAGCCCCTCTCTGGTTTAGCAACACCACTCCGTTTCAGAACCATGGACAGCAGCCCCCCATTCTGTTTTGTTATAGTGCTCCATTAAAGCACCATGGACAGCCTCCCTCTGTTTTAGCAATAACGCTCCATTTCAGCACCATTGACAGCCCCCCTCTGTTTCAGTAATAACGCTCCATTTCAGCACCATGGACAGCCCCCTGTTTTAGTAATAACATTTAATTTGAGCAACATGGACAGGCTCCTTCTGTTTTAGCAACACCAATCTGTTTCAGCACCATGAACAGCCCCCCTCGGTTTTAGTAACAACGCTCTGTTTCAGCACCATGGAGAGCCCCCCTCTGTTTAAGTGATAACAAAAATTTAAGCACCATGGACAGCCTCCCTCTGTTTTAGCAATAACGCTCCATTTCAGCACCATGGACAGCCCCCCTCTGTTTCAGTAATAACGCTCCGTTTCAGCACCCTGGACAGCCCCACTCTGTTTTAGTAAAAACGCTCCATTTCAGCACCATGGACAGCCCCCTGTTTTAGTAATAACATTTATTTTGAGCAACATGGACAGGCTCCTTCTGTTTTAGCAACACCAATCTGTTTCAGCACCATGGAGAGCCCCCCTCTGTTTAAGTGATAACATTAATTTGAGCACCATGGACAGCCTCTCTGTTTTAGCAACACCACTCCCTTTCAGCACCATGGACAGCCCAACTCTCTTTTAGCAACACAACTCAGTTTCAGCACCATTGACAACAGCCCCCCTCAGTTTCAGTAATAACGCTCCGATTCAGCACCATGGACAGCAGCCCCCCCACCTCTGTTTTAGTAAAAACGCTCAATTTCAGCACCATGGACAGCCCCCGTTTTAGTAATAGCATTTAGTTTGAGCAACATGGACAGGCTCCTTCTGTTTTAGCAACACCAAGCTGTTTCAGCGCCATGAACAGCCCCCCTCGGTTTTAGTAACAACGCTCCATTTCAGCACCATGGACAGCCCCCCTCTGTTTAAGTGATAACATTAATTTGAGCACCATGAACAGCCCCCCTCGGTTTTAGTAACAACGCTCCGTTTCAGCACCAACAGAAAGCTCCCGTTTTATTAATGGCGCTCCATTTCAGCACCATGGACAGCCCCCCTCTGTTTAAGTGATAACATTAATTTGAGCACCATGAACAGCCCCCCTCGGTTTTAGTAACAACGCTCCGTTTCAGCACCAACAGAAAGCTCCCGTTTTATTAATGGCGCTCCATTTCAGCACCATGGACAGCCCCCCTCTGTTTTAGTAATAACATTAAATTTGAGCACCATGGACAGACCCTCTCTGGTTTTGCAACACCACTCCGTTTCAGAACCATGGACAGCAGCCCCCCCCCTTCTGTTTTGTTATAGCGCTCCATTTCAGCACCATGGACACCCTCCCTCTGTTTTAGCAATAACGCTCCATTTTAGCACCATGGACAGCCCCCTCTGTTTCAGTAATAACGCTCCGTTTCAGCACCCTGGACAGCCCCACTCTGTTTTAGTAAAAACGCTCCATTTCAGCACCATGGACAGCCCCCCCCTGTTTTAATAATAACATTTATTTTGAGCAAAATGGACAGGCTCCTTCTGTTTTAGCAACACAAATCTGTTTCAGCACCATGGAGATCCCCCCTCTGTTTAAGTGATAACATTAATTTGAGCACCATGGACAGCCCCTCTGTTTTAGCAACACCACTCCCTTTCAGCACCATGGACAGCCCACCTCTGTTTTAGCAACACAACTCAGTTTCAGCACCATTGACAACAGCCCCCCTCAGTTTCAGTAATAACGCTCTGTTTCAGCACCATGGACAGCACTCTCCCCACTGTTTTAGTAAAAACGCTCAATTTCAGCACCATGGATAGCCCCCGTTTTAGTAGTAGCATTTAGTTTGAGCAACATGGACAGGCTCCTTCTGTTTTAGCAACACCAAGCTGTTTCAGCACCATGAACAGCCCCCCTCTGTTTCAGTAATAACGCTCCGTTTCAGCACCCTGGACAGCCCACCTATGTTTTAGCAACACAACTCAGTTTCAGCACCATTGACAACAGCCCCCTCAGTTTCAGTAATAACGCTCCTTTTCAGCACCATGGACAGCAGCCCCCCACTTCTGTTTTAGTAAAAATCCTCCATTTCAGCACCATGGACAGCCCCCCTGTTTTAGTAATAACACTTATTTTGAGCAACATGGACAGGCTCCTTCTGTTTTAGCAACACCAATCTGTTTCAGCACCATGAACAGCCCCCCTCAGTTTTAGTAACAACGCTCCGTTTCAGCACCATGGAGAGCCCCCCTCTGTTTAAGTGATAACATTAATTTGAGCACCATGGACAGCCCCCCTCTGTTTCAGTAATAACGCTCCGTTTCAGCACCCTGGACAGCCCACCTCTGTTTTAGCAACACAACTCAGTTTCAGCACCATTGACAACAGCCCCCCACTTCTGTTTTAGTAAAAATCCTCCATTTCAGCACCATGGACAGCCCCCCTGTTTTAGTAATAACACTTATTTTGAGCAACATGGACAGGCTCCTTCTGTTTTAGCAACACCAATCTGTTTCAGCACCATGAACAGCCCCCCTCAGTTTTAGTAACAACGCTCCGTTTCAGCACCATGGAGAGCCCCCCTCTGTTTAAGTGATAACATTAATTTGAGCACCATGGACAGCCCCCCTCTGTGTTAGTAACACCACTCCGTTTCAGCACCAACAGAAAGCCCCTGTTTTATTAATGGCGCTCCGTTTCAGCACCCTGGACAGCCCCACTCTGTTTTAGTAAAAACGCTCCATTTCAGCACCATGGACAGCCCCCTGTTTTAGTAATAACATTTATTTTGAGCAACATGGACAGGCTCCTTCTATTTTAGCAACACCAATCTGTTTCAGCACCATGGAGAGCCCCCCTCTGTTTAAGTGATAACATTAATTTGAGCACCATGGACAGTCTCTGTTTTAGCAACACCACTCCCTTTCAGCACCATGGACAGCCCAACTTTGTTTTAGCAACACAACTCAGTTTCAGCACCATTGACAACAGCCCCCCTCAGTTTCAGTAATAACGCTCCGATTCAGCACCATGGACAGCAGCCCCCCCACCTCTGTTTTAGTAAAAACGCTCAATTTCAGCACCATGGACAGCCCCCGTTTTAGTAATAGCATTTAGTTTGAGCAACATGGACAGGCTCCTTCTGTTTTAGCAACACCAAGCTGTTTCAGCACCATGAACAGCCCCCCTCGGTTTTAGTAACAATGCTCCATTTCAGCACCATGGAGAGCCCCCCTCTGTTTTAGTAATAACGCTCCGTTTCAGCACCCTGGACAGCCCCACTCTGTTTTAGTAAAAACGCTCCATTTCAGCACCATGGACAGCCCCCCTGTTTTAGTAATAGCATTTATTTTGAGCAACATGGACAGGTTCCTTCTGTTTTAGCAACACCAATCTGTTTCAGCACCATGAACAGCCCCCCTCTGTTTTAGTAAAAACGCTCAATTTCAGCACCATGGACAGCCCCCGTTTTAGTAATAGCATTTAGTTTGAGCAACATGGACAGGCTCCTTCTGTTTTAGCAACACCAATCTGTTTCAGCACCATGAACAGCCCCCCTCTGTTTTAGTAATAACGCTCCGTTTCAGCACCAACAGAAAGCCCCCGTTTTATTAATGGCGCTCCATTTCAGCACCATGGACAGCCCCCCTCTGTTTAAGTAATAACATTAATTTGAGCACCATGAACAGCCCCCCTCGGTTTTAATAACAACGCTCCGTTTCAGCACCAACAGAAAGCTCCCGTTTTATTAATGGCGCTCCATTTCAGAACCATGGACAGCCCCCCTCTGTTTAAGTGATAACATTAATTTGAGCACCATGAAGAGCCCCCCTCGGTTTTAGTAACAACGCTCCGTTTCAGCACCAACAGAAAGCTCCCGTTTTATTAATGGCGCTCCATTTCAGCACCATAGACAGCCCCCCTCTGTTTTAGTAATAACATTAAATTTGAGCACCACGGACAGCCCCTCTCTGGTTTTGCAACACCACTCCGTTTCAGAACCATGGACATTAGCCCCCCCTTTCTGTTTTGTTATAGCGCTCCATTTCAGCACCATGGACAGCCTCCCTCTGTTTTAGCAATAACGCTCCATTTTAGCACCATGGACAGCCCCCTCTGTTTCAGTAATAACGCTCCGTTTCAGCACCCTGGACAGCCCCACTCTGTTTTAGTAAAAACGCTCCATTTCAGCACCATGGACAGCCCCCCCCTGTTTTAGTAATAACATTTATTTTGAGCAAAATGGACAGGCTCCTTCTGTTTTAGCAACACAAATCTGTTTCAGCACCATGGAGATCCCCCCTCTGTTTAAGTGATAACAATTATTTGAGCACCATGGACAGCCCCTCTGTTTTAGCAACACCACTCCCTTTCAGCACCATGAACAGCCCACCTCTGTTTTAGCAACACAACTCAGTTTCAGCACCATTGACAACAGCCCCCCTCAGTTTCAGTAATAACGCTCTGTTTCAGCACCATGGACAGCACTCTCCCCACTGTTTTAGTAAAAACGCTCAATTTCAGCACCATGGATAGCCCCCGTTTTAGTAATAGCATTTAGTTTGAGCAACATGGACAGGCTCCTTCTGTTTTAGCAACACCAAGCTGTTTCAGCACCATGAACAGCCCCCTCGGTTTTAGTAACAACGCTCCGTTTCAGCACCATGGACATCCTCCCTCTGTTTTAGTAATAACATTTAATTAGAGCACCATGAACAGCCCCCCTCGGTTTTAATAACAACGCTCCGTTTCAGCACCAACAGAAAGCTCCCGTTTTATTAATGGCGCTCCATTTCAGAACCATGGACAGCCCCCCTCTGTTTAAGTGATAACATTAATTTGAGCACCATGAAGAGCCCCCCTCGGTTTTAGTAACAACGCTCCGTTTCAGCACCAACAGAAAGCTCCCGTTTTATTAATGGCGCTCCATTTCAGAACCATGGACAGCCCCCCTCTGTTTAAGTGATAACATTAATTTGAGCACCATGAAGAGCCCCCCTCGGTTTTAGTAACAACGCTCCGTTTCAGCACCAACAGAAAGCTCCCGTTTTATTAATGGCGCTCCATTTCAGCACCATAGACAGCCCCCCTCTGTTTTAGTAATAACATTAAATTTGAGCACCACGGACAGCCCCTCTCTGGTTTTGCAACACCACTCCGTTTCAGAACCATGGACATTAGCCCCCCCTTTCTGTTTTGTTATAGCGCTCCATTTCAGCACCATGGACAGCCTCCCTCTGTTTTAGCAATAACGCTCCATTTTAGCACCATGGACAGCCCCCTCTGTTTCAGTAATAACGCTCCGTTTCAGCACCCTGGACAGCCCCACTCTGTTTTAGTAAAAACGCTCCATTTCAGCACCATGGACAGCCCCCCCCTGTTTTAGTAATAACATTTATTTTGAGCAAAATGGACAGGCTCCTTCTGTTTTAGCAACACAAATCTGTTTCAGCACCATGGAGATCCCCCCTCTGTTTAAGTGATAACAATTATTTGAGCACCATGGACAGCCCCTCTGTTTTAGCAACACCACTCCCTTTCAGCACCATGAACAGCCCACCTCTGTTTTAGCAACACAACTCAGTTTCAGCACCATTGACAACAGCCCCCCTCAGTTTCAGTAATAACGCTCTGTTTCAGCACCATGGACAGCACTCTCCCCACTGTTTTAGTAAAAACGCTCAATTTCAGCACCATGGATAGCCCCCGTTTTAGTAATAGCATTTAGTTTGAGCAACATGGACAGGCTCCTTCTGTTTTAGCAACACCAAGCTGTTTCAGCACCATGAACAGCCCCCTCGGTTTTAGTAACAACGCTCCGTTTCAGCACCATGGACAGCAGCCCCCCACCTCTGTTTTAGTAAAAACGCTCCATTTCAGCACCATGGACTGCCCCCGTTTTAGTAATAGCATTTAGTTTGAGCACCATGGATAGGCTCCTTCTGTTTTACAAATACCAATCTGTTTCAGCACCATGTACAGCCCCCTCAGTTTTAGAAAACACCCTCCGTTTCAGCACCATGGACATCCTCCCTCTGTTTTAGTAATAACATTTAATTAGAGCACCATGGAAAGCCCCCCACTGTTTTAGCAACACCAATCTGTTTCAGCACCCTGAAAAGCCCCCCTCTGTTTTAGTAATAACATTTAATTTGAGCACCATGGAAAGCCCCCCACTGTTTTAGCAACACCAATCTGTTTCAGCACCCTGAACAGCCCCCCTCTGTTTTAGTAACACCACTCCGTTTCAGCACCAACAGAAAGCCCCCGTTTTATTAATGGCACTCCATTTCAGCACAATAGACAGACACCCTCTGATTTAGTAATAACATTAAATTTGAGCACCACGGACAGCCCCTCTCTGTTTTAGCAACACCACTCGGTTTCAGAACCAAGGACAGCAGCCCCCCCCTTCTGTTTTGTTATAGCGCTCCATTTCAGCACCATGGACAGCCTCCCTCTGTTTTAGCAATAACGCTCCATTTTAGCACCATGGACAGCCCCCCTCTGTTTCAGTAATAAGGCTCCGTTTCAGCACCCTGGACAGCCCCACTCTGTTTTAGTAAAAATGCTCCATTACAGCACCATGGACAGCCCCCCCCTGTTTTAGTAATAACATTTATTTTGAGCAACATGGACAGGCTCCTTCTGTTTTAGCAACACAAATCTGTTTCAGCACCATGAACAGCCCCCCTCGGTTTTAGTAACAACGCTCCGTTTCAGCACCATGGAGATCCCCCCTCTGTTTAAGTGATAACATTTATTTGAGCAACATGGACAGCCCCTCTCTGTTTTAGCAACACCACTACCTTTCAGCACCATGGACAGCCCACCTCTGTTTTAGCAACACAACTCAGTTTCAGCACCATTGACAACAGCCCCCCTCAGTTTCAGTAATAACGCTCTGTTTCAGCACCATGGACAGCACTCTCCCCACTGTTTTAGTAACAACGCTCCATTTCAGCACCATGGAGAGCCCCCCTCTGTTTTAGTAAAAACGCTCAATTTCAGCACCATGGATAGCCCCCGTTTTAGTAATAGCATTTAGTTTGAGCAACATGGACAGGCTCCTTCTGTTTTAGCAACACCAAGCTGTTTCAGCACCATGAACAGCCCCCTCGGTTTTAGTAACAACGCTCCGTTTCAGCACCATGGACAGCAGCCCCCCACCTCTGTTTTAGTAAAAACGCTCCATTTCAGCACCATGGACTGCCCCCGTTTTAGTAATAGCATTTAGTTTGAGCACCATGGATAGGCTCCTTCTGTTTTACAAATACCAATCTGTTTCAGCACCATGTACAGCCTCCTCAGTTTTAGAAACAACGCTCCGTTTCAGCACCATGGACATCCTCCCTCTGTTTTAGTAATAACATTTAATTAGAGCACCATGGACGACACTCCTCTGTTTTAGTAATAACATTTAATTTGAGCACCATGGAAAGCCCCCCACTGTTTTAGCAACACCAATCTGTTTCAGCACCATGAACAGCCCCCCTCTGTTTTAGTAATAACATTTAATTTGAGCACCATGGAAAGCCCCCCACTGTTTTAGCAACACCAATCTGTTTCAGCACCCTGAACAGCCCCCCTCTGTTTTAGTAACACCACTCCGTTTCAGCACCAACAGAAAGCCCCCGTTTTATTAATGGCGCTCCATTTCAGCACAATAGACAGACCCCCTCTGATTTAGTAATAACATTAAATTCGAGCACCACGGACAGCCCCTCTCTGTTTTAGCAACACCACTTGGTTTCAGAACCAAGGACAGCAGCCCCCCCTTCTGTTTTGTTATAGCGCTCCATTTCAGCACCATGGACAGCCTCCCTCTGTTTTAGCAATAACGCTCCATTTTAGCACCATGGACAGCCCCCCTCTGTTTCAGTAATAAGGCTCCGTTTCAGCACCCTGGACAGCCCCACTCTGTTTTAGTAAAAACGCTCCATTTCAGCACCATGGACAGCCCCCCCTGTTTTAGTAATAACATTTATTTTGAGCAACATGGACAGGCTCCTTCTGTTTTAGCAACACAAATCTGTTTCAGCACCATGAACAGCCCCCCTCGGTTTTAGTAACAACGCTCCATTTCAGCACCATGGAGATCCCCCCTCTGTTTAAGTGAAAACATTAATTTGAGCACCATGGACAGCCCCTCTCTGTTTTAGCAACACCACTCCCTTTCAGCACCATGGACAGCCCACCTCTGTTTTAGCAACACAACTCAGTTTCAGCACCATTGACAACAGCCCCCCTCAGTTTCAGTAATAACGCTCTGTTTCAGCACCATGGACAGCAGCCTCCCCACTGTTTTAGTAAAAACGCTCAATTTCAGCACCATGGATAGCCCCCGTTTTAGTAATAGCATTTAGTTTGAGCAACATGGACAGGCTCCTTCTGTTTTAGTAACAACGCTCCGTTTCAGCACCATGGAGAGCCCCCCTCTGTTTTAGTATCACCACTCCGTTTCAGCACCAACAGAAAGCCCCCGTTTTATTAATGGCGCCCCCTGTTTTAGTAATAACATTTATTTTGAGCAACATGGACAGGCTCCTTCTGTTTTAGCAACACCAATCTGTTTCAGCACCATGAACAGCCCCCCTCGGTTTTAGTAACAACGCTCTGTTTCAGCACCAACAGAAAGCCCCCCTGTTTTATTAATGGCGCTCCATTTCAGCACCATGGACAGCCCCCCTCTGTTTTAGTAATAACATTAAATTTGAGCACCACGGACAGCCCCTCTCTGGTTTTGCAACACCACTCTGTTTCAGAACCATGGACAGCAGCCCACCCCCTTCTGTTTTGTTATAGCGCTCCATTTCAGCACCATGGA
Organism: Gymnocephalus cernua; assembly: GCA_023631565.1. Lineage (NCBI taxonomy): Eukaryota > Metazoa > Chordata > Actinopteri > Perciformes > Percidae > Gymnocephalus > Gymnocephalus cernua. Next base: position 2,032,555 of record CM042435.1, read on the forward strand.
CAGCCTCCCTCTGTTTTAGCAATAGCGCTCCATTTAGCACCATGGACAGCCCCCCTCTGTTTCAGTAATAACGCTCCGTTTCAGCACCCTGGACAGCCCACCTCTGTTTTAGCAACACAACTCAGTTTCAGCACCATTGACAACAGCCCCCCTCAGTTTCAGTAATAACGCTCCGTTTCAGCACCATGGACAGCAGCCCCCCACTTCTGTTTTAGTAAAAATACTCCATTTCAGCACCATGGACAGCCCCCCTGTTTTAGTAATAACACTTATTTTGAGCAACATGGACAGGCTCCTTCTGTTTTAGCAACACCAATCTGTTTCAGCACCATGAACAGCCCCCCTCAGTTTTAGTAACAACGCTCCGTTTCAGCACCATGGAGAGCCCCCCTCTGTTTAAGTGATAACATTAATTTGAGCACCATGGACAGCCCCCCTCTGTGTTAGTAACACCACTCCGTTTCAGCACCAACAGAAAGCCCCTGTTTTATTAATGGCGCTCCATTTCAGCACCATGGACAGCCCAACTCTGTTTTAGCAATACAACTCAGTTTCAGCACCATTGACAACAGCCCCCCTCAGTTTCAGTAATAACGCTCCGTTTCAGCACCATGGACAGAAGCCCCCCCACCTCTGTTTTAGTAAAAACGCTCAATATCAGCACCATGGACAGCCCCCGTTTTAGTAATAGCATTTAGTTTGAGCAACATGGACAGGCTCCTTCTGTTTTAGCAACACCAAGCTGTTTCAGCACCATGAACAGCCCCCCTCGGTTTTAGTAACAACGCTTTGTTTCAGCACCATGGAGAGCCCCCCTCTGTTTTAGTAATAACGCTTCGTTTCAGTACCAACAGAAAGCCCCCCTGTTTTATTAATGGTGCTCCATTTCAGCACCATGGACAGCCCCCCTCTGTTTAAGTGATAACATTTGTTTGAGCACCATGAACAGCCCCCCTCGGTTTTAGTAACAACGCTCCGTTTCAGCACCAACAGAAAGCTCCCGTTTTATTAATGGCGCTCCATTTCAGCACCATGGACAGCCCCCCTCTGTTTAAGTGATAACATTAAATTTGAGCACCACGGACAGCCCCTCTCTGGTTTAGCAACACCACTCCGTTTCAGAACCATGGACAGCAGCCCCCCATTCTGTTTTGTTATAGTGCTCCATTAAAGCACCATGGACAGCCTCCCTCTGTTTTAGCAATAACGCTCCATTTCAGCACCATTGACAGCCCCCCTCTGTTTCAGTAATAACGCTCCATTTCAGCACCATGGACAGCCCCCTGTTTTAGTAATAACATTTAATTTGAGCAACATGGACAGGCTCCTTCTGTTTTAGCAACACCAATCTGTTTCAGCACCATGAACAGCCCCCCTCGGTTTTAGTAACAACGCTCTGTTTCAGCACCATGGAGAGCCCCCCTCTGTTTAAGTGATAACAAAAATTTAAGCACCATGGACAGCCTCCCTCTGTTTTAGCAATAACGCTCCATTTCAGCACCATGGACAGCCCCCCTCTGTTTCAGTAATAACGCTCCGTTTCAGCACCCTGGACAGCCCCACTCTGTTTTAGTAAAAACGCTCCATTTCAGCACCATGGACAGCCCCCTGTTTTAGTAATAACATTTATTTTGAGCAACATGGACAGGCTCCTTCTGTTTTAGCAACACCAATCTGTTTCAGCACCATGGAGAGCCCCCCTCTGTTTAAGTGATAACATTAATTTGAGCACCATGGACAGCCTCTCTGTTTTAGCAACACCACTCCCTTTCAGCACCATGGACAGCCCAACTCTCTTTTAGCAACACAACTCAGTTTCAGCACCATTGACAACAGCCCCCCTCAGTTTCAGTAATAACGCTCCGATTCAGCACCATGGACAGCAGCCCCCCCACCTCTGTTTTAGTAAAAACGCTCAATTTCAGCACCATGGACAGCCCCCGTTTTAGTAATAGCATTTAGTTTGAGCAACATGGACAGGCTCCTTCTGTTTTAGCAACACCAAGCTGTTTCAGCGCCATGAACAGCCCCCCTCGGTTTTAGTAACAACGCTCCATTTCAGCACCATGGACAGCCCCCCTCTGTTTAAGTGATAACATTAATTTGAGCACCATGAACAGCCCCCCTCGGTTTTAGTAACAACGCTCCGTTTCAGCACCAACAGAAAGCTCCCGTTTTATTAATGGCGCTCCATTTCAGCACCATGGACAGCCCCCCTCTGTTTAAGTGATAACATTAATTTGAGCACCATGAACAGCCCCCCTCGGTTTTAGTAACAACGCTCCGTTTCAGCACCAACAGAAAGCTCCCGTTTTATTAATGGCGCTCCATTTCAGCACCATGGACAGCCCCCCTCTGTTTTAGTAATAACATTAAATTTGAGCACCATGGACAGACCCTCTCTGGTTTTGCAACACCACTCCGTTTCAGAACCATGGACAGCAGCCCCCCCCCTTCTGTTTTGTTATAGCGCTCCATTTCAGCACCATGGACACCCTCCCTCTGTTTTAGCAATAACGCTCCATTTTAGCACCATGGACAGCCCCCTCTGTTTCAGTAATAACGCTCCGTTTCAGCACCCTGGACAGCCCCACTCTGTTTTAGTAAAAACGCTCCATTTCAGCACCATGGACAGCCCCCCCCTGTTTTAATTATAACATTTATTTTGAGCAAAATGGACAGGCTCCTTCTGTTTTAGCAACACAAATCTGTTTCAGCACCATGGAGATCCCCCCTCTGTTTAAGTGATAACATTAATTTGAGCACCATGGACAGCCCCTCTGTTTTAGCAACACCACTCCCTTTCAGCACCATGGACAGCCCACCTCTGTTTTAGCAACACAACTCAGTTTCAGCACCATTGACAACAGCCCCCCTCAGTTTCAGTAATAACGCTCTGTTTCAGCACCATGGACAGCACTCTCCCCACTGTTTTAGTAAAAACGCTCAATTTCAGCACCATGGATAGCCCCCGTTTTAGTAGTAGCATTTAGTTTGAGCAACATGGACAGGCTCCTTCTGTTTTAGCAACACCAAGCTGTTTCAGCACCATGAACAGCCCCACTCGGTTTTAGTAACAACGCTCCGTTTCAGCACCATGGAGATCCCCCCTCTGTTTAAGTGATAACATTAATTTGAGCACCATGGACAGCCCCTCTCTGTTTTAGCAACACCACTCCCTTTCAGCACCATGGACAGCCCACCTCTGTTTTAGCAACACAACTCAGTTTCAGCACCATTGACAACAGCCCCCTCAGTTTCAGTAATAACGTTCTGTTTCAGCACCATGGACAGCAGCCTCCCCACTGTTTTAGTAAAAACGTTCAATTTCAGCACCATGGATAACCCCCGTTTTAGTAATAGCATTTAGTTTGAGCAACATGGACAGGCTCCTTCTGTTTTAGCAACACCAAGCTGTTTCAGCACCATGAACAGCCCCCCTCGGTTTTAGTAACAACGCTCCATTTCAGCACCATGGAGAGCCCCCCTCTGTTTAAGTGATAACATTAATTTGAGCACCATGGACAGCCCCTCTGTTTTAGCAACACCACTCCCTTTCAGCACCATGGACAGCCCAACTCTGTTTTAGCAATACAACTCAGTTTCAGCACCATTGACAACAGCCCCCCTCAGTTTCAGTAATAACGCTCCGTTTCAGCACCATGGACAGAAGCCCCCCCACCTCTGTTTTAGTAAAAACGCTCAATATCAGCACCATGGACAGCCCTCGTTTTAGTAATAGCATTTAGTTTGAGCAACATGGACAGGCTCCTTCTGTTTTAGCAACACCAAGCTGTTTCAGCACCATGAACAGCCCCCCTCGGTTTTAGTAACAACGCTTTGTTTCAGCACCATGGAGAGCCCCCCTCTGTTTTAGTAATAACGCTTCGTTTCAGCACCAACAGAAAGCCCCCCTGATTTATTAATGGCGCTCCATTTCAGCACCATGGACAGCCCCCCTCTGTTTAAGTGATAACATTAATTTGAGCACCATGAACAGCCCCCCTCGGTTTTAGTAACAACGCTCCGTTTCAGCACCAACAGAAAGCTCCCGTTTTATTAATGGCGCTCCATTTCAGCACCATGGACAGCCCCCCTCTGTTTAAGTGATAACATTAATTTGAGCACCATGAACAGCCCCCCTCGGTTTTAGTAACAACGCTCCGTTTCAGCACCAACAGAAAGCTCCCGTTTTATTAATGGCGCTCCATTTCAGCACCATGGACAGCCCCCCTCTGTTTTAGTAATAACATTAAATTTGAGCACCACGGACAGACCCTCTCTGGTTTTGCAACACCACTCCGTTTCAGAACCATGGACAGCAGCCCCCCCTTTCTGTTTTGTTATAGCGCTCCATTTCAGCACCATGGACAGCCTCCCTCTGTTTTAGCAATAACGCTCCATTTTAGCACCATGGACAGCCCCCTCTGTTTCAGTAATAACGTTCTGATTCAGCACCATGGACAGCAGCCTCCCCACTGTTTTAGTAAAAACGTTCAATTTCAGCACCATGGATAACCCCCGTTTTAGTAATAGCATTTAGTTTGAGCAACATGGACAGGCTCCTTCTGTTTTAGCAACACCAAGCTGTTTCAGCACCATGAACAGCCCCCCTCGGTTTTAGTAACAACGCTCCATTTCAGCACCATGGAGAGCCCCCCTCTGTTTAAGTGATAACATTAATTTGAGCACCATGGACAGCCCCTCTGTTTTAGCAACACCACTCCCTTTCAGCACCATGGACAGCCCACCTCTGTTTTAGCAACACAACTCAGTTTCAGCACCATTGACAACAGCCCCCCTCAGTTTCAGTAATAACGCTCTGTTTCAGCACCATGGACAGCACTCTCCCCACTGTTTTAGTAAAAACGCTCAATTTCAGCACCATGGATAGCCCCCGTTTTAGTAATAGCATTTAGTTTGAGCAACATGGACAGGCTCCTTCTGTTTTAGCAACACCAAGCTGTTTCAGCACCATGAACAGCCCCCCTCGGTTTTAGTAACAACGCTCCGTTTCAGCACCATGGACAGCAGCCCCCCACCTCTGTTTTAGTAAAAACGCTCAATTTCAGCACCATGGATAGCCCCCGTTTTAGTAGTAGCATTTAGTTTGAGCAACATGGACAGGCTCCTTCTGTTTTAGCAACACCAAGCTGTTTCAGCACCATGAACAGCCCCACTCGGTTTTAGTAACAACGCTCCGTTTCAGCACCATGGAGATCCCCCCTCTGTTTAAGTGATAACATTAATTTGAGCACCATGGACAGCCCCTCTCTGTTTTAGCAACACCACTCCCTTTCAGCACCATGGACAGCCCACCTCTGTTTTAGCAACACAACTCAGTTTCAGCACCATTGACAACAGCCCCCTCAGTTTCAGTAATAACGTTCTGTTTCAGCACCATGGACAGCAGCCTCCCCACTGTTTTAGTAAAAACGTTCAATTTCAGCACCATGGATAACCCCCGTTTTAGTAATAGCATTTAGTTTGAGCAACATGGACAGGCTCCTTCTGTTTTAGCAACACCAAGCTGTTTCAGCACCATGAACAGCCCCCCTCGGTTTTAGTAACAACGCTCCATTTCAGCACCATGGAGAGCCCCCCTCTGTTTAAGTGATAACATTAATTTGAGCACCATGGACAGCCCCTCTGTTTTAGCAACACCACTCCCTTTCAGCACCATGGACAGCCCAACTCTGTTTTAGCAATACAACTCAGTTTCAGCACCATTGACAACAGCCCCCCTCAGTTTCAGTAATAACGCTCCGTTTCAGCACCATGGACAGAAGCCCCCCCACCTCTGTTTTAGTAAAAACGCTCAATATCAGCACCATGGACAGCCCTCGTTTTAGTAATAGCATTTAGTTTGAGCAACATGGACAGGCTCCTTCTGTTTTAGCAACACCAAGCTGTTTCAGCACCATGAACAGCCCCCCTCGGTTTTAGTAACAACGCTTTGTTTCAGCACCATGGAGAGCCCCCCTCTGTTTTAGTAATAACGCTTCGTTTCAGCACCAACAGAAAGCCCCCCTGTTTTATTAATGGCGCTCCATTTCAGCACCATGGACAGCCCCCCTCTGTTTAAGTGATAACATTAATTTGAGCACCATGAACAGCCCCCCTCGGTTTTAGTAACAACGCTCCGTTTCAGCACCAACAGAAAGCTCCCGTTTTATTAATGGCGCTCCATTTCAGCACCATGGACAGCCCCCCTCTGTTTAAGTGATAACATTAATTTGAGCACCATGAACAGCCCCCCTCGGTTTTAGTAACAACGCTCCGTTTCAGCACCAACAGAAAGCTCCCGTTTTATTAATGGCGCTCCATTTCAGCACCATGGACAGCCCCCCTCTGTTTTAGTAATAACATTAAATTTGAGCACCACGGACAGACCCTCTCTGGTTTTGCAACACCACTCCGTTTCAGAACCATGGACAGCAGCCCCCCCCTTTCTGTTTTGTTATAGCGCTCCATTTCAGCACCATGGACAGCCTCCCTCTGTTTTAGCAATAACGCTCCATTTTAGCACCATGGACAGCCCCCTCTGTTTCAGTAATAATGTTCTGATTCAGCACCATGGACAGCAGCCTCCCCACTGTTTTAGTAAAAACGTTCAATTTCAGCACCATGGATAACCCCCGTTTTAGTAATAGCATTTAGTTTGAGCAACATGGACAGGCTCCTTCTGTTTTAGCAACACCAAGCTGTTTCAGCACCATGAACAGCCCCCCTCGGTTTTAGTAACAACGCTCCGTTTCAGCACCATGGACAGCAGCCCCCCACCTCTGTTTTAGTAAAAACGCTCAATTTCAGCACCATGGATAGCCCCCGTTTTAGTAGTAGCATTTAGTTTGAGCAACATGGACAGGCTCCTTCTGTTTTAGCAACACCAAGCTGTTTCAGCACCATGAACAGCCCCACTCGGTTTTAGTAACAACGCTCCGTTTCAGCACCATGGAGATCCCCCCTCTGTTTAAGTGATAACATTAATTTGAGCACCATGGACAGCCCCTCTCTGTTTTAGCAACACCACTCCCTTTCAGCACCATGGACAGCCCACCTCTGTTTTAGCAACACAACTCAGTTTCAGCACCATTGACAACAGCCCCCTCAGTTTCAGTAATAACGTTCTGTTTCAGCACCATGGACAGCAGCCTCCCCACTGTTTTAGTAAAAACGTTCAATTTCAGCACCATGGATAACCCCCGTTTTAGTAATAGCATTTAGTTTGAGCAACATGGACAGGCTCCTTCTGTTTTAGCAACACCAAGCTGTTTCAGCACCATGAACAGCCCCCCTCGGTTTTAGTAACAACGCTCCATTTCAGCACCATGGAGAGCCCCCCTCTGTTTAAGTGATAACATTAATTTGAGCACCATGGACAGCCCCTCTGTTTTAGCAACACCACTCCCTTTCAGCACCATGGACAGCCCAACTCTGTTTTAGCAATACAACTCAGTTTCAGCACCATTGACAACAGCCCCCCTCAGTTTCAGTAATAACGCTCCGTTTCAGCACCATGGACAGAAGCCCCCCCACCTCTGTTTTAGTAAAAACGCTCAATATCAGCACCATGGACAGCCCTCGTTTTAGTAATAGCATTTAGTTTGAGCAACATGGACAGGCTCCTTCTGTTTTAGCAACACCAAGCTGTTTCAGCACCATGAACAGCCCCCCTCGGTTTTAGTAACAACGCTTTGTTTCAGCACCATGGAGAGCCCCCCTCTGTTTTAGTAATAACGCTTCGTTTCAGCACCAACAGAAAGCCCCCCTGTTTTATTAATGGCGCTCCATTTCAGCACCATGGACAGCCCCCCTCTGTTTAAGTGATAACATTAATTTGAGCACCATGAACAGCCCCCCTCGGTTTTAGTAACAACGCTCCGTTTCAGCACCAACAGAAAGCTCCCGTTTTATTAATGGCGCTCCATTTCAGCACCATGGACAGCCCCCCTCTGTTTAAGTGATAACATTAATTTGAGCACCATGAACAGCCCCCCTCGGTTTTAGTAACAACGCTCCGTTTCAGCACCAACAGAAAGCTCCCGTTTTATTAATGGCGCTCCATTTCAGCACCATGGACAGCCCCCCTCTGTTTTAGTAATAACATTAAATTTGAGCACCACGGACAGACCCTCTCTGGTTTTGCAACACCACTCCGTTTCAGAACCATGGACAGCAGCCCCCCCCTTTCTGTTTTGTTATAGCGCTCCATTTCAGCACCATGGACAGCCTCCCTCTGTTTTAGCAATAACGCTCCATTTTAGCACCATGGACAGCCCCCTCTGTTTCAGTAATAACGTTCTGATTCAGCACCATGGACAGCAGCCTCCCCACTGTTTTAGTAAAAACGTTCAATTTCAGCACCATGGATAACCCCCGTTTTAGTAATAGCATTTAGTTTGAGCAACATGGACAGGCTCCTTCTGTTTTAGCAACACCAAGCTGTTTCAGCACCATGAACAGCCCCCCTCGGTTTTAGTAACAACGCTCCATTTCAGCACCATGGAGAGCCCCCCTCTGTTTAAGTGATAACATTAATTTGAGCACCATGGACAGCCCCTCTTTTTTAGCAACACCACTCCCTTTCAGCACCATGGACAGCCCACCTCTGTTTTAGCAACACAACTCAGTTTCAGCACCATTGACAACAGCCCCCCTCAGTTTCAGTAATAACGCTCCGTTTCAGCACCATGGACAGAAGCCCCCCCACCTCTGTTTTAGTAAAAACGCTCAATATCAGCACCATGGACAGCCCTCGTTTTAGTAATAGCATTTAGTTTGAGCAACATGGACAGGCTCCTTCTGTTTTAGCAACACCAAGCTGTTTCAGCACCATGAACAGCCCCCCTCGGTTTTAGTAACAACGCTTTGTTTCAGCACCATGGAGAGCCCCCCTCTGTTTTAGTAATAACGCTTCGTTTCAGCACCAACAGAAAGCCCCCCTGTTTTATTAATGGCGCTCCATTTCAGCACCATGGACAGCCCCCCTCTGTTTAAGTGATAACATTAATTTGAGCACCATGAACAGCCCCCCTCGGTTTTAGTAACAACGCTCCGTTTCAGCACCAACAGAAAGCTCCCGTTTTATTAATGGCGCTCCATTTCAGCACCATGGACAGCCCCCCTCTGTTTAAGTGATAACATTAATTTGAGCACCATGAACAGCCCCCCTCGGTTTTAGTAACAACGCTCCGTTTCAGCACCAACAGAAAGCTCCCGTTTTATTAATGGCGCTCCATTTCAGCACCATGGACAGCCCCCCTCTGTTTTAGTAATAACATTAAATTTGAGCACCACGGACAGACCCTCTCTGGTTTTGCAACACCACTCCGTTTCAGAACCATGGACAGCAGCCCCCCCCTTTCTGTTTTGTTATAGCGCTCCATTTCAGCACCATGGACAGCCTCCCTCTGTTTTAGCAATAACGCTCCATTTTAGCACCATGGACAGCCCCCTCTGTTTCAGTAATAACGCTCCGTTTCAGCACCCTGGACAGCCCCACTCTGTTTTAGTAAAAACGCTCCATTTCAGCACCATGGAGAGCCCCCCTCTGTTTTAGTAAAAACGCTCAATTTCAGCACCATGGATAGCCCCCGTTTTAGTAATAGCATTTAGTTTGAGCAACATGGACAGGCTCCTTCTGTTTTAGCAACACCAATCTGTTTCAGCACCATGAACAGCCCCCCTCAGTTTTCGTAACAACGCTCCGTTTCAGCACCATGGAGAGCCCCCCTCTGTTTAAGTGATAACATTAATTTGAGCACCATGGACAGCTCCTCTGTTTTAGCAACACCACTGCGTTTCAGCACCATTGACAACAGCCCCCCTCAGTTTTAGTAATAACTGCTCCGTTTCAGCACCATGGAGAGCCCCCCCTCTGTTTTAGTAACACCACTCCGTTTCAGCACCAACAGAAAGCCCCCGTTTTATTAATGGCGCTCCATTTCAGCACCATGGACAGCCCCCCTCTGTTTTAGTAAAAACATTAAATTTGAGCACCACGGACAGCCCCTCTCTAGGTTAGCAACACCACTCCGTTTGAGCACCATGGACAGCAGCCCCCCAACATTGTTTTAGTAAAAACGCTCAATTTCAGCACCATGGACAGCCCCCGTTTTAGTAATAGCATTTAGTTTGAGCAACATGGACAGGCTCCTTCTGTTTTAGCAACACCAATCCGTTTCAGCACCATGAACAGCCCCCCTCGGTTTTAGTAACAACGCTCCGTTTAAGCACCATGGAGAGCCCCCCTCTGTTTATGTGATAACATTAATTTGAGCACCATGGACAGCTCCTCTCTGTTTTAGCAACACCACTCCCTTTCAGCACCATGGATAGCCCACCTTTGTTTTAGCAACACAACTCAGTTTCAGCACCATTAACAACAGCCACCCTCAGTTTCAGTAATAACGCTCCGTTTCAGCACCATGGACAGCAGCCACCCACCTCTGTTTTAGTAAAAACGCTCCATTTCAGCACCATGGACAGCCCCCGCTTTAGTAATAGCATTTAGTTTTAGCACCATGGATAGGCTCCTTCTGTTTTACAAATACTAATCTGTTTCAGCGCCATGTACAGCCCCCTCTGTTTTAGAAACAACGCTCCATTTCAGCACCATGGACATCCTCCCTCTGTTTTAGTAATAACATTTAATTAGAGCACCATGGACGACACTCCTCTGTTTTAGTAATAACATTTAATTTGAGCACCATGGAAAGCCCCCCACTGTTTTAGCAACACCAATCTGTTTCAGCACCATTAACAACAGCCCCCCTCTGTTTTAGTAACAACGCTCCGTTTCAGCACCAACAGAAAGCCCCCCTGTTTTATTAATTGCGCTCCATTTCAGCACCATGGACAGACCCCCTCTGTTTTAGTAAAAACATTAAATTTGAGAACCACGGACAGCCCCTCTCTAGTTTAGCAACACCAATCCGTTTGAGCACCATGGACAGCAACCCCCCAACTTTGTTTTAGTAAAAACGCTCAATTTCAGCACCATGGACAGCCCCGCTGTTTTAGTAATGACATTTATTTTGAGCAACATGGACAGGCTCCTTCTGTTTTAGCAACACCAATCCGTTTCAGCACCATGAACAGCCCCCCTCGGTTTTAGTAACAACGCTCCGTTTAAGCACCATGGAGAGCCCCCCTCTGTTTAAGTGATAACATTAATTTTAGCACCATGGACAGCTCCTCTCTGTTTTAGCAACACAACTCAGTTTCAGCACCATTGACAACAGCCCCCTCAGTTTCAGTAATAACGCTCCGTTTCAGCACCATGAACAGCAGCCCCCCACCTCTGTTTTAGTAAAAACGCTCCATTTCAGCACCATGGACAGCCCCCGTTTTAGTAATAGCATTTAGTTTGAGCACCATGGATAGGCTCCTTCTGTTTTACAAATACCAATCTGTTTCAGCACCATGTACAGCCCCCTCTGTTTTAGAAACAACGCTCCGTTTAAGCACCATGGACATCCTCCCTCTGTTTTAGTAATAACATTTAATTAGAGCACCATGGACGACACTCCTCTGTTTTAGTAATAACATTTAATTTGAGCACCATGGAAAGCCCCCCCACTGTTTTAGCAACACCAATCTGTTTCAGCACCATTAACAACAGCCCCCCTCTGTTTTAGTAACAACGCTCCGTTTCAGCACCAACAGAAAGCCCCCCTGTTTTATTAATTGCGCTCCATTTCAGCACCATGGACAGACCCCCTCTGATTTAGTAATAACATTAAATTTGAGCACCACGGACAGCCCCTCTCTGGTTTAGCAACACCACTCAGTTTCAGAACCATGTACAGCAGCCCCCCCCTTCTGTTTAGTTAAAGAGCTCCATTTAAGCACCATGGACAGCCTCCCTCTGTTTTAGCAATAACGCTCCATTTCAGCACCATGGACAGCCCCCCTCTGTTTCAGTAATAACGCTCCGTTTCAGCACCCTGGACAGCCCCACTCTGTTTTAGTAAAAACGTTCCATTTCAGCACCATGGACAGCCCCCCCTGTTTTAGTAATAACATTTATTTTGAGCAGCATGGACAGGCTCCTTCTGTTTTAGCAACACAAATCTGTTTCAGCACCATGAACAGCCCCCCTCGGTTTTAGTAACAACGCTCCGTTTCAGCACCATGAAGATCCCCCCTCTGTTTAAGTGATAACATTAATTTGAGCACCATGGACAGCCCCTCTCTGTTTTAGCAACACCACTCCCTTTCAGCACCATGGACAGCCCACCTCTGTTTTAGTAAAAACGCTCCATTTCAGCACCATGGACAGCCCCCTCTGTTTTAGTAATAACATTTATTTTGAGCAACATGGACAGGCTCCTTCTGTTTTAGCAACACAAATCTGTTTCAGCACCATGGACAGCAGCCTCCCCACTGTTTTAGTAAAAACGCTCAATTTCAGCACCATGGATAGCCCCCGTTTTAGTAATAGCATTTAGTTTGAGCAACATGGACAGGCTCCTTCTGTTTTAGTAACAACGCTCCGTTTCAGCACCATGGAGAGCCCCCCTCTGTTTTAGTATCACCACTCCGTTTCAGCACCAACAGAAAGCCCCCGTTTTATTAATGGCGCTCCATTTCAGCACCATGGACAGCCCCCCTCTGTTTTAGTAAAAACATTAAAATTGGAGCACCACGGACAGCCCCTCTCTGGTTTAGCAACACCACTCCGTTTGAGCACCATGGACAGCAGCCCCCCAAATCTGTTTTAGTAAAAACGCTCAATTTCAGCACCATGGACAGCCCCCCTGTTTTAGTAATGACATTTATTTTGAGCAACATGGACAGGCTCCTTCTGTTTTAGCAACACCAATCCGTTTCAGCACCATGGACAGCCCCCCTCGGTTTTAGCAACACAACTCTGTTTCAGCACCATTGACAACAGCCCCCCTCAGTTTTAGTAATAACGCTCCGTTACAGCACCATGGACAGCCCACCTCTGTTTTAGTAATAACATTTATTTTGAGCACCATGGACAGGCTCCGTCTGTTTTAGCAACACCAATCTGTTTCAGCACCATGGACAGCCCCCCTCTGTTTTAGTAACAACGCTCCATTTCAGCACCTGGGGCTTGTTGCACAAAACTAGGATAAGGGATTAAGCCAGGATATCTTGGTGATCCTGGCTCAATTGATCCGTAATCCGGTTGCACTAAAGCTGGATAGGGGGCAGGAGGATATGTTATGGTATAAATTACCATGGAGATTTATTCTGTGGAGCTAGCCTGCTCCAGACCAGTCTAAATTCCAGGATCTATTTAATCTCATCCCTAATGTCAGTCAGCAGTCACCACAAATGGAAACCAATAGTTATTTCACTGCTCACTATACATTGTTATCACATATAACTAGACCCACTGTCATTATTCAAACGTTTGTGATCATTAATTTCAATGATTTTGGATAAATAATGATTGTTAGATGATGTTGCTATCATTAGATAATTTACAGTTTTCCATAGACTATAAGGCTATATATAAAATGATAGAATATTAGGGCCACAGAGGGAAAAAAAAGACAAGTCATAATATTGTAACCATTTGTTTTAAAGGAGGACAGTTGTTAAAATGACAGATGTGGGGCATTTCGTGAAATTGTACTTCAGTATGGTTTCATAAACAAAGACATGCTGATGTGCCGGAATATTAAGTATCACATTGTCATAAGTATCAAAACTGTAAAAAGAATATGTAGCTTTTCTGCAGAAAGAACCAGACTCATAAATTTATGACTTTATCCTTTTTCTTCAGTGTGGCCCTAGTACTCTGTCATATAAACAAATACACATTCCATATGAATATAAAAACACAATGTGTAACATTATGTTCCTTTATTGAATAAGGACAAAACAAAGCAGGTAAACCATCAGCTCCTTTCGAATCTGAAGTCACAGTGACTCTACAAGATGGAAAGCACAGAATCAAAGCATATTATACAAAATGATACATACACATTCAAAGGTCTGTATATAACACATCCTGCATGTCTGCACACTAAAATAAATGCAGGACAAATCCATACACATCAACTGAACAGACAAATGAATGGATGCAGTAGCCTCCCTGCAGCCTTGTATTACACACAGTATACTGCACAAACATCATAAGAGGCCAAATTCGTAATTCAATCAGTAGAGACTTTGTTGCAAAAACGCAAAATTTATTCACAAGTATAACTTGACATGAATGGTGTTTGGAGATTAGACTCCATCACAAATATATTAATACAATAATATATTAGAAGGGGTCGGAGCCGAAGACCTCCCCCTGATGGAGTCTAGACACTGGCGGTGGTGTGAGGAAGCCCGAACGAGGAGCCAGCAGAAAAGAGGAAGGAAGCCCAGGGAGCCACGAGAGCTGGTGACCGGAGGTGGAGGGGAGGAGGAGGGTCGATCTAGAATAGAATGACAGCTGACAGAAGGGAGAGAGAGAGACACACAGCAGTTTAAAACAGGGAAGACCAGCTGTGATTGGCTCGGAGAAAACGGAGGCCTCTTTTGATTGGCTAAAAGAAAGTGGGTGTTCCGGCACTTGATAAGGTAGTAAGAGACAATTAGGAATAAATTGTAAAGTCTTCCTGCATGAAATTACGCTGAGCTTCACTTCAATCAGTAGAGACTTTGTTGCAAAAACGCAAAATTTATTCACAAGTATAACTTGACATGAATGGTGTTTGGAGATTAGACTCCATCACAAATATATTAATACAATAATATATTAGAAGGGGTCGGAGCCGAAGACCTCCCCCAAAAACGTGAATGAATTGGTGAAAGAACGCACTTACTTGATATGCAGGAACTGAAGTGATTAGGCTCCAAGACCCCCAAAAAAGAAATGAGGCCGGAGACTCATTGAGAAAGGGGGAAGACAGACAGCCAAAAAAGAGAGAAAAGCCCCTATCATATACACGAATGTACTAAAATGCGGACTAGACAGAAAAAAGAAGGGGAAAGGCCGTGGAAACATGAACCCCGCTCGGCGGCAATTCAAATGAAACCAGGCACCAGGTGCGTGCTGACAACTCAGCGAACGTGGCACGGCCACGACAGGCATTGCCACGATAGGCATTTTTCAGCGAGAGTTTCGCTTGGTGTGATTCACCTGATTGTTTGCTTGCTGACAACTCAGCGAACGTGGCACGGCCACGACAGGTATATGCCACGATAGGCATGTGTAGCGAGAGTTTCGCTAGATTTGTGAATCACACTGATTGGTTGCGATATGACGCATTGAGATATGCAACACGGAGGTAGCGTGCTTCACGCTTGAAGAGTGCTTCACACAAGTTTGTGAGCTCACGCTTGTTGAGATATACACTGCGTGATGACGCATAATGAGACAGTCTTTTCTTTATTTACTATATATACACACACTTTTTTTTATTTTTTTTTTTTTATTTTATTTTATTTTTTTTTTTTTTATTTTTTTTTTTTCAAATCCAAATTATTTTTATCTATTTATAATAATGATATTAAATTATTTACATAATATTTTAATGATTTATTTATACATGCATTTTTTTTTTTTTTTTTTTTTTTTTTTAAATCCACATTATTTTTATCTATTTATAATAATTATATTAAATTATTTACATACTATTTTAATGATTTATTTATACATGCATTTTTTTTTTTTATCTATTTATAATAATTATATTATTTACATAATATTTTAATGATTTTATACATGCATTTTTTTTTTTTAAATCCAAATTATTTTTATCTATTTATAATAATTATATTAAATTATTTACATAATATTTTAATGATTTATTCATACATGCATTTTTTTTTTTTTTTTTTTTTTTTTTTAAATCCACATTATTTTTATCTATTTATAATAATTATATTAAATTATTTACATAATATTTTAATGATTTATTTATACATGCATTTTTTTTATTTATTTTTTTATCTATTTATAATAATTATATTATTTACATAATATTTAAATGATTTTATACGTGCCTTTTGTTGTTGTTTTTTTTTTTTTTATTTTATTTTTTTTTTTTTATTTATTTTTTATTTATTTTTTTTGCGTGATTCACGCTGCCTGTTGGAAAATGCTGCTTGCAATTACATTGGATATAAGTTTGGTGATCCAATCATACCTTAAACCTATTTTTTTTATAGATACAGATATATAGATATAAATACCATGAACAAATGATAAAATACACCAAACCACAAGCATATACCCACTAGTACTGCATGCAAGACATGACTAACAATACTCTAATCAGTAACTAACTAGCAAGACATGTATCCATATAACTGTATCTATTTACGCTAAACAATTTTTTTTTTTTTTTTTTTTTAATATACATGCAAACATACACGTGCACGCATGCATAAATATACACACATACATAAATGCATATATTATATATTTACACACGCGCGCACGCAACACGTCTGCACATAAAACGCAAGTAAAACCAAGCACACGTGCGCATATATACACAAATACGCAACATACACACAACATATAAACGCACATACGCATGTAAACCTATGGATATGCATAAATGAATATACATATACATACCTATACACGCGAACAAACACGCAAGGAAGACACACTTGACCACCTAACCCGACTTGCAGCTCAGCTTGCTGAATGTCTTGGGTAAAGCCAGGACATGCAGGCCACCTTTGCTGCATGTCTGGTAAAAGCCAGCATACCCGCCGTCGAGGTCGGGCTTTTCTAACCATTTTTTGACCACGGCCGCATGTCCGTGTTTCCTACTCCAAACCCAGGCTGAGTGTCCGAGGCAGGCTAAACTTAACCCTCGTAAACGTACAGGCCGAAAATGAAAAAAATAAAAAACGAAAGTGAATGCAAGAGATAGAACAACATGAGTGCAGAACGACCAAAGAGAGCCGAAACATGTATTCCATCAGAAATAGGATAGAACCACCACCACCAGTTATTTGCATGATGCCGAATTGAGGCTTAGAAATCTGAAAATATGATTGCATACTTGCTATATCATGATAGCTTCTGCTGTTGCACGGAGCATGCTTGTTTGCCGTGCTTGTCATTAAGCAGACGCCACCACCAGTTATTTGCATGATGCCAGATAGCGGCTTAAACCAGGCAAGGTTTGATGCTTGTATGCATGACGATGCATGATTACAACAACTATATGCTTGCATACTTGCCACATCATTATAGCTTTTTCAGTTGTGCATGGTGGCATGCTTGTTTGCCGAGCTTGTCATTCAGCAGAGATCATGAGAAAATGTTAATGCTGGTTAGAATAAGAACACACACAATAATGGTTTCAAAGCATACATAGAGCCGTCCTATAATGAGAAAAATGCGAAAGACTAGAATTTACGATAGCAGCGACGTGAATGAAAATGATTAAAATTAGTAAACCTTAACTAACCGGGTAAACTATGTAAGAACAACATTAGAACATGCTCTACGGCTAAACAATATACTTAACTTAAATAACACAGAGAACACAAGTAACACGTGAAACAAACGAATGAAATAGACAGCGAATAGAAAGAAAATATTAAGGAATAAGAAACAAAAGCGGAAAGCGTAACTTCTATTTAGTACAAGATATTTAGTTATGTTGAGCTTGCTCAGAGAAGGGTCTGAATACCCATGCTGAGAAGGAGGACAGACAACGTCTGCGAATGTGCAGAATTAGAAAGCTAGTTGACTGCGCTGCAAAACGTCATCGAAACATGATCGAGCTGATCGACGAAGAATGATAGCCGTTAAAAGTGTGGCAAGAGGGTCCTTGCTGCAAGAAGAATATATTACAATAATTTGAATGCAGGTAACCGGTTCAGTGAATGCAACGACTGAGTTCCTCCGACGTCGGTAGCTGCTGCGCTGCAGAGTACTGCAAACTAGCTTCTCGCCTCCAAAGTGACGTGAACGACGTCTCTGAACGATACCGGTCTTCTGGTAGCTAAGCCAAGAGAAATCTCAATCATTCCCAATCTACCAGAGACGGAGAGCGTAGGTATATGTAAGGAGATAACATAGGCACAGGCTAAGTATTGCTAACTAAAATGCTAGTTAACATTAGCAACTAAACAGCCAATGTAAGTCGAAACTGCCTGCGAGCTTCTCCGGAAAGATACGGTAATACCTGTACTATGAGACAGTAAGTCGCGTATTTATGACGCAACCGTTAATCTATTTTACAAATTCTGCTACGGAGACATGACGTGAAGTACAAGAATGAGCCTTTTATACATTGACGTGTTTCTTTAGAAATATATGAGGGACAAAGAAAGACTTGAAACGATTCAGATGTAAAATCATTGTTGTCAAAGTGACACCAAAATGAATGCAGTCAATAATGCTAACGGGGTGATGGCTTATTAGCATCAACAATCGCTATAGGAGGCTTCGCCTTGAGAAAAGAAGCCTGGCCCTTGGTTAAAAATCACACTGCCAGCTAAAGGAGGCTATCTGCACCCGTTAGTCGAGAGAAGTGTAAAGTCAGGCACCAAAATACACTGCCTTTGCCAGCGATGGGCTTAAGGCAAAAGTTGCAGCGCAGGGTTTGCTGCTCCGCGTTTGTCGCAGCAAACCAGACCATTTCCAAACGACAGAAGAATTAAATCCTTATGAAAACACATTCACTCTCACCGGTAGCCACATTGACATTGCAGCTACGAGTGTGCTATGATTTTGTCAACGCTAGCCATACAGCTATGTGCAACTAACGCCACGGAAACTCCGGAGAGCCGAATGCACCAATACGTGAAAACTTGTTGAGTTGTTTTATCCCAATGAACTTAGAATTGAGACGGTTACGATATTGCAATCTCATGAAGTAGTGCATGCCTGTAGTATTCTACTAAAATGTTGAGCTCAATTACCTTGAACCCTTCCATAAGTCTGCCTACTTCTGCCTTAGCATATCCTGCAAATGACAATTTTTATACCCAAAGACGGAAGGAAAAACCTGTACTTCCATACCACGCGATGATGAAAAGCAATAATAACTTCTACATAAAGTACATAAAATACGAGCAAAATTAACCCTATTGAACGCGCTATGAAAACATTTTTCAGCATAAAATATGAGCAATATTAACTCTAAGACTCACCACGATGATTTAAATGTATATAAGGATAATATAGATGACACGCGAAGTACTAATTATACCTGATGTAAAAATAAAGACGTGAACATGAAGATTGCGTCAGACATGTGCATAAAAGTCATGCTGGTTTATTTGATCTTATCGAAAGCTCCGCAAACGATGAAAATTAATCAGCAGATAAGATACGAGAATACGGCCAAATAAAAGATTACTGCGGACTGGATAAACAGTTAGAAACAGACCAAACGCACTAAAAGCCATGTCAGATAGAGTAGCAGAATTGTACACGGCGCGGTGGACAATATGACAGCCCCCAAAAAAGAGATTGAACTATGATGAAGGAGAACTGAATACAGCGGTCGGCGGAAGCCCCGTACGTTCCAATGAGGGTGCTCAAAAGCGCATTAAGACGACATGGAGCTCGGATTTCCGCATTCTTGGCCCAATGACGTCACGACGGACACGCGCACTAGCAACAATTGCTGGCGTTGTCTTAACAACCGGTACAACATGCTCGTTCATGAGCGTGACTCTTACAAGTGGCGAACTCACAACTCGCCGTTTTCATGTCTAAAACATCACTGACGTTAAACATGAGTTTCGTTGTGGTTTCGTTTACATGCTTAGCTAAATAAACCATGGATGTCTCAGCTAGACAACCAAGGAGATTAATAATAACGTTGTGCCACTAGCTAGCTAGCTACTAACTAGCGCTAGCAGTTAGCCTTCAGTTTAGTGAACCAAGCTCATCCATGGCTTCATACTTCATCCACGTCACAAGCATTACGGCATACAGCCCTCGGGTGAACCATAAGAGAAAGCCAAAGCAATGAAATCACTATGCCTGTAGCAATGTTGTGAAGGCACGTAGTTAGCACCCTGATGTTGCAACTAACTAGCTAGCCGATAGCCCCACCAGTGAGGGAAACGCCAGTGACGTTACATCCACGCAACAGGCCACTTCCTATATGAAACCATAGACAGTGCTAGGAAACGGACAAAATGAGCAGATCTCACAAGAACAAGTGGCTTGCCTACTGCGTCCGAGATATAAGTGCCTGCTAAAAGCAAGTAGAACATGTTGGCAAACGAACAATATATAGACTGCAGTAAAGCCGCAGACGCGGAATAGCGCGGCCGAAGCCAGAGTCATGTAGCGCTCCGCGAACGGCGAACCGTGGAGAGGCAGCACGGCGCACAAAGCACAACCAGAAAAGACGACTTAACTTATGAGGGCTGGAAGTTCTGGCAGAGTCGAAACACTGATTCCCTGCCGAGATGAACCGGATGAATGCGCGTTCAACGCCGCCGGGAGCCGGGCTGGGGCGGCAATGTAGTTGGCGAAGAATATCAGTTGACGACCAGAAAGCATCCACGGGGATTGCAGAAACAGAGTCGGTAATAAGCCGGAAGAAACAGCTGCCAGGATGCTACCGTACTTAAAAAAGTTTGTCCGCCTAGCCGGCAAAAAAGAAAAAACAGATGAGAGGAACGAGTGCAGAGGGAGAATCAGATGTCCTGAGGATAAAAATCGGATGATGACAACAGACGTGCAGTGCGTGCAAATCGACGTCAATCTAGAATAGAATGACAGCTGACAGAAGGGAGAGAGAGAGACGGCAGTTTAAAACAGGGAAGACCAGCTGTGATTGGCTCGGAGAAAACGGAGGCCTCTTTTGATTGGCTAAAAGAAAGTGGGTGTTCCGGCACTTGATAAGGTAGTAAGAGACAATTAGGAATAAATTGTAAAGTCTTCCTGCATGAAATTACGCTAAGCTTCACAAAAACGAACCCAAAAAAACCCAAATTCCTCTGCCACCGCAGGACATATTTAACCAAAATTGAAAGCACACATACTAACTAAAATAATTCAACACATATTGGTCCCTCAGCAGCCGACCACTGTCGTCATCAGGGAAGATTACCGGATTGTCCCAGTCCATGGCTGGTGGCACTCTGGGGGCCCTCTCCTTCCTCAGGCAGGCCACATTGTGGAGGACAGCACAAGCCACAGTAATATCACATGCCCTAACAGGGCTGACCCTTAATTTGTGAAGACAGTGAAAGCGTGCCTTCAGGAGGCCAAAGGTCATTTCAACTCTGGCCCTGGTCCTGGCATGGGCATGGTTGTAGGCCTGCTGTGCTTCCTGGGGGTCTGTGAAAGGTGTCAGGAGAAAAGGCTGGCAGCCATACCCCCTGTCTCCCAGCAACACACCAGAGAATTCACCTGTCAACACAAAATCTCATCATTACTACCTCATAAACACAGTGATATTCTTGACACAGCCATGATGGTTATAAATAGGGGTTGTGTGGCTTACCTTGTGATAGGCACTGATAGATTTCAGAGGCCCGAAAGATTCTGGAGTCATGGACTGAGCCAGGCCATTTTGCCACAACATTGCTGATCACACAGTCAGCATTGCAGACCATCTGAAATCATAAGATGAGGAATATTACACCAATCAATGCACATCACTGGCAATGCAGAGTGTTCGTCAATGGACAATATCAAAAAGTTATGTTCACCTGAACATTAATGCTGTGAAAGGATTTCCTATTCACAAAATCAGCCTCATGGGCACCTGAGGGGGCTTTTATCCTTATGTGTGTGCAGTCCACTGCACCAATGACATTGGGGAAACCTGTCACACAAAGTAATGAGTATCCTACTATGTGTTAACAGTTGTCCTGTAATTTGTAGATCCTCTTACCTGCAATCCTATAGAACTCCTCTTTGATGTCACGGAGTCTTCTGTGGCCAGGGAAGACATCTGCTAATGCTTTGATAGCCAGACACACACTCCTTATTGTGCGGCAAATTGTGGCCTTGTTCAGCTGTTTGCATCCCCCACTGAGTACAGGAAGGTAATTTTGCTCAAGAAAATATTTAAGATTTTTTTTAGATATTTTAAAATACTGAAAACAAGACAAAAATACTAAGTAAGAAAGACATTTTTGCAGTGCAGTGAGCAACCGACCTTGGGTCCTTTGAAAGGCGCTATATAAATTAAAGTGATTATTATTATAGCTCATCTATTTATTCAATTAAATTTTATTTATATAGCACTTTTCACAATTGTTTCATTCTGTCAAAGCAGCTTTACATTAATAAAAGCAGGAGAAACACAAAAACAAACGGTGGACAACATAAGAAGCAGAGTACAACGGCTAAGATTAAACCGTACTGAGCGTAGTAACGTTAAATAATAATGTAAGGCTTTAATAATAATTTATCATAGCTTTATACAGTGTGATGGAGTTACTTTACACAATTTCACTTATATCTGCAGTGCATTTCAATTAAAAATTTAACCGTTTCATAATTACAGTACAACTGCGTTTTTGGAGATGTGAATTAAATATTTGAATTGTAATTGTGATGTTTCAGCGGAGCGGTGAGTGTGTAATTGTGCACTACTTACGCATTCAGGCGGTCTGCAATACTTTGCCACGCTTTTTCTCTTTGCTTTATCACTGTGGCGGTGTTGCCTTTCTTCTTAATTATATCTTTTACCTCCTCGTATGCCTCCATGAGGATTTGTGCTTCCGACGGGGAAAAGTACGCGGCTCTAGTTGCCATGGTAAATCAGTTAATCTGTGATCTGTGGCGGGGTCTATTTGAGTGAGCCGTGAGCGGGCACCTATCCAGGATTGGTTTCACCTGGCTTAATGAATCCGTGTCTGCTCATCCTGGCTTGGTCTTTGTGCAACCAATTAAGCCTGGACGCACATGTTTTGGCTTCATTGAGCTCAGCTGAGTCATTTATCCCGGATGTCTTAATTCTACTTTTGTGCAACAGGCCCCAGAAGTCAAACCTCTCTGGATGATCAGGATATTTCTGATCCTCCACCACATGTGTCACCTTCCTGTTGTTGTCAGACAGTTTGAGTTTTCTGTAAACTGTGTTTGTGTCGATTGTGAGTTGACAGGAATCTGACGGAGAGAAGGAGACACGACACAGCTGCAGTTATTAACCAATCAGCTCTTAGATGATGACATCAGAGGGTTGAATGAGTGATGTCACAGTTTGATGAATGAAATGTGAAACAGACTTACACTTCCTCAGACCTGGTGTCAACCATCTGACTCCACCAGGCTCCACCCTGAAAGAGGGGGGGGGGGGGGGCATTACATCACTCTCACACAGTATTATACACTGATGGTTATACAGCTTCATTACTCATTTATATTCATATTCATAGAGAGACAGAGACGAAGAGGGGGAGAAAAAGAGAGGGAGACAGAGGGCGAGAGGGGGGAGATAGAGATGGTGAAAGGGGGAGAGAAAGAGAGAGAGAGACAGATAGGGAGAGGGGGAGAGAAAGGGAGAGGGAGACAGAGGGAGAGAGGGGGGAGATAGAGAGGGGGAGAGAAAGAGAGAGGGAGAGAGACAGAGGGAGAGGGGAGAGATAGGGAGAGACGGAGAGAGAGAGAGACAGAGAGAAAGGGAGAGAGAGATAGGGAGAAAGGGGCGGTAGACAGAGAGGGAGAGAGAGAGAGAGAGACAGAGAGGGAGGGAGAGAGAGAAAGAGACAGACAGAGAGGGAGAGAGAGGAAGAGGGGGAGATAAAGAGAGAGAGAGACAGAGGGAGAGAGGGGGGAGATAGAGGGGGAGAGACAGAGAGAGAGATAGAGAGGAAGAGGGAGATAGAGAGAGACGGAGAGGGAGAGAAAGAGAGACAGAAAGAGAAAGGGAGAGAGACGGAGAAAGGGGGGAGACAGAGAGGGGGAGAGAGGGAAAGAGACAGAGCGGAAGAGGGAGAGAGAGAGAGAGAGAGGAGGAGGGAGAGAGTGGGGAGACAGAGGGGGAGAGAGGGGGAGAGAGAGAGGGAGAGAGGGGGGAGATAGGGAAAGACACAGAGAGAGAGGGGGGAGACAGAGGGGGAGAGAGGGTGATAGACAGAGAGAGAGAGGGGGAGAGAGAGCACGAGAGAGAAAGAGAGGGAGGGATGGAGAGAGGGGGGGAGATAGAGAGGGGGAGAGAAAGAAAGAGGGAGAAAGGGGGAGAGACAGAGAGGTAGAGATACAGAAGGGGAGAGGGACAGAGAGATAGAGAGAGAGAGGGGGGAGACAGAGAGGGAGAGAGGGTGATATAGTCAACCCAGTCTCACGTCAGTTTGTGATATAATCATGAAAATGAATCTATTAGAACGTGATACCATCAGGTAATTGTGATGATTTACGTGCTGTAGTCACGTTTTATAAACTAATGTATTTTAATTGGAAGCATCGTTGGTGATTACAGCACGTTTCTTTCTGCCAGTCGGCTGCAGCAGAGAAGCTGGATACAGCTGCGTTATTATTGGTATTTTTAGCCCAATAATCGCTGTTTTTATCAACATTTATTCACCAGATTGTTTCATGGTTTTTATGTATTTCTTTTACTGTAATTACTTCGGTCTATTTCGGCCAGGAAAGCTGGATGGCTTTATGTTTATTGATATTTTAACTATAACGCTACATCTATCAACATTTATTTACAACCCCAAATCAGAAAAAGTTGGGACAGTATGAAAAACACAAATAAAAAAAGAAAGTAGTGATTTTCTAAGTTCTTTGACTTGTATTTCATTGCAGACAATACAACAGCACATAATTTAATGTGTTCCTCATGATTTTTATTGTTGTGTTTTTCAAAAAAAATAAATTCCTATTTTTGTTCTTGCAACACATTTCAAAAAAAGTTGGAATAGTAAAGCATTTACCACTTTGTAATGTTGCCATTCCTTTTCACAACACTTACAAGACGTTTAGGGACTGAAGACACCAAGTGATGAAGTGTTTCAGGTGTAATTTTGTCCCATTCTTAATGCAAACAAGTCTTACGGCAACAGTACGGGGTCTTCGTTGTCGCATTTTGTGCTTCAAAATGCGCCACACATTCTCTATTGGAGACAGGATGGGACTGCAGGCAGGCCACTCAAGTACTCGTATCCTCTTCCTCCGCAGCCAGGACTTTGTAATGTGTGCAGAATGTGGTTTTGCATTATCTTGTTGAAATAGGCATGGGCGTCCCTGGAAAAGATGTCTTCTTAAAGGCAGCATATTGTGCTCCAAAATCTCTATGTACTTTTCAGAATTAATGGTGCCATCACAGAAGTACAAGTTACCTTTGCCAAGGGCACTGACACAACCCCATACCATGACAGACCCTGGCTTTTGGACTTGTTGCTGGTAACAGTCTGGATGATCCTTTTCTTCTTTGGTCTGGAGAACATGGCGTCCATTTCTCCCAAAAAATACCTGAAATACTGATTCATCTGACCACAGTACACGTTTCCATTGTGTGATGGTCCATCCCAGATGCCCCCGAGCCCAGAGAAGTCGACGGCGCTTCTGGACACTGTTAACATAGGGCTTCCTTTTGGCACAGTACAGTTTTAACTGGCATTTATGGCTGTACCTACGTATTGTGGTACTTGACAAAGGTTTGCCAAAGTAGTACTGAGCCCATGTGGTGATATCGCTTATAGATGAATGACGATTCTTGATGCAGTGCTGCCTGAGGGATCGGAGATCATGGTTGTTCAGCTTAGGCTTGCGCCCTTGTCCTTTACGCACTGAAATTCCTCCACATTCCTTGAATCTTTTAATTATGTTATGCACTGTTGAAGGTGAAATAAGCAAATGTCTTCCTATCTTTCTTTGAGGAACATTGTTTTTAAATATTTCAATAATTTTCTCACATATTTGTTGGCAAACTGCCGATCCTCGGCCCATCTTTGCTCCTAAAGGACTAGACCTTTCTTGGATGCTGTTTTTGTAACAAATCATAATTACAATCACCTGTTGACGTCACCTGTTTCAAATCACATCATTATTTAACCAACTTACCTGATTACTAGCCCTAAATTGCTCCTGTCCCAACCTTTTTTTGGACGTGTGTTGCAGGTCTGAATGACAGGAAAGGATGTATATTTACAAATGAAATTAAGTTGACCAGACAAAGCATGAAATATTTTGTGTTCACATTGTCTGCAATGAAATACAAGTCCAAGTACATTTAGAAATCACTATTTTCTTTTTTTATTTGTGTTTTCCATACTGTCCCAACTTTTTCTGATTTGGGGTTGTAGATGTTATCATTGTATTCATTTCTTTATTTTAATCATATTATTTTGGTCTTGTTACGGTGAAATATTACAGTAAATAAGACAGAAGAGTACGTTACGATATGAGCCGAGCTGGGCGCATTCAAAGCAGGTATCCCACAATGCAACGCTGCCATTCATTCAGAGACTCTGACAGCGATCAGCGAGTCTTTAACGCCAGTATCACTTCAATCTTCATATATATAATCTGTGGTTTTGTCACCAGCAACAACACGTTGCTCAGTTTTCTTCCAGTAAGTTATGCACCGTAATAACATTTTTAAAAATCAGCTGAAGACTCGGAAGTGACGTAGTATGTACCGCTCGGCAGATAAGATGATACAAAAATACATAATATTCGTAATTTTGATGTTTTTGTCTCACATTGTATTTGAGGATTTAAACAATGAAGATAATAATAATAATAATAAAATACAGTTTCATGTATTTGTCTCATGTATTGTCTGCTCGGTCGGCCAGCGGCAATTTGAAATGGAATGAAGCCCATTCACGGCAGACGGCAGAAACAGAGGAGTCAAACATAGGCAGCTGCCGTCTCTTATGGGAGTTGTAGTTTTAAAGTATATTGGTATATTTCTCATAATTAGAAGTTAAAAGTGTATCATTTTGGATGCCCCCTGGAGTTTTTTGGGATGGGGAACACACTGGTGTCATCATATTTTAAAAATTGAATCTTTAAATAGGTGAAAATAGCTTATTAGCCTATTTGACAGTGCTTACAGTGGTTACACATTGGTGACCATATCTACATGACAGCTGAGGTCCAGAGCTTTCTATAACAGCTGGTCCCATGTTTGTAGCACTTTCTGTTAATAAATGACAAGCCTTCAAACATGGACTAGGTTCAAGGTTCAGAGGTCAAGATTTCAGAGTAGGAGTGATGGATCCTCTTCAGACTGACATATGTTACTGTGGAGGTTGAGACCTTTCCAACAATATGTTTGATATACATCTACGACAATGTTTTAATTTTCACATATCATGGAGACCAATTTGCAAGCGATACTTTATTATCCCCGGAGTGATATCTGCCTTGAGTTCAAATGCTTCACACATAACACTTGACATATTGTTTTATCATACAGCTGACATATACTTATAATAAAAAAGTGATATGTAGCCAGACTGAAGCACATCACACAGCTACAATCTATTGCTCATCTTTCACAAACAGTGACAAGAGCAACCTCCACACAGCCCTATATGATCATATCATGAAGGTATTGTAATGCAGCCTTGGATAACATAAACCCTCTGATTCACCGTGAGTGTCTGCTCTAAATGATGAACACAGGCCTTCCAGCCAGGTGTTGTCCATATGAACACCAAGGTGTCTGTAGGAGCAGAGCCCATTGATTGGTTCATCATGTATGACCTCTGATACCCTCTGACCCATGTCACCACCAACTCCTCAGCTCGTCAAATGGTTGAATGAGATTGTTGGCATGGAAACATAGGTCTCTATTTCAGCAGAATATGCAAAACGTACATCGTGTCTGTGTGCAGTAGGCTGAGGTAGAAGTGTGCCAAAAATGCCAAAACACATGTTGTATATGCAGAGATACCCAAACAAAGATATATATATATACATCTTACTCTGTGAACAAAAACCTCAGCAACAATCTGCTTATCCTTTTTATGTCCTGAAAATGCTTCCTAAAACTAGTTCCTTCTTCATTTTGAAAAAATCTCTCAGTAAAGGCAAAGGTTATGGTTACAAGCTGTAACCATGGTGATTGATATGAGAATAATCTTATGAATATAATAATTAATATGTTAGGCCTGCCATAAATTTAAATTTAAAAAAAGTCATTTATTTAAAACAACTAATGCAGTGCAAGTCCCACACATAAATACGAATATTATGTATTTTTGTATCTTCTTATCTGCCGAGCGGTACGTACTACATCACTTCCGAGTCTTCAGCTGTTTTTAAAAATGTTATTACGGTGCATAACTTACTGGAAGAAAACTGAGCAACGTGTTGTTGCTGGTGATAAAACCACAGATTATATATATGAACATTGAAGCGATAATGGCGTTAAAGACCCGCTGATTGCTGTCAGAGTCTCTGAATGAATGGCAGCGTTGCATTGTGGGATACCTGCTTTGAATGCGCCCAGCTCGGTTCATATCGTAACGTACTCTTCTGTCTTATTTACTGTAATATTTCACCGGTAATAAGACCTAAATAATATGATTAAAATAAAGAAATAAATACCATGATAACATCTAAATAAATGTTGATAGATGTAGCATTATAGTTAAAAATACAACCCCAAATCAGAAAAAGTTGGGACTGTATGGAAAACACAAATAAAAAAAGAAAGTAGTGATTTCTAAATGTACTTTGACTTGTATTTCATTGCAGACAATACAACAGCACATAATTTAATGTGTTCCTCATGATTTCTTTTTTTTTTTCAAAAAAACAAAATTCCTATTTTGGTTCTTGCAACACATTTCAAAAAAAGTTGGAACAGTAAAGCGTTTACCACTTTGTAATGTTGCCATTCCTTTTCACAAGACACCAAGTGATGAAGTGTTTCAGGTGTAATTTTGTCCCATTCTTGCTGCAAACAAGTCTTAAGGTGGGCAACAGTACGGGGTCTTCGTTGTCGCATTTTGCGCTTCAAAATGTGCCACACATTCTCTATTGGAGACAGGTCGGGACTGCAGGCAGGCCAGTCAGGTACCCGTATCCTCTTCCTCCACAGCCAGGACTTTGTAATGTGTGCAGAATGTGGTTTTGCATTATCTTGTTGAAATATGCATGGACGTCCCTGGAAGAGATGTCTTCTTGAAGGCAACATATTGTGCTCTAAAATCTCTATGTACTTTTCAGCATTAATGGTGCCATCACAGAAGTGCAAGTTACCTTTGCCAAGGGCAAAGGTAACTTGTCCTTGTCCTTGTCCTTGTCCTTTACGCACCTTGTCCTTTACGCACTGAAATTCCTCCTCATTCCTTGAATCTTTTAATTATGTTATGCACTGTTGAAGGTGAAATAAGTCTTCCTATCTTTCTTTGAGGAACATTTTTTTTAAACATTTCAATAATTTTCTCACCTATTTGTTGGCAAACTGGCGATCCTTGTCCCATCGTTGCTCCTAAAGGACTAGACCTTTCTTGGATGCTGCTTTTGTACCAAATCATAATTACAATCACCTGTTGACATCACCTGTTTCAAATCACATCATTATTTAACCAATTTACCTGATTACTAGCCCTAAATTGCTCCTGTCCCAACCTTTTTTGGAATGTGTTGCAGGTCTGAATGACAGGAAAGGATGTATATTTATAAATTAAATTAAGTTGACCAGACAAAACATGAAATATTTTGTGTTCACATTGTCTGCAATGAAATACAAGTCAAAGTACATTTAAAAATCAATACTTTCTTTTTTTATTTGTGTTTTTCATACTCTCCCAACTTTTTCTGATTTGGGGTTGTAAATAAATGTTGATAGATGTAGCGTTATAGTTAAAATATCAATAAACATAAAGCCATCCAGCTCCCCTTGCCGAAATAGACCGAAGTAATAACAGTAAAAGAAATACATAAAAACCATGATACGATCTGGTGAATAAATGTTGATAAAAACAGCGATTATTGGGCTAAAAATACCAATAATAACGCAGCTGTATCCAGCTTCTCTGCTGCAGCCGACTGGCAGAAAGAAACGTGCTGTAATCACCAACGATGCTTCCCATTAAAATACATTAGTTTATAAAACGTGACTACAGCACGTAAATCTTCACAATTACCTGATGGTATCACGTTCTAATAGATTCATTTTCATGATTATATCACAAACTGACGTGAGACTGGGTTGACTATATCACCCTCTCTCCCTCTCTGTCTCCCCCCTCTCTCCCTCTCTGTCTCCTCCCCTCTCTCCCTCTCTCTCTCTCTCTATGTTCCTCTCCCCTTCTGTATCTCTCCCTCTTTCTTTCTCTCCCCCTCTCTCCCTCTCTATCTCCCCCCCTCTCTCCCTCTGTCTTCCTCTCTGTCTCTCTCTCTCTCCATCCCTCCCTCTCTGTCTCTCTCGCGCTCTCTCTCTCCCCCCCCTCTCTCTCTGTCTATCACCCTCTTTCCCCCTCTGTCTCCCCCTCTCTCCCTCTCTCTCTCTGTCTCTCCCCCTCTCTCCCCCTCTGTCTCCCCACTCTCTCCCTCTCTCTCCCTCTTCCTCCCTCTTCCTCTCTCTCTCTCTCTCCCTCTTCCTCTCTGTCTCTTTCCCTCTCTCCCCCTCTCTGTCTCCCCCCTTTCTCCGTCTCTCTCCCTTTCTCTTTCTGTCTCTCTTTCTCTCCCTCTCTGTCTCTCTTTATCTCCCTCTCTCCCTCTCTGTCTCTCTCTTTCTCTCCCCCTCTCTCCCTCTCTATCCCCCCCTCTCTCCCTCTGTATCTCTCTCCCTCTGTCTCTTTGTCTTCCCCTCTTCCTCTCTATCTCTCTCTGTCTCTCTCCCCCTCTCTCCCTCTATCTCCCCCCGCTCGCCCTCTGTCTCCCTCTCTCTTTATCTCCCCCTCTTCCTCTCTGTCCCTCTCTCTCCCTCTCTGTCACTCTCCCTCTCTCCCTCTCTGTCTGTGTCTTTCTCTCTCTCTGCCTCCCTCTCTCCCCCTCTGTCTCCCCCCCTTTCTCCCTATCTCTCTCTCCCTCTCTCCGTTTCTCTCTGTGTCTCTCTCTCTGTCTCTCCTTCTCTGTATCTCTCTTTCTCTCCCCCTCTCTCCCTCTCTATCTCCCCCCTCTCCCTCTGTCTCTCTCCCTCTCTCTTTCTCTCCCCCTCTCTATCTCCCCCCTCTCTCCCTCTGTCTCCCTCTCCCTTTCTCTCCCCCTCTCCCTATCTGTCTCTCTCTCTCTCTGTCTCTCTCCCCCTCTCTCCATCTCTACCTCCCCCCTCTCACCCTCTGTCTCCCTCTCCCTTTCTCTCCCCCTCTCCCTATCTGTCTCTCTCTCCCTCTCTCCATCTCTATCTCCCCCCTCTCGCCCTCTGTCTCCCTCTCTTTCTCTCCCCCTCTTCCTCTCTGTCTCTCTCTCTCTCTCTATGAATATGAATATAAATGAGTAATGAAGCTGTATAACCATCAGTGTATAATACTGTGTGAGAGTGATGTAATGCCCCCCCCCCCCCCCCCCCCCCCCTCCTTTCAGGGTGGAGCCTGCTGGAGTCAGATGGTTGACACCAGGTCTGAGGAAGTGTAAGTCTGTTTTACATTTCATTCATCAAACTGTGACATCATCATCCAACCCTCTGATGTCATCATCTAAGAGCTGATTGGTTAATAACTGCAGCTGTGTTGTGTCTCGTTCTCTCCGTCAGATTCCTGTGAACTCACAATCAACACAAACACAGTTAACGGAGGACTCAAACTGTCTGACAACAACAGGAAGGTGACACGTGTGGTGGAGGATCAGAAATGTCCTGATCATCCAGAGAGGTTTAACCACTGGGAACAGCTGCTGTGTAGAGATGGTCTGACTGGTCGCTGTTACTGGGAGGTTGAGACAAGAGGAGAGTTTGTTATATCAGTGAGTTACAGAGGAATCAGGAGGAGAGGACTCAGTGGTGACTGTTTGTTTGGATGGAATGATCAGTCCTGGAGTCTGTTCTGCTCTGAAGGTCGTTACTCTGTCCGGCACAATAACAGAGGAATAGACCTCCGTCTCTCCTCCCCCCCCTCTGGTAGAGTAGCAGGTCTCTCCCCCCCCTCTGGTAGAGTAGCAGTGTATGTGGACTGTCCTGCTGGCTCTCTCTCCTTCTACACAGTCTCCTCTGACTCACTGATCCTCCTCCACACCTTCAACACCACATTCACTCAACCTCTCTATCCTGGGTTTGGGTTCTGGTCTCCTGGTTCCTCAGTGTCTCTCCAGACAGACATTTGAACTAAATATATTGAACATGAAGTTATAAACAACGTTTGAGCCCAACGTTCATCTCTAAAAGACAGAAAGACAAGAGAGACAAACTAAAACTCATTTAGATGAAATGAAACCTAATTTAGGGGTAAAATCTGTATAGAAATGATGACTAATGTAGACTATAGTTGAGATGATGTAATGTAATCAGTAGAAATGATGACTAATGTAGACTATAGTTGAGATGATGTAATATAATCAGTAGAAATGATGACTAATGTAGACTATAGTTGAGATGATGTAATATAATCAGTAGAAATGATGACTAATGTAGACTATAGTTGAGAGCATGTAATATAATCTGTAGAAATGATGACTAATGTAGACTATAGTTGAGAGCATGTAATATAATCTGTAGAAATGATGACTAATGTTGACTATAGTTGAGAGGATGTAATAGTTGTAAGTTTGTGAATGATATATTTAAATATGTGATGTATAAGTGTTCTTTTCTTTTCTTTATTGGAAGCTGCAGATGTTTTAAACTTTGAACTCTGATGAAATCAACATCTGAAATCAGTTTAAAGAGATTTGTCTCCATCTGGTGGAGAGACTCAGCAGCACAGAGGGGGAGGTGCATGATGGGAAATGTAGGATCCAACACTCACACGTTTCTCATGCTTCATTTTTCTTTCTTTTGTTGAAGTTTTTGGTGTTTTTGTAGCTTTTTTTGAAGTTTTGGTTGTTTCTGAATGTTGAAGTTTAATTTTTTTTAAACTTGTAGTCGCCTTTCTCAACGTTTTTGTTGCTTCTTTAACGTTTTAGTTCCTGTGTCTCTGTTTTTGACATGGAAGATAGATGTACATGTTGGTGATGACCAGAGATGGGAAAAGTACTCACTTCTCATACTTAAGTAGAAGTACAGATAATTGTGTTAAAAAATACTCTGGTAAAAGTAGAAGTACTGATTTAACTTATTTACTCAAGTAAAAGTAACAAAGTACAGGCTTGGAAATGTACTTAAAGTATAAAAGTAAAAGTAGCCTTGCGAATGACAACCATTTTTTATGCAAAGCTACCTGGACCACAAATGTTACTAGAGTGCAAACTGAGAAACTTCAGTAGACATGGAGAAAAGGCTCTTTATGTATATATGCCATTGTCTAAATTTTAAATGGATGTCTGCCAAAAGGCCTAAAACATCCCATATATGATTATTGTGACAGAGACTGGGGCTGTGTCTCAAACCGCCTACTTGCACACTTCACACACTTAGTTTTAAGTATATAGTGTAGATAACGAAAAAGTCAGTGCACTGAAAGTACCCGGATGACCCCCTAAAAAAAGTCAAAAAGTTCAGTGTAGAACGATGGACACTACGCACACTAAACCTGCGCCATCTTGACTACAAAGCGGAAAGGGGAGGGACCAGGGACGTCGACCGGCAGCTGATTGGACGAACGCGTCACGTGCATATTAGCTCTCGCAGATTTTACATCCGAGCTTAATGGCGGCCAGATGGCGGCTCGTTTGGAATACGATCTCGAATTTTACGAAAATAGTTCACCGAAACGTGTTTCTGAAGACATTTTAAGCGAGAAATAGGCCATGCAGTTGCTGAATCTGTCTTCATTTCAGATCAACTAAGGTCAGTTTAGAAGATTTTCATCAGATTTTGAGAGGTGGCGAGCCGAGCCGACCGCTCGTCATTTCCGGTAAGTGCTTTATCATAAGTGTTCCGTTTGGGACAATACTAACCATCGACAGTGGGCACTACGGCAGTAAGTGGTCAGTGTACATTAGCAGTGTACTGACCGAAGTAGGCGGTTTGAGACACAGCCTGGGACTCCAGGTTAATAAGATTCTGACTGAGTAACAAGATATGAATTCAATTGTGATTCTGTAATAATTTACAGATCCAGTTCCATTTTTAATCAACATTTAAAGGAATCTACATGTAAGTTCTGCACAATTTTAGAGTAGAACTAACCAGTGGTGTGGTCTATTTTTTTGTAGTGAGTATACTGTGATTTTCCCCTCCCAGCTTCATACTTGCCTGTCCCAGAGCGACACCCCATACAGTCGGTACTGTGACGTTTCTGAATACGAACTGTACACGGGCAACAGACGTTTAAGTATTGATGCCGTTTATTTAAAGTACTGGAAAAACAACACTTTTTGAGAAACGCAACCGAACCTGAACGCAACTGGACATCACTTCACACAAATAAGCCGTTTAACCGACACCCCCCCACTGTCACACAAAACCATGACTAATAATTAGCATCAGCATACAACTTTTGTATCGATTAGCAGTAAAATCTGCTGATAAGGGCCTACATTTACTCAAAAGTATTTAATAAACTGTTTACAATCTTCAACACCATGGCTAACAAATGCATAAAAAGGTCCACTCTTTCTATTTTAGTTAATTATCTGACCATTGCTAACTAACATTACCATATAGTCATTTAATTGTGTAAAGCAATGCATATTTAAGATTTAAGAATTTACTCTAATGTTGCATAGTCATTGACCTAATGAAGGGCAGGAGTTCTCACTGTCTCTCTCATCATCTGAAACAAGGACATATAAACATTGTATTCTGTTTACTGCTGTACACACACACACACACACACACACAGGCACGCACACACGCACGCACGCACACACACACACACGCGTGCGCGCACGCACGCACGCACGCACACACACACATACACACACACACACACACGCACGCACGCGGTATCATATAAGCTAGGCTACTCTCACTTACCAGGTAACAGTAGCCGGCTAACGTTGGTGGCAGCTGCAGCGTCACCCGACGTGGCAGTAGCTTCAGGGACAGACTTCAGAAAACACTGAAGTAGTGTTATTTAGGTCTGTTTAGTACGTTTCATATCTCGTTACTTATAAAACTTTGTTCAAACTCTAGGTAACTAACTAGTTGCGAGAAAGGAAAGACCGCGCAAAGAATGCAACTTGTTGTTGCTTAGTAACGTTAAGTGACCTCACGTCAGATCCAGGGCCACAGAAACACCGAAGGTCCAAATGTCAGAGCTTCCCAACACAGACGGGGTGAATTTATGAATGAAAATGAGAACGTTCTGTCACAAACAATGTTGTTACGTATCATCGCGCTTTTGTAAGTGGGTAAGTAACGAGCCACTTTTGTAAAACGTAAGGAGTAGAAAGTACCGGTATTTGTGTTAAAAATGTAAGGAGTAAAAGTAAAAAGTCGGCACAAAAATAAATAGTAAAGTAAAGTAAAAATACCTGAAAAATCTACTTAAGTACAGTAATGAAGTATTTGTACTTCGTTACTTCCCATCTCTGGTGATGACCTGGATCAAACAGCTGAAGTTGATTTCCTTTCTCCAGCCGTCTCCCTGCCCAGCGTAGCGTCCCATGAAGAAGAAATAAAAGAAGTTCTCTGCTTCCTACATGGAGTTGAACTCTCCCTTATGTATTCATTGGGCCAAAGTAAATATATTGAACATAAGGTTTTATACCATGGTCTGGGTGAATACTCGATTCTGAGTGGCTGCAGGGTGTCCATTAAAAAAGTGTTGTAGGACACCTACTAACGGAGTTCCGGTGAGTTCCATTCAAAATTAATGAATAAATTCACTAGCTACATCAGCTGTGAGTAACCATAGCATACTGTTTGAAAAATGGTATGAGCAATAACTGTTTAGGTTAGGCTTAACGTGGCTGGCATTTGGCATCAGCTTTATGGCAAATCTAACACAATAAGTAATGGTTACCTACTTTGTGTCAGCGATCATGTCTCCTCCAGTTTTTTCGTCTAGCTTGCTACTTAACTGAGGCTTTGACCGACAGTAGCCTAACATTGTTTCGGAAAATCTTCATGTTGTTTACGAATAGAATACCATACACTGTAAAAAAAATCTGTAATTTTATATACTTTTTCTTGTTAATTTTACAGATTTTTTCCGTATTTTTTAAATACATGAAAACACCAATACATTACAAAAATAAATTGTGAATTTAAATGTTTAGTGTAAAATAACAGAAAAAACCTGTAGCTGTGAATAAGCATAGCATTTTCATTATTTTAAAGAAAATTTATGTTTTTTCTTTTACATAAAATGACTTTTAAAATACATTCAAAATGTATCGTATTTTCACAAATATAATCTTTTTATTTAAAAGATAAAACCGTTAAATTTAAGTTTAATACTGTAAAAACACTGCTAAAAGTAGATACAATTAGCGGCAATTAACAGCAACAAAAAGTATTTATTCTGTAATTTGCTCGTAAAAATTATGGACATTTCAAAACAAAAACCATGAATAATTGCTTTTTTAATCAGTGTATAAATGTCTATACGCATTGTTAAACTGTCTATAAGCATTATTAAACTGCCAAAATACAGTTTTTATCATTTAAAACAGCCAAAATCACATTTTAATTACACACACAAAGAAGAAAATGTATTTTTTTTACATGTCTGTAAAAACATAATCAGAATGTATTATATATTCACAAATATTTCATTTATTTAAAAGATAAAACTTTTAAGTATTAAGGTTTGATACACGGCTAATACAAAATGGTGGTATCCCAGACAGTGAACTTCCATGTACAATTCAAAGACTTTCTCACTTTCTTGATTCAATTTGATATGTTATGACTTTTAGAGCCAAGTTTGTGTATCTGTGTGCGCTTGAGTTACTTGGTATACAAAATAGATGAAAATCCATGCAGGGAAAAAAGACAGGAATGTGATACAAACAAAACCCAAGCAGAACATTTTAACATATCTTGTTAAATGGTTTGTATTATACCTATTTAAACACCATATACTGAATGGCCATAGCAC
Source organism: Gymnocephalus cernua (assembly GCA_023631565.1). Lineage (NCBI taxonomy): Eukaryota > Metazoa > Chordata > Actinopteri > Perciformes > Percidae > Gymnocephalus > Gymnocephalus cernua. Next base: position 2,069,476 of record CM042435.1, read on the forward strand.
ACCGTACCATATATGGAACATTCTTAATAAATCCATCTGTATGCCAGTTTACGGCATGCAAGCCCAAAGTAAATTTGTTGGACTCTTCTGACTTTATACTACAAAAACTCTTGATAAAGTTAAGAAATCACTAAGCTTTTTAAGGTAGCTCAATTGGAAAGCATAATTAAAGCCAAACAAAATCATCTGTATATCTATCCAAGGTCTGTGACACATTAAAACCTGATGGTTGAGTATGAATGACATGTGGTGAGTTTGAAAAAGGTGATTCCTGCAGGCACTTGCTCCTCATTGACCACTGCCACCAGAGCCACTGCACCTTCCTGGTATGTCTCCAACATCCTGAAAAGGGTGGTCCGCCGACTCATTGCTATCTGGGAAAAAGACGATACATTAGTGATTTGCAACGTGTGTGCCGAGGAAATACCACGAGGCGGAAAGCTCCAAAGACATTTCAACACCACCAACCTCATCAGACATTTGAAGGTTAGTCACAGAAAGGAGGATGAGGAGTTTTCAAAGTTAGCTAACGCTAAGGCAGAGCGGAGTCGTGTAGCTAGCAGCTCCGGCGCCGCTCAAACAGCTGTTTCCCCGTGTGTGTGTGTGACGGTGTGTGTGTGTGTCTGTCGGTCTGTGTGTGTGTGTGTCTCGTGTGTGTGTGTGTGCTGAAGAAATGTCTGCAGTGATTAAAAGGACATTTTTTAGATTTTGAGCTAGGACAAAAAGCCAAAAAATTCCTGATACATTCTCTAAACATGTGTGACTGTTACGTAATGGCGTAATTTTCAGTTCATAAAAGCGAACGGTGATCGGTATCGGCCGATACGTCTTCCAGCAATCGGTGATCGGCCCCCAAAATCCTGATCAGAGCACCCTTAGCTGTGACATTCAGATGATGGGTCAGAATTTGGCGTAAACAACATGAAAGCATGAATCCATCCTGCCTCGTATCAACGGTTCAGGATTCACACAGCCTTCGCATCATGGATGTGCAGCTGACAAATCTGCAGCAACTGTGTGATGCTATCATGTCAATAATGTTTCCAACACCTTGTATGCCACAAAGAATTAAGGAAGTTCTGAAGGCAATAGGGGTCTAAACCGGTACTAGCAAAGTGTACCTGATAAAGTGTCCAGCGAGTGCATGTCAGAGGTTACACGCATCAACTAAGCAACTTGCTCAAGGACGCAATGGATTTGTTGGAGTGAGAATAGAACACAGGTCATGTGTTATGCACTGCCTCACGACCCCCAATCTGAATGTTAAACGGAACTACTAAAAGAACGAAGCGTAAAAATATTTTCGGTTAATTTTGAAACTATGATGGAACAAATTAGACTGTGTCGGTGCCACCATAGTATTGGTAATTTATGGGAAACACAGATAATCAGTCTATGTTGTCGTTTAAAGTCAAAGCTTTTAATATTGTCAAATTGAGAGTTTTGTTTGACAGTGATTTCACATTTTTTGATTGTATGAAAGCTAAATACAAATAAAAGGTGAACATACATTTTTTTAGACATGTCAAATTATTTTGTAAGTTTGTAGGTACAGACATCCATTGTGGGCATTGTTTGCAGTTTTTCTTATTAATATTGTATTGACTGAAATTACGGAATATATTGTGATATAAATTTTGGCCATATCGTCCAGCCTTAGTCATCACTGCTATAAAATAAAAGCCTTCGCAGAGTCGTGTATTTGTGACTTCATGACATTTCATAAAATTCTGAAACAGCAGCTGCAAATTTTGGGGATTTTAGTCAGCCTTTCATACTAACTTTATCTGATAAACCCAAGATTACTACTAGATTATATACGTGGCAACAATATGAAAAATGGAATTGTGGAGGATTAAATATTGTACTCTGTTCACAACAAATAAGTAACCTTTACAACAGCTGTTCAAGATGAAGTTCTAGAAGGCCTCTTACCAGCATCAATGGCTCTTTGCCTCAGCTGCTGCCACATGGAATGGTTATTTGACTGGGGGAAGACAGGGCGGGGCAGTTTTTCCCTCAGGTGAAGTGGTGGCTGGCTGGGTCTTCTTGATTCTGCATATAAGCACAGAACAAAAAGTATAGTTAAACCTCAATAACGAGACATTATTTTCCTGCCATTATTAGATATTAATTCATATTAGATTAGTTATTAAGATGTACACAACATATTTACATAAAAATGAGATAGCTAAAATGCAGCTTAAGCATTTCTTTCCATGTGTTTGTGGCACTGGTTTAACTGTATGCCTGTCGAATAGGCAAGTTAACTTACATATGCTTTTGAAGTGTACCTCATAAAAGCAGCACAGCTTTCGACATGTCCACAGTAAAATGTAATGTTTTTCAAGATGCATTATATGAATTTTAACATGAAAAATAAACCAATAAATCGATGCTTTGCAGAACTTACAACCCTTAACGTTAGAAGTGTATGTCACTTTTGATAAGCTATGTAACTTTTGATAAGCTAACGTTAATGTTAGCTTAACTTGGAAGGAGTTCGTTTTGCAACTTTTATTATCGTGGCCTAACACCGTTCTGTAAATATGTTTCTACCGTTTCTTTAAATAACTGAATATGTTGGTTAGTGAATAGAAAGCATTTTGTTTATTAAAACACTTACATGAAATGTGTTCAGTACTGCTCCAATCCTTCAATGGCGCCCCACTCCTCCTTCACGTTGCAAAAAATGTCCTCGTTGTGAACAATACTCTTCCTCCAGCAATGTTTCTTACTGGATTGTGGCTGTTTTACCATCGTAAAAGCTCCGTTGCACAGCTCTGAATCTATGACATTGTTCATTTCAAACATCCAAATGTAACGCCCAAGAAGACCACATAACCGACTACCTACTTGTGAACTACAAATGCACCGCGCAGCCCGCGCAATCATACACATGCGCACCCGTCACCAACTAGACTGGAATGTGGGGCGTGTTCGACCACTGTCATGAGAATGCCGTGCGTGGGCTTCATTCCATTTCAAATAACCGCCTGTCTGCCGCAACCCGAACCCTAAAGCCACTGTCTCTGTTAAAATAGATTACTTATAGCCTGTGATTATGAAAATTTAAGTTGTTCATTTAATTGTATATCCAAGCATTATTGTCATTATTTTGTATGTAAAGTGATATACAAATAAAGATTGATTGATTGAATATTGATGCCAGTCCAATGAAGCACTGCACACACTATGCCACTTGTCTCTTTTCAAGCAAATCAAAATAACCTATTACATATATTGTGTGTGTAAACTGACAAAAAGCATAAAAGCACTGCAGTAAATATTGAATATTGTTTACCAGTATGTCACCATTATAATACAATATTACTGGCTACTGTGTTTTAGTATACTTCAATTAGCTATGCATTAACTCAATAAAGACACATGTCTTTGGTGTGAGAAACCTGGGTTCAAATCCCACTGTGATACATCCACCATTGTGCCCTGAACAAAATGGGTTACCCAAAATATACAGGTCTTGATTTTCAAGATTATTTCCATATGTATCTCCTGCTCTCCTACATAACATGACTACTTTCATTAAAACATAATCAACTCTTGAAAGGTAGTTGTTATGGGACAATATTACTTGATATGATGGCAACCCTGCTAGTATGTTGTTTGGGCATTATGTGGACATGGATACATCAGTCAAGCACTGTTGTGGTGTTAAAAAATATGTCAACTACTACATTCACACTGCAGGCTTTGTTTATTGCCCATATCACATTGTTTAATTGACTGTCCTATTTTTTAAATGTGGCGCACATTAGACTGTAGTGTAAACTGGCCACAGCCTGAAAGAGGATGCAAAGACATGCCACATGATTTTTGTGGCCAGCAGCATTAAAGCACTCAGAAAGGGCAATATTCTCAAAAAGTACTTTTGTAATACCATTACCAACATATTTTGAACCTTTTCATGTGTTTATGTGAAAGAAATAGTAAATTAAAGCTGTCTGATGATTGCACTTAAGTAAAAAAGTACAGTAACTGGAGGTTGGTGCTTGCTTTGGCCCCTTTCAGCGCATTTGCTCAGGGATCACTTCAGCTACCTAATATGTGACTTATTGTTATAACATCTGGTCTGAGTCACACAAAAAAATCTGCGGTCTAAACACACGACAAACAATTGGCTACTTTCAAAATAACCACTCTGTGTGTTACAGCATTAAAGCATTCTATAATGTTCTGATATTCAGAATGTATAATTCCATATGTGTCTGTCTGCCTTCACATTCCAATCTGGACAGTGAAATTGGGATATTTTGCAGGAAAAACAAAATTCTTCATAAAAAGTAAGAAGCAGACTTTTTTTATTTTTTCAAATCCAACCACATGGAGAGACTTTTCCATGTGAGGAATTGCAAACAACTTCTTGTATTGAAATATCTTGGAAATATATGAAACAGCGCGCAGTGTTGTGCCAGTTCACAGCTTTTCTGAACTAGTTCAAGTTCAGTTCATACATGCTCAAAGTGAACAGTTCACGTTCAAAGTTCACAATTTTAATTCTGAACTAGTTCAAAGTTCAGTTCATTTTACTTTTTTCGTGAGATATTCAAATATATACTTTTTTTCACACTACGAGCTAGAAATCACCTATACGTTCTTTGAAGCTGCTCATTGTAGACATTTGCTCATGACACTGCAATTGTGGGTTTCTTACCAGGTGATGAAACTTGCAGCAGTACAGACAAGGTAGACCAGTTGGTTTGCAAGAGTGTAAAATTGTTTTAAATGTTCATAAGGAGAATCGGTGTCCGTCTCCGTGCCATCACTTCCACTAGCCATTTTTTTTTAAATTGCAGCGCTTTCTCTCACTCTCGTCTTTGGTCTGTCTCTCTCTCTCTCTCGCTCCTCTAGCCCTCCGCGCTCTCGTCGTTGCCTGCTACGCGGCGTTGCTATGCCTACCCCGCTCTGCTGCAATTCATCACGGGTAACGTTGTGCGGAAGCCAGTATGCTATTCAACTATTCTCAGCCGGACACTACGTTGCCCGCAATGCATTGCGCACACAATGTCAAAACCATTTCTGTCTGGTGATACATGATTTAAGCGGCACCAGCGAGAATACAGGAGGGAGGAACTTTCTCTCGTTGCGTTTCAAAAGAGAAAACAGATGTCACTCAGTTTTCAATGGAAAACAAATTCCAACGTTCATTTACAGTGATGTCTGCCGTTCATGACACATAATGTGAACTAATTCACGTTCAAGTTCTTTATTAAAAAATGTGTTGCGTTCAGTTCAACGTTCACGAAAAAATGAGCGTGTTCAATGAACGCGTTCTTTTGAACTCGTTCACGCACAACACTGACAGCGCGATAGACTTGAAAGGGTTAAATCTGGAACCATTCTGTACACAAGAATTCAGAGTCGTTAACGGATCTGCCAGGTGCAGACAGCGGGTCAACTTCAAAGACAACTCTCTGCAAAGACCTATGGCAAAGACGGGAGCAGGAGATTTTGGGACACGTGACTCTAAACGTGTGAAACTTCCAATAATTTTAAAGAACAACGGCAACGTTTGAGTGGGAGGGGTTACGTTAGAAAGCGCGGTGGATACAGCGTAGAGACCGGTAGAAATATACAGTGTGAGCTAGAGAGGAGCGCGGCAGTTTAACGTTGGCATAGTGTTTGAGACTGTTTGGAAGAGAGCGACTTTTATGTGCAACACGTGCGAAATTCAGAATGCAAAAGATATGGCGTTATTTTTTAGTCAAAAGTTATGAGCGTGCAACACATGCTCACGAGCACATTATGTTATTTCACACGCGCAAAAATGAACCTTCAGCTGGCATGATAAAAGTACTCGCGCACAAATTCAACAACCGAGAGGTGTAGGTAGCTGCGAGCGAGCGCCTGGCTACTCTTACTCTGCTTGTACAGTGGAATCCTGCTCGCGCGCAGCGGGCTACCTGCTCGCGGAGTGCTGTTTTGCTCGCGGAGTGGATTTCTCGAGCTCAGCTGATTTCTGCTCTCTCGAGTACATGACTTTTGACAATTTGGGGGCGGAAACCAAGGAGGGCACTGACCCTCTTATGATTGGTCACTTTCACACAGGGACTTTCTTGATTGACAGCTCTCATTACAGGAAGCACGGAGTCAAAGTATCTGACGGAGTTCAGTCATTCAGTTAACACTGCACAGTGGACGGAATGGCGGCAACCCCTGAAGATGTAGGCGTAAGTGATATTGATGATATGATGGGGGCTGTGTGTTTGACAGTGTTATAGCAATTTAATCTGAAATTTGTTTGGAACATGTAAGTAGCTGACATAAGCTAATCAACCTTAACTAGCAAGTTTTAGGCTAGCGAGCTAGCAAACTCATCAGGGGCTAACGTTAAGTTTTTATTTCTATTTTATTTCTTTATTTTTTCACCTTGTTAAGATCAGATATATACGGAAGAGGATTAGGGCCAAGCAATAATAAAAAAATAAAACCATCTCGAGATTAAAGTCATTATAATGCGAGATTAAAGTCGTTAAATTACGAGAAAAAAAGTCGAGATACAGTCTTGAGAATAAACTCATTAAATATTGAGAATAAAGTTGTTGTGTTTTGAGTTTTTTTCTCAATATTTAATGAGTTTTTTCTCGAAACACAACGACTTTATTCTCAATATTTAATGAGTTCATTCTCAACAAATTTCAGATTAAAATGCTATAACACTGTCAAACACACAGCCCCCATCATATCATCAATATCACTTACGCCTACATCTTCAGGTGTCGCCGCCATTCCGTCCACTGTGCAGTGTTAACTGAATGACTGGACTCCGTCAGATACTTTGACTCCGTGCTTCCTGTAATGAGAGCTGTCAATCAAGGAAGTCCCTGTGTGAAAGTGACCAATCATAAGAGGGTCAGTGCCCTCCTTGGTTTCCGCCCCCAAATTGTCAAAAGTCATGTACTCGAGGGAGCAGAAATCAGCTGAGCGAGCAGAAATCCACTCCGCGAGCAAAACAGTACTCCGCGAGCAGGTAGCCCGCTGCGCGCGAGCAGGATTCCACTGTACAAGCAGAGTAAGAGTAGCCAGGCGCTCGCTCGCAGCTGTCACTGCGCGATCTGAGTCGCAACACGATCTGAGTCGCAACACGATCTGAGTCGCGTCGAGTTGCGCATGCGTCATTGTCGCAAAATGACGCGGTGACTAACGTCGTTCTACAAACGCTTGTGACCTTTTATACCGGTATATCTGTCTTTGTTATATACTGTCTATGCTTGTGACGAGCAAACATCTTCTGCATATCCAGTAATATTACATAGTAATGTATTATTTAGCGTAGCGCATCACATTTTCAAGGCATGATCCCTGATGTCAGTTGTAGATTAGAGGCTGAAGTAGCGGACAAGAACCTGCTAACGAGAGACTTCTGTAATGTCAATACAATAATAATAGACCTACATAATGAAGTTCGTTCAGTAAATACAATAATAATAGACCTTCATAACGAAGTTCGTTCACTGCTGGCTACAAGTTAGCAATCAGACACAACAAAGGCTGTCACTTGAATTCAATAAGAGATAACTAAAACGTGTAGCAATAAAACAGTCATAGATAGCTAAAACATTTGATAACTAAACGTTTTTCTTCTATTAATGCTGTTTCCATCTTCTGTTATTGTCGTTATGCCGTAAACCGTGCCTGCAGCCGGATCCTGACCCCTTGGCATTATGCCGAAACTTTATGTTGAATTTGTGCGCGAGTACTTTTATCATGCCAGCTGAAGGTTCATTTTTGCGCGTGTGAAATAACATAATGTGCTCGTGAGCATGTGTTACACGCTCATGACTTTTGACTAAAAAATAACGCCATAAAAAGATACCATTGACAGTCTGCACGTAAACAAGAACTGCAAGGTACGTAAGCCCGACATATAAAACTGTATAACTAACGTTAGCGTTACCAACACAAGCTTGGTAGCTTTAGTTAGCATAAATGTTAGCTTGTCAATCATTTACAAACTTTGACTTTACTCCAGCTTGGCAGACGTGCTAATTCTGTAACTTGTGACCTGAACCTTGACGTTAACGTGGTTAACAGTGTGAAGTAAATTAAGCAACGTTACAGTAACGTTAGGTAGCTAACGTTATGAGTGAAGTGTTGGCTCACTAACTAGTATAATGTAACGTTAGGTTGAGATAGCTAGCTAGTGTTAACTGTTTTACCTATTTAGCTAACGTTAGTAGCACACAATATTTTCCAATGCATTTTTTATTTTTATTTTGGCAGATTTCTTAATTAAGGTTGCCTATGCACTTAAATACTTTTTTTTCTGTCTCTCAACAGATTTGCTGACCTCAAAGTAATCTGAAGAGGTGAGTGTTTTGCCATGTTCAAAGATTACACTTGTCACAGGTGTGGTGTTTCTGTGAAAACCCTAAAAGGTTATGTACAACATCAAGGGCTACACAGAAATGAGGCTCATTACCAGAATGCATGTTGCATAGCAGGTTGCAAGTCTCACTTTAGAAATTATAATGCATTTAAATGCCATGTTTACCGTCATCATCGGCAGGCGTCTTCTGTGTCACAGTGTGAGACTTTGCAGGGACCATTTAAATGTGAACTTACTCACTGTGATCTAAAAGATCTTTTGTCTACAAACGTATTGAATAATTACTGGACTTTATGGTCTTTGAGCACAGTTTGTCACAAAAATACAGATCCCCTGTCTTTTTTATGTTTACAACAGGAAGCTCTCCTTTGGCAACAGAGTACTTCATGCTTTCTGTGGACCAGACCATTGTGAATGGTCACATCAATGCCTTCACTGATGCTCTTGTGTTGATGTTTGCCACATACTACTGCCTGAACATCTCTTACCCAGCAGCCCAAGGAGCAACATTGGAGTTCTTGCAGAGGTAAGAAAACAGAAGTCCATTTTAAATATCAAAACAGATATAGAATGACCAGAAAAATAGTTACCCCTTTACAATATAATGCAATTTAATAAAAGAACCTTGCACAGGACAGGATTTTACAACTTTGACTGTTGTCACAGCCTTTGTCTTTTTCACTACATTTTCTCAACTGTAGAGTGTGTATTAATAAACTTCTTAAAAGGTACTATGTGTCTAAAGTGTAGTGGGGAAAACAATTAACTAACCTTATCAACAGAATAAGAGAGTCTAAGAGTTATAATGTCATGTTAAAGACATCTATGTATTGTATTGCAGAGATATTTACTGAAGTTAGCATGCTAACAAGCTAACCCTGGCCCATCTTGTGTGGTTATTCTACTTTTTATATCAAGAGGTGATAGTCTGATAGTAAAGCTTATGCCTCCTCCCCTCTAGTTTCAGCTGAGATGTGTATGATGCAACAACTGTATGTGTGTGTGTGTGTGTGTGTGTGTGTGTGTGTGTGTGTGTGTGTGTGTGTGTGTGTGCCTCAGCAGCACAGTGAGCAGCAGCTCCACAATAACCCACTTTATATTATAATACTTTAAGTTACAGTGGCCAGTATTGTGCCAGTATGCCTCCTCGCTGTGCTATCTGAAATATATCAGTCCCTCCAGAAAAACGTGATTATGCGATTGCATAATTCAATGCATAATCAGCCAAAGTCGCATATTTATGCGTGGGGCCACATTTTTTCAAATACGCCGCACTTTCGCCGCATAAATTGCAGATTTCCGCGATTTCATAATCCCCGCATTTTCATTGCAAAAAAAGTCGCATATATCTCAGCAGAAAGTTGAAAAATGTTGCGTTTACTCATAGACAGTATATAAAATGGAAACAGTGATCCCGCTGTTTTTTACGGAGATAAGTGAAGCCTCTTTCCAGCACTTTTCCGGTGATGGGAAAGTGTTACTGAGCGTTACTGCGCAGCTGCAAACTGAGCTTCACGCCGCCGATGTGACGTGAACAACGTGTCTGAACGTTGTATGTCTTGAAACGCTTCAGGTGTAAAGTTATTGGCTGTCAAAGTGACGCCAAAATGAATGGCAGTGAATGGGATGCTAACGGGGGGTGATGGCTTATTAGCATCAAAATGGCGCCATAGGAGGCTTCATTCTGAGGAGAGAAGCCTGGCCCATTGTGTTTACTTCACACAAGAGCAGCCATTTTCCCCTGTTGCCATGGGAATGTTATGAAGTGACGTAATTACGCGACGTGAACATCATCTAAAAGCTGCAAACCCCGTGATGAAGCCATGATGACACCGCAGTTTTTGCAAGATCCCACAATTTCATCGCATAAAATTGCATAAATATCCCGCATATTCCGTCGCATTTTTTAAGAAAACGTGCCGCATAATCAAGGATTTTTGCCTGCAACAATCATAAAAAAACTCAGCATTTTTCTGGAAGGACCTATATATGGAAAGGGCGGGTCAGATCTGTGCCTGAAATAGTTGATAGTTCCAGGAGCGGAACAGTGCCTGTGTGAAAAGCCACACGCAGTGTGCCGGCACAGCGCATGTTGTGCAATACGTCACAGCCTTTGCCTCGCGTCTTGGATCGATATGTGAAAGTACACAGAGCGGTGGAATTATGCCATCTTTTTTTCAGTAGGGCTGGACACTAATTCAATATATTTTTAATATATCGTTACGTTACAGCATTTGTCACTGAACGACATTCAGGGCACAGCCATCAGTTTATTGTATTCAAGTCGAGCAGTTTAGAACACAATTGGCTGTGTTCTAAACTGCGTGTGTATAATGCCAGGACATAAAAACTACACTGCACTTTAGTTCCCATCTATATGCTGATGCTGTCTGTGTTTTATCTCCTGCTGCTGTTTTTGCAGACATTTTTGACTTGAGTGAGGAATTTTTCAGCAGCTACATGCTTTTTTTTTAGGAGTTTCTTTTTTTTTAAAATATAGTTTTTGGAAAAGTGAGTGAAGTAGCATACTTGATAATGTCTGCTCATTGTTAAAACAATAATTAAGATATTAGCGTAGACGATACATACCTCACACCTTTGGTGCCTTCTTTTTTTAATATGAATTTGACAGGTGAATTCTCACATTGTGCCGTTTTTTCTTTTTTACATAAAACATCCAAATGTTGAATTTGGCACATACGTATGTTTTCCAATTTGTTCCTGATTCGTCCTCATGTCAAGATATAAAGTATATTACGCAGGAGTCCACATTTTATTACTGAAATTGTTTGATGTGTTTCACTTCATAGATGCCTTTTCAAGATCAACCCAGACAAGGGATCGAAAGTGGAGAAGAATGCTACCAGAAAGCAGCTGGCGGTCAGTCCAAAGGTTCTTTCCTTGATAACAAAAATTGCGGACTATGAATGGAGGGAGTAAAAAGAAACACTTTTCAGAAGGGAGGCCATTGCAATCCAATGTCCCTAGTTCTTTCTCATGCACAGTTCATGTTGGTCTCTACTGTATTCTTGAGTGTTCTTTAATTGTTGTCAGATAGTACCACTGTGACCCAGATGAATACTAGGTACACATTGTAACCATATTTTAAGTATAGAATTGGTTCACAGTACTGGACGAAGTTACTACTTGAAAATTGTAAGCTACTCCAGTACCTTCAGTTAAGTTACTGCAATAACAGTGGAAGCAAGCATAACACTGCACCTGGATTAAAACTTTCCAAAACGGGCCAGTTTTTCAAGGCATCTGAAGTACCAGACAGACTTTTAAATTGTATTGCTTGTTTTTTGTTTCAAGTCTCTTTATTTCACTGTAGGGTTGGGCTATATGAAGAAATCAAATATCACAATATTTTTGACCAAGTACTTCTATCAATACTGCAACGATATTGTAGTGTTGACTATTGGTGCATTCATTAAATATTTACACAATGAGATTTTTGATAAATAATCATCAGTAATGTAGATATAATGACTAAGTGGGTAAAGGCAAATCATAGAACAGTTACAACAGTCTGGTTCAGAAGCTCAGAAAATGAAATCACCTTACTGTAATGCAGCCTTTAAAACCAGGAAAAGACACTTAGGCCATATTACGATATCCAAAATCTAAGACGATATCTAGTCTCATATCACAATATTGATATAATATCGATATATATTGCCCAGCTCTACTGTAAACTGTTCTTGAACTTTCGCCCACAAGCAGCCAATTGTTGGACTGCTAGCAGTATGTAGCCATGCCACGTTAAGCTTTGTAAGCAAGTGTGTTGCTAGAGCAGCAACTGTTTTCAATTCTGATCTGTTGGTCAACAGAATAAAATAAATGTTGAACAGTAGTAACTGTGTCCTGGTAGTTTCTGAGAGCTGTTATTGTTAACCCTTGTGTTCTCCTCCCATCGACCATGCACTTGTTGTCCTCCCGGGTCAAAATTGACCCGGTCTGTTTTGCCAGTTTATAAAGCATGAAGTATAAATTATTACCCAATTCTGTGTTACATCTTCTAAGCAACTTCTTTCCAACCTATTACCACTAGTTTTACATCCATCCATCCATCGTCGTCCGCTTATCCGTGGTCGGGTCGCGGGGGGAGCAGCTCCAGCAGGGGACCCCAAACTTCCCTTTCCCGAGCCACATTAACCAGCTCTGACTGGGGGATCCCGAGGCGTTCCCAGGCCAGGTTGGAGATGTAATCCCTCCACCTAGTCCTGGGTCTTCCCCGAGGCCTCCTCCCAGCTGGACGTGCCTGGAACACCTCCCTAGGGAGGCGCCCAGGGGGCATCCTTACCAGATGCCCGAACCACCTCAACTGGCTCCTTTCGACGTGAAGGAGCAGCGGCTCTACTCCGAGCTCCTCACGGATGACTGAGCTTCTCACCCTATCTCTAAGGGAGACGCCAGCCACCCTCCTGAGGAAACCCATTTCGGCCGCTTGTACCCTGGATCTCGTTCTTTCGGTCATGACCCAACCTTCATGACCATAGGTGAGGGTAGGAACGAAAACTGACCGGTAGATCGAGAGCTTTGCCTTCCGGCTCAGCTCTCTTTTCGTCACAACGGTGCGATAAACTGAATGTAATACCGCCCACGCTGCGCCGATTCTCCGACCAATCTCCCGCTCCATTGTCCCCTCACTCGCGAACAAGACCCCAAGGTACTTAAACTCCTTCACTTGGGGTAAGGACTCATTCCCTACCTGGAGAAGGCACTCCATCGGTTTCCTGCTGAGAACCATGGCCTCAGATTTAGAGGTGCTGACCCTCATCCCAGCCGCTTCACACTCGGCTGCAAACCGATCCAGTGAGTGCTGAAGGTCACAGGCCGATGATGCCATCAGGACCACATCATCTGCAAAGAGCAGCGATGAGATCCCGAGCCCACCGAACTGCAACCCCTCCCTACCACGACTACGCCTCGATATCCTGTCCATAAATACTACGAACAGGATTGGTGACAAAGCGCAGCCCTGGCGGAGGCCAACCCTCACCTGGAACGTGTCCGACTTACTGCCGAGAACCCGGACACAACTCTCGCTTTGGTCATACAGAGATTGGATGGCCCTGAGAAGGGACCCCCTCACCCCATACTCCCGCAGCACCTCCCACAAAGTCTCCCGGGGGACCCGGTCATATGCCTTCTCCAGATCCACAAAACACATGTAGACTGGATGGGCATACTCCCAGGCTCCCTCCAGGATCCTTGCTAGAGTAAAGAGCTGATCCGTTGTTCCACGACCAGGACGGAATCCACATTGTTCCTCTTCAACCTGAGGTTCGACTATCGGCCGAACCCTCCTTTCCAGCACCTTGGAGTAGACTTTACCAGGGAGGCTGAGAAGTGTGATACCCCTGTAATTGGTACACACCCTCTGGTCCCCCTTTTTGAAGAGGGGAACCACCACCCCGGTCTGCCACTCCTTTGGCACTGTCCCAGACTTCCACGCAATGTTGAGTAGGCGTGTCAACCAAGACAGCCCCTCCACACCCAGAGCTTTCAGAATTTCTGGACGGATCTCATCAATCCCTGGGGCTTTGCCACTGTGGAGTTGTTTGACTACCTCAGTGACCTCCACCAGGGAAATTGACGACAATCCCCCGTCATCCTCCAGCTCTGCCTCTAACAAAGAGGGCGCATCAACTGGATTTAGGAGTTCCTCAAAGTGCTCCTTCCACCGCCCTATTACCTCCTCAGTTGAGCTCAACAACGTCCCATCCTTACTGTACACAGCTTGGATGGTTCCCCGCTTCCCCCTTCTGAGGTGGCGGACGGTTTTCCAGAAGCGCCTTGGTGCCGACCGAAAGTCCTTCTCCATGTCTTCTCCGAACTTCTCCCACACCCGCTGCTTTGCCTCTTTCACGGCAGAGGCTGCAGTCCTTCGGGCCATTCGGTACCTTGCAACTGCCTCCGGAGTCCTCTGGGATAACATATCCCGGAAGGACTCCTTCTTCAGTCGGACAGCTTCCCTGACCACCGGTGTCCACCACGGTGTTCGAGGGTTACCGCCCCTTGAGGCACCTAAGACCCTAAGACCACAGCTCCCTGCCGCAGCTTCAGCAATGGAAACTTTGAACAATGTCCAATCAGGTTCAATGCCCCCAGCCTCCACAGGGATGCACGAAAAGCTCCGCCGGAGGTTTGAGTTGAAGGTCTGTCGGACAGGAGCTTCCTCCAGACGTTCCCAATTTACCCGCACTACCCGTTTGGGCTTACCAGGTCTGTCCAGAGTCTTCCCCCACCCCCTGACCCAACTCACCACCAGATGGTGATCAGTTGACAGCTCTGCCCCTCTCTTCACCCGAGTGTCCAAAACATACGGCCTCAAATCAGATGAAACGATTATAAAATCGATCATTGACTTTCGGCCTAGGGTGCTCTGGTACCAAGTACACTTATGAGCATCCCTATGTTCGAACATGGTGTTTGTTATAGACAATCCATGACTAGCACAGAAGTCCAATAACTAGTTTTACACTTTTTTTTAAATATATGGTCCAAAGAAACGCATTTATATAAAATATACCTAATTTCTGAGTTAAAAAAAAGCTGAAATTATGAATTATTTTGACTAACAGTTGAGATCAATGGGAACATATGTTGATGGGTTATCACAGACTGGTATAAGTCAAAGTTTAGTCAAGATACTGTTTTGAAACCATTTCAAGTTTTTTAATGGCAGCCAATAATCACGCTTGTTGTCTGTTTTGGCTATTAATAAAGCATAAAGTATAAATTATCACCCAATTCTATTTTACACCTTCTCAACAACTTAATTCCAACTCATTACCACTAGTTTTACAGTGATTTTTGGAATTTATGGTGAATAAACTTAATTTACATGAAACAATACCTAATTTTTGGGGTAAAATAAGCATAAATTATGAATTATTTTCATTATAGTTAAGATCAGATGAACCTATGTTTGTGGATAATCACTGACTGGTATATGTTAGTGATTAGTCAGGATATGGTTTTGAAACTATTTTATTATTTTCAATGGCAGCCAATAATCACACCTGGTGTGTTCCTGGGTAAAAATGGGCTTGTTCTGCTTTGCCTGTTTATAAAGCATAGACAATTATAATTTATCACTCAATTCTGTGTTATAACTTTTATTCAACTTCATTCCAATTCATCTCAACTAGTTTTACACTTATTCTTTTCTATTTATGGTCAACAGACCTCATTTACATGAAATTATACCAACCGTCTGAGTAAAATGGGTTGAGATCATTATTTGTGTTTGGATTAATGGCTGGTATGTGACAATTATTATATTCCCAGGTTAAAATTAACTGGTGCAATTGTATTCACAAACAAAGCAGAGCTACCAAAATGGAAAAAAATAATTTACGGAAAATTGTCTCGTCTCCATTTAGGAAAAGACACATCAAAGGTGTTATAACAACAAGTTCACAAAGCTGTAGTTTGAAGTTGTGTCCGTATGTTTGTATTTGTGTGTGTGTGTGTGTGTGTGTGTGTGTGTGTGTGTGTGTGTGTGTGTGTGTGTGTGTGTATTTGTGTGTGTGTGTGTGTGTGTTTGTGTGCGCATATGTGTGTGTGTTTGTGTGTGTACGTGCACGCACATGTGTGTGTCTGTGTACATTTTTGTCAGGACAGCTCAATAGTGTGATATATTGCAGGTCTCAGCTGTTTGTGTGTGTGTGTGTGTGTGTGTGTGTGTGTGTTTGTGTATGTATGTGTGTGTGTGCAGGTATGTGTGTAGGCACACATGTGCGTGCGTGCATGTGCACGTCTGCATGTACATGTGTGTCCGTGTGTGTGCGTGCTCATCTGCTGAAAAGAACAGTAGTGTGATCCACTATGCAACTCGTGTGGGAGAGTGTGTGTGTGTGTGTGTGTGTGTGTGTGTGTGTGTGTGTGTGTGTGTGTGTGTGTGTGTGTGTGCATGTGTGTGCGTGTGTGTGCGTGTGTGCGTGCATGTTCATGTGCTGAAAAGCACAATAGTGTGATCTTTTGCAGGTCTCAGCTAGGGTGTGTGTGTGTGTGTGTGTGTGTGTGTGTATACTGTATGTGTGTGTGTGTATGTGTGTGCACGTGAGCATGTACGCGCGTGTGTGTATGTGTTCATCTCCTGAAAATCATAATGATCCATTGCCCAATTTCAGTATGTTGTGTTTGTGTTTGTGTGTGTGTGTGTGTGTGTGTGAATGCATGTGCGCACACACGTTTGTTGTCTGTGTGTGTGTGTGTGTGTGTGTGTGTGTTTGGGTGCATTTCCATGTGCTGGAAAGCATAACAATGTGATCAATTACATGAGGTAGTTCTCAGCTGCTGTTTGTATGAATGTGTGTGTTTGTGGGTGGGGGGGGGAGTGTATGCGTGTGTACATGTGCGTGGGGGTGTTTGTGTGTCTCCGCATGTGCATTCATGTACGTGTGTGTGTGTTCATCTGCTGTTGAGCGCAAAAGTGCCCCATTGCACCACCGGGTCAAAATTGACCCGAGAAGACCACAAGTGCATTAAAATTAAATAAAATACCCAAAATTCAATGAAAGTAGTGATCATTAATATTACTTGCGAAGAACATAATTGGGAACCACCCATGTTATTTTTGGTTAATTTGGTTGAAATATACCTATATTTCTGATAAAGAAACTTTGAAAACGGGTCAAATTTGACCCGAATACGACACAAGGGTTAAGCTAAATCTTTTTATAATTTGTCATTTAACTACTCTGTTATAGATCGATATTTTTGAAATTGTCCATTACATTTGCAGGTTGAATGTTTATAAATATATACGTTAAGTTGTTGTTGTTGTTATTGTTGTTGTTATTATTATTATTATTATAGCACTGTTATATTTGACAAAATTATCAGCAGAATGTTGCTATAATCAGTATTTCTTTGACAGTATTTGGACTTAAAACAAAGGTAAATCCATTGTTTTTATGGCAAAGTATGCTTTTTTAACATTAAAGATAAATTAAATATACATGATTTGTATGTACAATTGCATAAAACAAGTCATGACACTTAATATGCTCTAAAATTAATGGTAGATTGCTCTAATTTTACTCACATACTTGTTTAATAACAGTATTTGCTTTTCTTTTTAAAGGCGAATCCATTGTTTTTATGGCAAAGTATACTTATTTAACATTGAAGATTATGTAAAATGACATATAAATACTTATATTATGCTTTATAAAGTCTAAAATTAATGGTATATTCCTGTAATTATACTCAAATTCATTGTATTTATGGCAGAGTATGCATTTTTTTCCACATTAAAAATCAATTAAATATACAGGATTTATATGTAAATATACAGGATTTATATGTAAATGTCCATGTAAAAACCTATAATACACTTGATATGATCTAAGATTAAGGGTAGATTGTTGTAAATATAAAGCTTATTATCTGTTTTACAAAAGTATTTTGACATTTTTTTTAAAGTTAAATAAAATGTTTTGTGGGTGATGTATCACTTTATTACATTAACTCTTTATTAAATAACTGGATTTTTACATAAAATTATATTATAAAACTCAAATAATAGTGGCACTTTTCCATAATTTTAAAACAGATTATTTGTATTATAGCAGCGTTCAACTGTATTTATAGGTAATTTAATTGTTTTTTAAAGGTGTATGTCCTTTTTTAAACATTAAAAAGCCCAATAATTACATACGATTTAATGTGATATTAAAGATACAATCTGTTATTTTATTACAGAAAATTACTGTATTTTTACGAGATTGTTTTTTGCCGTTATTTTACGGTAATTTTTTGGCGCCCCAGCTGCCGGAATATTACCGTTTTTTCACAGTTTTTTTTTTTTACAGTGTAGGCTACATAAAGTGCAGATTAGGTAGGCATTACATGATTTACAGAGGTGGAAGACTTTCTCAGGTCATACATTGCAGTAAAAGTAGGAAAAACAGTGGTGTAGAGTTACAAATTACTTGTCAGTTACAAGTCCTACATTCAACATCTTCCTTAATGACAGTGGTGGATAGCTAGCTTGACTTGTTCTACGACCTGAGTTTATACATCTCATGTTGCTAAGGGTCGTATCTAAGGTCCTTCCTATTTCCTGGAGCAGGGAACAACGTTTGCATTGTATAAGAACCTGATGGATGGGAATGATTGTTCCAGGTATTAGTCCAACCCTCAGGTGTAGCCAAGGAAACAGAGTTATTGTTTGGAAAAACTTGTAAATGTAAAAACAAATTAAAATATAAACTAATCTCTGACAATGGACACCTCGTCGGGCATTAACCCTTACTTAACAGAGTATACATCAAGAGATTGAATAGTTCTTGGATATATGACTGTTTTCATTTATATTTTACTTTATTACTTCATGTGTTTTGTTGAAGAATATTGTGAGTTGTGATTCTTTTTTGATGTTTTTCCTTATTATGTTTAAGTTGGTCACGTTGGGTCATACATGTGGTCAGTTGAAGAGAAGTAACAGAGACTCACTGTGACACTTGTTTTTCCCTCAAACTATAAATAAATACTTTTAATGGCACGGTCAACTGTTTACTTAAAAAACACCGAAAACACCAGATATATTTTGAAGTATTTTATTCATTAGCATGACAGTTTGCATTTATCTTACTGACAAATATTGTTTTAGTAGTTTACTCATTAGTATGATTGCCGTGACTGTTCAGTTACAAAACACCCAAAACACCAAAGTAGGAAGGAGACAGAGCGGACCAGACGCGAGCTTTTATTTTGAAAAGGCTCCAGGCTGCAGCCAGCCAAACAGTCCTGGAACCCGGAGAGTCAGCAGCAGTCTCAGCGGAGAGCTGCTGGATCTCAGAGACCAGGACCAGGACCAGAACAAGAGCGGAATGGAGGAGGAGCAGCAGAAGCCGGAGCAGCGGAGCAACAAGGTCCCCAGAAGACAAGCAGCAGGCTCGGCCTCTGATAGCAGCGGTGTTCAGGTCAGTGTTAGGACACAACAAGCACACTAAAGACACAAGATGGCCGACTCTGATGGGCTCTGCGTGCATTAGACACATGCTGGTCTCTGTGTGAAAAGGGGCCAGAGGCGTAGAAAGAGGTTTTTAAAAGTCTCGGTGTGTTGAGCTCTCAGGACGTTTGGAGCTTCTAACTGAATCTCTGTGTTAGTTTAGTTTCTAGTTGATATCTGCTTAGTTTGACATTTCCGCTCCGTTTATAGGAGGCTGGTTAAGTTACTGCTGATGAAGACACACATTTCCTGATGCTCCTCTTCAAAATAAAAGCAGAATTTGAAGGCTTACATCCTCCCGATGTCTGCAGGGACATATCACTTGCGTTCACAGGATCTGTTTTTATTGTCGGGCCCTAAAGCCGCACTGACTTTGGTAAAAAGGCTTTTAATTTTGCAGCACCATCTGCATGGAATCAGCTTCAGAATGAACTACACTTGAAGGAGTTGGTCTCACTTTATTCTTTCAAAGGCTTTTTAAAGGAAAGGCAGTCTGTCATTGTTTTTCAATTCAATTTTATTTATAGTATCAAATCATAACAGGAGTTATCCCAAGACACTTTACAGATAGAGTAGGTCTAGACCACACTCTATAAAAATTGTTTTAGGACCCAGATTTTTTTTTTCTATGATCCCGTTGTTGTTTGAATATGATGAGTGAAAGTGTGTCTATGTTTTTATTTGTTATTGTCTTTGTGTTTATTTGAAACCACGCTGCTGCCTCTTGTCAGGACACTCTTATACAGATATTTTTAATCTCAAGGAGTTTTTTTTATCCTGGCTAAATAAAGGTTTGAATGAATGTAACAAAATAACCAGGGGCTTTTATTGTGAAGGGTGTATAGGAAGTTAAAGCGTTTTACTGCTGTGTGAACACAGCGCTATGAAGATAGATATGACAATGCTGGACTAATAAATACCAAAGTAGACGACATGAGAGCAGGAGTGTGTGTAGTAGTATTGTACATATTGGTGAATTAGGGACGTTTGATGAAAGTAAAAATAAAGTGACTGTATACCAGTGGCTGTCTTCTCAGGCAGCAGTGAGAGACAGAGGTCCAGACAGCCAGGGATAGAAGAGCAGGCGGCACACCAACTACACACACACACACACACACACACACACACACACACACACACACACACACACACACACACACACACACACACACACACACACACACTACTCAGGAGGGCTTTTCACTAGTATTGCAATTGAATATGTGTTAAGCTCTATGTATTCTAAGACAAGCAATACATCATAGTATTGAATAGTATGACGCCTCATCAGCTCTGGGGGCCTCTGCTGGAGATCATTGGTATTGTCGGCCCTTTCCTGTTTTGGCATTAAAAGTGTAAACAGAAATTCCAGTTGCTAGTTCTCCTTGTTCATCTTTTCCAAGTTTGTGAGGAACAGAAGTCTCTGCATCAATGAGAAGAGCTTCAGCAGTTGTTTCCTTCTTCTTAAAGTCTGATTCCAGGCCATTAGATGGCTGAGAAGCAGCACTCCACACACCAGATCCAAAGCTCCTTCAAACATTTGCTTTTGCCACTGATGCAGCTACATCGACTTGAAGCTGAAGTTGTTCTTTTCGTTGTCTTCACTTCTCTTCCTGTTCCTCAAGAGCGTGCTTTTCTTTCAGCAACCTTTGACGGGCGAGCAGAGCAGCCGTTTGAGCCTCTGCTCTGAGACGTGAGACGTGCAGATGAAGTGCTGGAGACGTTTGATTTTGCTGCTATGTTTGATATACTGTCACATGGCAACACGTCATCCTGGTCATCATGTTGAGAAGATGGATGCTCTCGTTCCTTTTTCACATCCTCATGAATCCCACTTAGTTTCCCTGACAGAGCTTCCTGGTGACTCTCACCATCAGGAGTCAGCTTTGAAAGAGGCCTGCTGGGAAGACGCACTTTAACATCCTCAATACATCCTGGATTGTGAGAGGCTGAATAGGAGAATAACTTGCCAGACGTGCTTATTGATCACGGATCCAAATAGATTTATTAAGGATGCGCGATATTGGATTTTGGCCGATATTCGATATGCCGGTATTTTCAAACTCATTTTGGCTGATACCGATGTGTATATACTAGCGCTGGCGAACAATTAAAATATTTAATTGCGATTAATCGCATTAATGTCATAGTTAACTCACGATTAATCGCAATTAATCACACATTTTTATCTATTCTAAATGTCCCTTGATTGCTTTTTGTGTCATATTTTTTTCATTTTAATGCTCTTATCAATGGAATGCTCATGGAAAAGTGGATTGACTGCTTTGTGCAAATGTTTTTTTAATTGAAAACAACATTGGCATATACGAAATGTTCAATTTCACACTAACATTCACACTTGGAGCTAATAATCTGTCACATAATGTAACACTGTTACCTCCATTTTCCATTGCAGATAGTACCGCCTCATGCCTGAGGCGGGTGTGGCTGGTCGTCATAGCGACTATGGTTTCCCCCAACTCATTTCCTGGTTCTCCTTCTCCATAAACAACGTAAAATCAAGGAGAGGGTTAACTTCTCCTGCTCCAGGTTTCTCACCGTGGTCAGAAAGAACAGAGGAGACACTTTGTTTCTCTTACTGACTGTAGAGTCACTACTCGCTCAGAAGATAATCGCGACGAGCCTACTAGCTATGCGGCTCACAAGCCCAAACAAGTGTGTGCAGCCACGGCGTGCCCGGGCTCCACCCTTCAATCACTACTATTGGCCAGGCGTCCAAGGTAGCGTAACCCCATTAGTTCAGGTCCTATCCCCTGACCAATCCGCTATCCTAACCCCAACCAATCGAGCTGCCTGTTTTGTTTCCGGTCTAGCGAGATCCAAAAGAAAGTTAATCATGCAATAAAAAAATTGTCAGCGCTAAAATGGGTTTGCAACCTTTACCTTATTACACTCATGTGTTGTAGATAAGGCAACACACAAGACAAACATTTGATTCTACCATAAATGTATAATTTTACAAATGTAGACAGACATTCACCCCTGAAAAATAGCTATATTATTTCACTTGGAGGAGAATAAATATGTCAGTGCCACATTTTATTTTTAAGTTTAGACTTCAAACTTCAGTCTTTAGGAGTAAAATAAATAAAAATACATTTTCAAATACAAATGTACATCATCTCCTACTTGAACAGGTCTGCCAAATGCTTCCCTGACGCAGTAGTTGACAAGGTACTGAAACTTACAGTGGTCACAAACAAGCAGCTGTAGTCCAGACCTCCACTTCAGTCCTTAGGACCCACTTTAAAGTATAATCAAACTTAAAACCAAGCTCCATATATTGTCCTGTGAGCCACAGACAGTCCTGTAACAACTCGGTGACAGTGTGCTCTGTATTGCAAAATAACACAATCCTTTATTTAAACTTGAGTCCTGCAAACTTTTTCAGTCCAACTAACTAGGGTGACAACTTCAGCTGACCGGTAGGCTTCTGTTCAGCTATTATTTTAATATCAGAGGTAGGTTTTTCTTCACAAGAATGAGCATCTCTGCTTATTCACCGTCCATTTCATCACATCAGGGCAGACGAGCATGATCAGCTCAAGACTACGCACTAGGCCTGCACAATTTGGGGAAGAATATGAATCACGATTTCTTTAGCTTAGAATTGATATCTTGACTCTCTGCCACGATTTTTTTCTCACAAAGTATGTTTGTTGCACACATGAACAACGACAAAACAAAACTAATTGGCAGTACCAAACATAGATTTATTTTTGGCACCTATAACACATTGCACGTCACCACAAGCCTGTAAACATAGAGGTTAGGATAGTTCTGCATGAATTGACATTTTTATAATATTGGGGTGCCTATCGTAGTGTGTGCACATATATGTATAAATAGTAGTGCTGTCAGTTTAACGCGTTATTAACAATTTTTTTATCGCACGATTAACATTCTTTCGGATCTAGCTGGACTGGAAACAAAACTGACATGGCCGGCAAAATTACGAATCCCAATATCGCCACGCCATGTCCCGCCCTACGAAGCAGCTCGATTGGTTGGGGTTAGGATAGCGGATTGGTCAGGGGATAGGACCTGAACAAATGGGGTTACGTTACCTTGGACGCCTGGCCAATAGTAGTGATTGAAGGGCGGGTCTTGGCGAGGCCGGCCGCACGCGCTTGTGAGCCGCATAGCTAGTAGGCTCGTCATGGCGATTATCTTCTGAGCGAGTAGTGACTCTAGAGTCAGTAAGATAAACAAAGTGTCAACTCTGTTCTTTCTGACCACAGTGAGAAACCTGGAGCAGGAGAAGTTAACCCTCTCCTTGATTTTACGTTGTTTATGGAGAACTAGAACCAGGAAATGAGTCGGGGGAAACCATAGTCGCCATGACGACCAGCCACGCTCGCCTTAGGCATGAGGCAGTACTATCTGCAATGGAAAATGGAGGTAACAGTGTTACATTATGTGACAGATTATTAGCTCAAAGTGAGAATGTTAGTGTGATATTGAACACTATCTATATGACAATGTCGTTTTCAATAAAATAAAAAAATTGCACAAAGCAGCTGATCCACTTTTCCATGTTGATAAGAGCATAAAAATGAGAAAATATAATGGGACAAAAAGAATTCAAGGGACATTTAGAATAGATAAAAATGCCCGATTTAATTGCAATTAATCGTGAGTTAACTATCACATTAATGTGATTACATATTTTAATCGTTTGACAGCACTAATAGTATTGTCGGCAGTAACTGATCTATCCAATTGTAATGATGTTTTGAGAAACTTAAGTGTTGCTTGCTCAGAATAGCTCACCCTACAGTCACCTGTGCAGGTGGTAGGTTCTAATTAGGGGAGGCTGAGTTAAAAAGGGCTCCCGTGAAGGCTGGAGGAATCTTGGCAGCTTGCTGTGAGGTTGCAGTTTTGTTTGTTTGCTGTGATTTTGCCTCAGTTATATTCTGTTTGTGTATTTTGGTTTTGAGTAGACTTTTGTGTCCTTTTTGTTAATAAAAACACAAATTGCGAACTTGAAAAACCTCTTCTCCAGTCGTCAAGCGTGACATGGCTATTACAAGAATAAAGTCACTATATTTCAGAAAATAACCTACCTGCTGTGCAATAATTATTGCTCTGCTGATACGGTAGATCTCAGACCTTCTGACAGACACAGAGCCCCGTTTGGGTCTCTGGTCTGAATGAGACAAAGTTTAGGGAAGTGGCTGCTCTGCTCTGCATCTGCAGCATCTCCACAGCAGAGTGCATCCATCAACCTGAAGCTGCACAGCGTTTTACAGCGAGAGTGGACATTAAGCGACGTCCGGTTTCATATTTGTCAATCAACTTTTCAAAATACATTCGGGGCGCTGTCAGTAGGAACAATGAGGTTGCGCTTTTGATGCGCTGAGGTGTTCGCTGCGGGGCTGCACTGCAGAGAGAAATAAACGCAAGTTGTCCTCCACCTGCAGCCTTGATCTGTATTCGTTTTTAATCAGGGTCAGTGCGGAAAACCCACACTCACACAATTAGGTGGAGGTGAAGGGGATTAGGACTTCCATAGCCTTAGTGGAGATCTGGGGGAACTCGCTCTCCACAGACAACCACAAACGCCTGATCAGCATTTCTCCCAGTCTCTGTCACACTGCGGCAGAGGTGCAGTCTCGGACCCCGACCAGGTGAAACCAGGTTTTGCTGGGTCCTGTCTTCTCCCTTAATGCTGACTTCTGACTTGGGACAAGGAAACGATGCATTTTAAAGCAAATACACACTAGGGCTGGGAAAAAAATCGATTTGATTTAAAACGAGTTGGTAGGGCAAATCGATTCATATTTTCAAAATCTAATTGTTTTTGATTTATTTATTTTTTTAGGTTTTATGAGCTCAATCCAAATACAGTATAACTAATTTAGATGTATAACAATCTTTGTTGCACACTGCAGAGATGGGAGTAAGTCACACATGGGCAAGTCACAAGCAAGTCTCAAGTCTTAACCTTCAAGTCTCAAGCAAGTCTAAGTCATTTTGTGTGACAATCAAGCAAGTCAAGTCATAGCTTTGGTCAAGCAAGTCAAGTCATACAAAAGTTTCCATTTTTAAACAAGCTAAAGACAGTGGTTGTAACTGCTGGAGTTTTCTTTTTTAGCATTTTGTCCTACTCAATATTCAAAAGACATTGCGTCCAAGCCACATATATCTGAACAGTTTAAATGTATAAAGATTAAAAAAAGCACAGCCTAAAACTGATATTAGGCCAACAAAAAAAATCAACATACATATTTGTTCAATATGCCTCAAACATGACATCAAATCATGAAATTCAATCAAACAATTCAAGTATAATGGTTTCTAAGTCAAATAATAAAATTATTCAAACATGCCTCACTTTAATGGGACAGAAACACATTTAACCTTTCCTTCTCTTAAATAAAAAAAACATATTCTTTAAGAGTAGCTGAATCCCACCAGCTTTGCATAATTTGGAGAGATTGAATAGTTTATTATTATTTTATTATTTTTATTTTTAAAAGGGGACAATACATATTAATGAACATTTTCACAAATGTAAATATGCCAGATTATAGCCTTAGGCTAATTTCCATCTGCAGACCCCCTGGCAGGTTGGTGTTACACACAAATTAATGAATACACACAAAGACACTATATGCAGACTATACACAAAGGAACAAGGACAAGAACAGTAATCATATCATGTTAAAACAAGCAATAACAACACGAGTGGACAACAAGAGACATATAGAAAATAGGAAAGCATCGACTATAGTGAACAAATCACAAACTGTCCTGGTATTGCACTAACTCATATTTCATCAATCTCTATTGCACTGACCCCTATAGCAAAACCAATATAATACTTGCACTTATTGCACAACCCATATTGCACTAATAATTGTGTCCCTTTTTATAATGCACTGACTCTCTTGTAAATCTGATATAATGATTAACTAGACATGGTCACATGTTTGTGTGCCCCTCAACCACACTTTTAAATGACTCCTAAAGATCGAAAGACTTGTGCTTTCCCTCACTGACAGTGGAATGCTATTCCAGAAGCTCACTCCCTGATATGACAGGACGTTCTGTGAAAAGGCAGTCCGCCTAAAAGCCAATTCACAATCACCTCTCGTAGTGGCTCTAGTCACTCGAGATCCAGCAGCACTGCTAGACTTTTGTGTTATAAAGTCGCTTAATGGCGGAGGCGCCAGACCATGTATAACCTTATAGATTAGGCAGGCTGATTTAAATAAGTTAAAATTATCAAAATTGAAAAACTAGGACATATAGCCTAGAATAGTAGGCTATATGTTAATATTTGTCAGTGTATTTGTGAGTGAATGTGTGCATGTTTGAGAGAGAGAGTGAATGAAAAGTTATTAATATTGGTGAGTGAAAGTGTGCATGTGGTGTGTGTGTGTGTGAGAGTGTGTTGTGTGTATGTGTGCCTAGCTTTATTCACATACTTAATCTGCACAAGTGTGTGTGTCTGAGAGAGAGTGAGTGAGTGAGTGAGTGAGTGTGTGAGACAGACAGACAGAGCAGTGTGTTGTGTGTATGTATACAGTGTGCCTAGTTGTATTCGCTCTTACCGCCACCTTGAACAAAGAGGGGAGGGTGTGCTTATTCATGGCCCAAAACTGAAGGGAGTTCTGTTCATCACAAGCGTCCAAATAGTGGTTCAGCTGAATATGGGGACTGGAACCTGAATCTCTCCCGATTTGAAGTGTCTGATGAAATTCGCCGCGGTGGTGGTTGACGTCGGAGTATTTTGTACTGCAGACATTGTAAACTGCCGTCCGTTTCTTCTTTGCCTGGTCAGATGTGTAATCCTTATAGCCAAACTTTATTATTTTTGGTGCAGAGGGATCCATGACGTTAAATAACAGCCGTAGCCAGTCTCGTTTACTGCAGGTCTGCCGCCGTGTGGCGCGTCGTATCAACCGGCTCCCGCGCATGCAACAGCACTAAAATCGTAACGTTAACTCCTCAATATCAGAGGGGGAAAAATATATATCTATTAAACAGAAAGTCAAGTCATTTCAAGTCATTTGACTCAAGTGTAAGTCAAGTCTCAAGTCATGAATGTCAAGTCAAAGTCAAGTCGAGTCTTTTATGAATGTTTATCAAGCACGTCTCAAGTCCTAAAATTTGCGACTTGAGTCTAACTCGAGTCAAGTCATGTGACTCGAGTCCCCCATGTCTGGCACAATGCACAGTGACTTTTCAGTTAGAGAAAGGGTTCGCCTTTGCAATTTTGTTTATGTTGATGCACTTTAATTAAATACAATGAAAATATATTTTTAAAATATATTTACAGTTCACAGTTATTTTGTTTTAAATGGAAGGGGGGGGGGAATCGAATCGTGAATCGAGTTATTTTATGAAAAAATCGCCCAGCTCTAATACACACAAGCACAATTACCGATATCAATAGAGTTGTATACAGTTCTTCTTTCTTCACCTATTGAAAATCGCTGGTCTAAAACACGTCTGCGAACAAGCCTTTCTGTCCGACCTGAAGCGTGTAGACTGGGAGAGCATTTACCCCATCCCGACAGTGGAGGATACCTGGTTGACATTCAAAACTGATTTCCTCTCTATCCTAAGTAAACATGCCCCATTTAAAAAGTTTTTAGAACTAAGAACAGATACAGCCCCTGGTTCACACTAGGGATGGGCATGATTAATCGACGATCAACGATTGATCATTAAGAATTTCGTCGATCACGTTAATTTGTCATCGATTAAACTAATGCATGTTGCGTTGTGTAGTTTGATTGCAGCAATGAAATGATTTCCAGTGTGTCAGCAGTAATTAAACATTTTACCACCCGGGGGCGCCATAGGCTGCTCAGTTAGCTGCGAGTTACGTTTTGATTCAAAGTAAACATGAAGAGGTCACGGCGAAGTGTAGCGTGGGGCCATTTTGATTTAAAAAACAACTTAGTTCACTGCAAACACTGCGACGCCGTGTAGAAGTACAACACGGCCACGACTCAAATGATGTACCACTTAAACAAAGTGCATCCGCTGGTTAATGTCGGTGGCGGGGCGTCCTGCTCTCAGTATCAACCTAGCATCAACTCAGCGTTAGCACGGAGGAGCTGCGATGCACAACGAGCAAAGGGAAATTACCGGAGGGATCTGCACGTTCATTGAGATGGATATTGGAACCAGCATTTCACATTCCGTCACGACGTACCATCACCAGACTGGTAGAAACTCACAACGAAACGAAGAACGGAACGAGGTTCCCCGGGCCGGGCTGGCCAAGTTAGCACGGAGGTAGCTACCTGCATCCCGTGCCGGTGTCGTGCCAATGTACTTACCCCCGCCTGGATTATCACCAGGTAGCGGTCGCGTCTGACCCTTGGATGTATTAAGGGAACCTGAGATCCCAGTATCATGTCAACCTGCTTATTTTTCTCAACAAAAACCAGTAGACTGGTGCAGAAGTTCTATGTGAGTAACTGGTTATTTTGTATTAGTCTTTGTCCGTGCCTTGGATAGTTTTGAGTTACATTTTGACAAAACCTGTCAGATCTAAGTAGTATTATGTTTTTGGTTAAGTTATGGTTAAGTTATTATTGAACATGATTATTTTTATTTATTATTTTGGAACAAACGAGGGTCTCTGTCGCCGGCTCGCAGCAACGGTTCCGCTGCTAAATTAAACACCGCAGCGCATATATCTTTAAGTTTAGCCAAACCTCCAGTTTAACTGCCACACGTTGTTCTTCTTGTAATTAAGATCTCATCGAGGTAAAAACATGCTGTATTTTTGTATTTTCATTGCGTTTTTAATTTATAAAAAGTTATATAAATAATACATTTTAATATAAAAATATTAATGATTAATCGATAATTGATCATTAATTCTCCCGACGATCGATGAAGAAAATTTAATCGAATGCCCATCCCTAGTTCACACCACAGCTGACCACCCTCAACCAACATAACAACATCCTGTGGCGAACCGTACTTACCTTGAGCAACCTCCATAACATGCATGTCTTCAAAGAAGCGAGGAGCTGGTACACTCAGGCAGTTTGGGAAGCTAAGGCTCACTACTTTAAACTGAAACTTGCTTCCTGCAGCACCAATTCAAAAAAGTTCTGGTTCACTGTAAAAACAATAGAGAACAAGAACACCTTCCCCAAGTTCATGATAATAGAGAACTTAAACAATTTGCTGATGGGTTAGCCATGCTTTCCATCAGGCGTCTGGTCTCAACCTAGCATCAACTCAGCGTTAGCATGGAGGAGCTGTGATGCACAACGAGCAGAGGAAATGACCCAAGGGATCTGCACGTTCATTGAGGAGGAGCGTGGAGGTAGCTACCGCCAGTTTTTGGCGGCTGGACAGACAATGACCAGGTAGCAGACCCCAGATCACATCAACCTGCTTATTTTTCTCAACAAAAACCAGTAGACTGGTGCAGACGTATGTGAGTTACTGGTTATTTTTTATTAGGCTTTGTCCGTGCCTTGGATAGTTTTGAGTTACATTTTGACAAAACCTGTCAGATCTAAGTATTATGTTTTTGTTTATTATTCAACATGATTCTTTTATTATTATTTTGGAACAAACGAGGGTCTCTGTTTAAGAAGCCCGGCTTGCAGCAGCAGGTTCGGCTGCTTCAGAGCACCGCAGCACATATATCTTCAAGTTTAACCTCCAGTTTAACTGCCAGAAGTTGTTCTTCTTGTAATTAAGATCTCATCGAGGAAAAACACGCAGTATTTTTGTATTTTATTTGCGTTTTTAATTTATAAAAAGTTAAATAATTCATTTTAATATAGAAATAGTAATGATTAATCGATAGTCGATTGTTAATTCTCCCAACGATCTAATGTCCATCCCTAATCTGAACAAACATCCGTACAGATTCAGATACCTTTTTTTAGTACTTTACCTCTGTAATTACAAAACAGTTATTTCAGTTGAAAAAGTAATTCCAAACCTATTTATCCTATTTACTTAGAACATTGTTATTTTATTAGAATATTTTGCACTCTAAAGAAATTAAACAAAAATAAAACCCCTCACTCTCTCCTCCCAAACGCGTCCATACAACCTATTAAAATGAAGAAGTATTTCTTATTATTTCTTTTATTCTTGTAATTGTATGTTATTCTTTTTTTAGTATTTTATTTTCATCATGACAGTTTTAATTGCTCTTTAATGTTTCATGCGACTGGATGTAAAATTCAGTCGCACACTCTCAAATTTTGGTCGCGGTCTGGAGCCCTGCTTTAATCTCTCTCGCAAATTCAGAAATTCCTAGAGATTGGAAATCCGCCGCAGTCATCCCTCTCTTCAAAGGGGGAGACACCCAGCTGTCTACATCGATCTGTCCAAGGCCTTTGACTCTGTTAACCATTGTATTCTTGTTGACAGACTCAAGAACCTTGGGTTCTCTCATGATTGCCTCACGTGGTTCAACAACTATTTCTCTAATAAGATCCAGTGTGTTAAATCTGAAGGCCTGTTGTCTGAACCTATGGATGTCACTACGGGAGTGCCACAAGGTTGGATTCTCCACTCTTTTCTCCATATACATCAATGATGTGGCTCTTTCTGTTGGGGACTCCCAAACCCACCTATTTGCAGATGACACTATCCTGTACACATCCAGCCCCTCGTTGGATACTGTGCTATCAAATCGCTGCCCACTCTTGACTATCCGATTAGCATTACCAGCAGCAAGCAGTTACATCTCCTTGGTCACCCCTTAAAGCCCACACCTCCTTTGGCCACCACTCCTTCCAGTTCTCAGCTGCAAACAACTGGAACGAACTACAAAAAACCTTGAAACTCAAAACGCTTATCCCACTAACTACCTTTTCAAGAACATCTGTCCGATCACTGCATGTGATAACTGTTACTCATCTTTCCTCCACTGTTTTGCACACACTTATTCCTTTATCTCTGTCATGCCCCATTGCATATTTATACATATGCACTTCTTCACCTGCATTTCTATCATATTCTATTCATGCTGTTTTACACTATGCATCTTCCCTGGTGTGCTCAACTGTTTTTCTTCCCACCTTTGTTGTCACACAATTTTGGTACATCAGAGGTCCGTTTCAGGTAGGAGGTTTAGTGGAAACTCTGAGTTTGTTAAGCCTGAGATGAGGGAAACTCTGAGTTTTCCGTTTCAGAGAGAGATCACTTAACCTCAGAATTGGTTACTATGGTAACTGACCCTGTGAACCTAACCTGGTCGGGAGCAGGTTTTCTTCAAGAAACCTCGAGTTTCTCTCAGACTCCTCCCCATGGATGTATGAAGAGAATTAACGCTCCTCCCTCTGACACAGCGCTCTTCATTTCCTCATTCATTCATTCAGTCCGGATCAGGGACATTTCAGCGCAGTTTGTTATATTGGCATGAATAAAAAAAACATTGTTGGTTTATTAACTGTTAGGCAGACTTTTTAAAACATAGTTTTTTCTCAAAAACATTTCCTTTTATCGACGATCCCGTTGATGAAGACGCTGTATGGCAGGGAGTTAAACATATGTCGGAAGATGATATTGACGCATTTTAATTTCCAGATAACTTCCTATTTGAGCGGTATGGTTTTTCTTCCCAGTCTATCAGTTATATATCCTACATAACCTTATCATCCTCATATCACTAACGTCACCCATCGTGGACATGCTCTACATCCCAGCACATTCTGGCATTACAGTTGTCTCTACAACCTTGGTGATAATAATAATTTTAATAAAGCGCCGTCAGAAGAGATCGCTCTGAAACGTTGTATAACTGCTATAAATCATCTCATGCTTTGTGTTTGGGCTTAATTAAATCCTGACAGTCTAAGCTTTCAATATATGTGCTGCATGACCATATATTTAGAAGATTTAATGCATCAAATTTATAACAGTTTAAACAGCGTCCACTTTGAGCGTGAGTGTCTACGGGTCAGTGAAAGTAAAGAGTTTAAACATTTGTAGTGTCCCTGGACACAGACCAGTCACAGCCATTAAAAAGGAGTTCCACAGGATTGCAGGTGAATGATGTAAACCATTTGACATGAAAGATAATGAATCATAATTCTGTTAATGATGGTGCGTAACCCTGAGTCAACCTACTCCGAGTTGATTGAACCAACTCGAATCAGCTGTTGTGAAACCGAAAACTCAGAGTTTCCATCTCAGGATAAATCAACTCAGAGATCAGGCTCAGACTCAGAGTTTGTTGAACCTCCTACCTGAAACGGACCCCTACTGATCTACATCACTATCTAGACCACAATCTGCACCAACTGTACATTGTCTCTTTACTACATCTCAGCATTCATACAGTCTGTCTATTCATGCATATTGTGTTATTTCTGATCTACATTACCACCTAGACCACAATTTGCAGCAATGTGTTGGTTTTAATCTTTACTACATCTCAGCAGTGTTATAGACTGTCTATTCATGTATATTGTGTTATTACCATATCACTTTCGCATATCCATCGACTTTCTTCCACCTCACTTTGTGCCTACTTAATTCTACACTTTATGTAGCCTAATGTATTCTGTCTTGTATTGTTTGAATGTGAAACTGTATGTTGTCTTGCACGCTTATGCTTTTCTTGGCCAGGTCGTCGTTGCAAAAGATAACCTGTTCTCAACGGCCTGCCTGGTTAAATAAAGGTTAAATAAAATAAACATTACCTTTTTTTTATTGACAAATAATAAAATGTATAAATATAATACATTGACAAAATATGGATTGGCAAGATGTTTGTAAACATCTTAGCATCTGTTAATATGTTTGCATGTGCATCACTCCGCCATCGCATCTAACTGTCTGTTTCTATAGAAACGGAGAAGAAGAGGGCGACTGGGACATCACAGCTGTCACCACTGTGGCAAGTCCTTCACAACATCTGGACATTTAAAGATTCATCAGAGAGTTCACACTGGAGAGAAACCATACAGCTGTGAACAATGTGGTGCAGCATTCAAACAGATAAATGCGCTCAAAAGTCATCAACGCATTCACACTGGAGAGAAGCCGTACAGATGTGAACTATGTGGGAAAACATTTTCTGAGAATGGTAGCCTTAAAAGACACCAACGCATTCACACTGGAGACAAACCATACAGCTGTGACCAATGTTGTGCAGCATTCAGACAAATGTATAACTTAAAATCCCACCAACGTGTTCACACTGGAGAGAAGCCGTTCTGCTGTGACCAATGTGGGAAAATGCTTGCTCGTCGTGATGCCTTTAAAGATCACCAACGCATTCACACTGGAGAGAAGCCGTACAGCTGTGAACAATGCGGGTCAGCTTTCTCACGGTTATCTCACTTAATGACCCATCGACGTGTTCACACTGGAGAGAAGCCGTACTGGTGTGAACAATGTGGGAAAACCTTTTCTGAGAGTGGTAGCCTTAAAAGACACCAACGCATTCACACTGGAGATAAACCGTACAGCTGTGAACAATGCGGAGCAGCATTCACACATTTAAATACCTTTACATCCCACCGACGTGTTCACACTGGAGAGAAGCCGTTCTGGTGTGAACAATGTGGGAAAACTTTTTCTGAGAGTGGTAGCCTTAAAAGACACCAACGCATTCACACTGCAGCCTCTTGAACATTTTCTAAAGCCAAGCTAAACCAGAGACGGAAAGCAGGATATATTCAGAAACCCGTATCTCACTCGCTTTTTTTCAAAGTTTGTATGTGTGTGGAGGCACAAAATAACACCCCTAAAATATGGACACTTTAGTCCATATTATGATCACTTTTTCCCCTCTTGCCCTCCTCAAATTCTGTACCCTCTCACCCTCTTTGTGGCAAAAACGTACACACACACAAAAACTGTTACATCATCACATATCAATATTTGTTTCTGCCTTTTTTCATGAATCACTTAAACAACTTGTAACCATAGACACTATATAAAAATGAACCCGGCGATCCCGCTGTTTTTGACGGAGACAAGTGAAGCCTCTTACCAGCACTTTTCCGGTGATGGTTAAGCGTTACTGAGCGTTACTGCGCAGCTGCAAACTGAGCTTACCGCCGTAGATATGACGTAAGCAACGTGTCTGAACGTTGTAAGTCTTCTGGTAGCTGTGCCAAGAGAAATCTCAATCATTCCCAATCTATCAGAGACGGAGAGCGTAGGTATATGTAAGGAGATAACATAGGCACAGGCTAATTATTGATAACTAAAATGCTAGTTAACATTAATAATTAAACTAAACGGCTAATGTACGTCGAAACTGCCTGCGAGCTTCTCCTGTACTATACGGAAATTCCTCTACTATGAGACAGTAAGTCTCGTGGTTATGACCCAACCGTTAGCCTATTTTTATAAAATCGTCTGCTACGGAGCCATAACGTGAGGTACAAGGTAACGGAGCCTTTTATACATTGCCGTGTTTCTTTAGAAATAAACAACGGACAAATAAAGTCTTTAAACGCTTCAGATGTAAAGTTATTGGCTGTCAAAGTGACGCCACAATGAATGGCAGTCAATGGGATGCTAACGGGGGGTGATGGATACGGGGTTAGCCCCCTTGCTTGTAACGTAAAACTACCAAACATTCAATACTTTTCAGGATTTTAACCCCTAAAATGCCAGTTTGTTTAGCAACAGTATTTCAATTTGTATTACAAAAAACACAAAAAAGATGGGGCTTTGGTGGGGATTAGAGACTTGGATATCTCAAAGATAAACAACAACATTTATTTGATTGCATTAGTATTTTTAACGTAGTGCTAAATACTCCCTCTCACCCTCTTCGTGGCAAAAACGTACACGCACACAAAAACTGATATTAAATCATCATATATCAATAGTTTTTTCTGCTTTCTTTTCATAAATCACTTAAACAACTTGTAACTTGCTCAAAACTACCAAATATTCAATACTTTTCTGGATTTTAACCCTTTAAATGCCAGTTTTAATTCTTTGAAATAACAATTATTTATGAAAATAACCAATAAACATTCATTATTTTCCATAAAATAAATTGTAGGGGAATGGGGCTTTGGTGGTGATTTAGAGTCTTGGATATGTCAAAGATAAGCAACACAACTGATTTGTGTGTGTAAGCGCTGATCATTTTAGGGGTGAAAAAAGGGCATATTTTGAAGGATGCATCATGTGTCTTAGGAGACGTGCTTGAATAAAAACACCGTCTCCTACCTTTTGTTGTAAACAAAACTACTATTAGTGTGTTTATGCAGCTGGCTGCTTTCACAGCCAAAGATAAAATGCAGCTTGGCTGAGGGTTCATTTCATTAGTGAGCAGAGAAGGAGAAAATAAAGAGGAATTTTAGTGCAAGAGAGCCTTTATCTGCCAGCGAACTGCAGGACTCATCTGAAGATCCTCAACTGAGGTGCTGCACTACATTGAAGCACTGACCAGCATGATGCCAGGGCCCACGAGATATTCCATATCAACAATCCATGATGTGGCATCCTCTTCCGACCTTTTCTTCACTCCTGACTTGATCCAGCTGATTCAGCAAATGACAAACCTACATGGGAGGCGTTCAATCTCAGGATGGAGTGATGTGGATGCTCAAGAGATTCGAGCATACGTGGGACTTCTCATCCTGGCAGGTGTGTACCGGTCCTGGAGCCTGTGGGATGCTCATAGTGGGAGACCATTCTTCAGGGCCACCATGTCCCACAAACGATTTGAAATGATAAGAGCCAGCACTGGTCGGTGCTTGAATGAAGCGCAGCGTCTCAGTATTAGAGGGAGACCAGACTTGCCCATTCTTCGTTTTCCACTCACTGTTAGGATGGACAGGATCTTCAGAGTCCTCTCCACTTTCAGAGGAAGGGTTAGAGGCAGTCACAGAGTTGTTGGACTCCAGTGACCATTTTGTGTCAGACTCCCCAACCTCATCTTCAGATGAGTCCTGCCGTTCGCTGGCAGATGAAGGCTGCATGACCTAAAGCCTCTCTTGCACTACAATTCCTCTTCATTTTTGCTCCTTCTCTTTGCTCCAGGCCGTTCTCCTTCTCTGTTCTCTGCAGCCAAGCTGTGAAAGCAGCCAGCTGCATAAACACACTAATTGTAGTTTTTGTTTACAACAAAGGCAGGAGACAATGTTTTTATTGAAGCACGTCTCCAAAGACACATGATGCATCCTTCAAAAGATGCCCTTTTTCACACGGCTCCATAATATAACTATAATTTCATGCATTGGCCTACAAAGGGAAAATGGTGGAATCTGGTGGAATACAGTAAAATGTCAAATATTACCACTTCTGTTCAAAATGAAATGCTGACATTGCAGAATGCATGGTTTTTCATACTGTAAAGGCAGTGAGATAAAAACATGTGGTTATAATGGGAGTCAATGAGGCATTTTTGTGTCCACAGGTAGTATGTGGAACTACATTGAAAATACTACTGCAATCAAATCAGTTGTGTTGCTTATCTTTGATATATCCAAGACTCTAATCACCACCAAAGCCTCATTCCCCTACAATTTATTTTATGGAAAATAATTAAGGTTTTGTTTTTTTTCAAGTTGTTTAAGTGATTTATGAAAAAAGCAGAAACAATATTAATATATGATGATTTAATAGCAGTTTTTGTGTGTCTGTACGTTTTTGCCACGAAGAGGGTGAGAGGGAGTATTTAGCACTATGTTAAAAATACTAATGCAATCAAATACATTTTGTTGTTTATCTTTGACATATCCAAGTCTCTAATCCCCACCAAAGCCCCATCTCCATATTATTCATTATGTTGAATATTAATATATGATGATTTAATAGCAGTTTTTGTGTGCGTGTACGTTTTTGCCACGAAGAGGGTGAGAGGGTACAAAATGAATCATTTGAGTATAAAGAACATGTTAGGGTAAAAAACACTGGCTTTCAAGAATTTGACTAAAAAGAAAGGTTCTGACAAAATGTCATGCCATTAGCAGTAACACAGCAAAAATGAATTATAAATGAAATGAAAATTAAAAACTTGAGAAAAATGTACAAAAATGCCCAAAGAGGACATGAAGATTAAACCTACTATACTATGACTTTCATGATTTTTTTGACATACTATAATATGACTTTATTTGTCTTTTGGACATATTATACTGTGACTTTTTTATGACTTTTTCCGACATATTATACTGTGACAATTTATTGCTTTTTTCAACATATTATACTATGACTTTTAATGACTTTATCAACATATTATACTATGACTTAATGATTTTTTTCGACATACTATACTATGACTTTTAATGAGTTATGACCTACTATACTATGACTTTTTACGACTTTTCGATATACTATACTGTGATTTTTTTTTTTATGACTTTTCAACATAATATAATATACTTTTTACTTTTTATTACTTTTCGACATACTACACTATGACATTTCATGACTTTTTGAATTTACTATACTATTGATAGTTTGAATATTAAGTCTGCATGCTTTCAAAGATATATATATATATATATATATATATATATATATATATATATATATATATATATATATATATATATATACACAATTTGTTACATAGGGTTATTATGTGTATGTGAACCTCACCTGCCAGCTGATGCTCTTTGTTATGGGAAACATCTGGGTATGAGACCATGACAGGATCGGGAGGCCATGAGAACTAATATTCTCCAGGTGTGATTATGTTTCGTGCAAAGGAGAGCTGAATAACAACTTATGTAATCTTCACCTGTGACCTTCGGAGGAGTCCTACCCGACAACAGAGACCACCTAATTGGGGGACGTTAAGTTGTTATGGTTATGTGATTGACAACTAGTTTTCCAGATGTGAGGCTAAAACTGTATAAAGGACTCGTTCCCTTAGTGTTCAGTGAGAAGCTGATCTGTGCATGCAACTGTTCTCCTATGCGTGTGTGTATGTTATATATCTGAATAAAGCTGAATCTAATCTGAAGACATCTGAGTTGGTCGTCTGTGACGTCTCCTCACTCCATTTCCACATATCAACTATGACTTTATTATTACTTTTTTCGAAATACTATAGTATAACGTTTTGGACTTTTCGACATACAAAACTATGACTTTTTTCGACATACTATACTATGACTTTTGATTTTTTTTTTCAACATACTATACTATGAAATTAATGATTGTTTTGACATACTAGGATACGACTTTTTATTACGTTTTTCACATAATATACTATGACTTTTTATGACTTTTCTCAACATACTGTACTATGACTTTTTTGGACATACTATAATATGACTTGATGTTTTGTCAACATACTATGACGTTTTATTACTTTTTTCACATAATATACTATGACTTTCAATGATTTCTTTTTCAACATACCTTAAGACGTTTTTGACTCTTTTCAACATACTATACTATGACTTTTTTGGACATACTATTATATGACAATGATTTTTTTTTAACAAACTATAATGACTTATTTTTACTTTTTACAACATACTATAATATGACTTTTTTCGACATACTATACTGTCTTTTTATTACTTTTTTGACATACTATGACTTTTTTCAACATAGTATACTATGACTTATGTTTCGTCAACATATACTATGACTTTTTTACTTTTTTGACATGCATAGTATGACTTTTCGACATACTATGACTTTATGACTATTCAAGGTACTTATGACTTTATTTTTTTCAACACTATTCTATGATATTTTTGACATATGACCTTTTTATAACTTTTTTCAACATATACTATGAGATTTTATGAGTTTGATACATGCTTGGGCTTACTTTGCAATGGCACCTATGTTTGGTTTTGCTGCTGTCCACTCGGCCGTCTGTCTTTCGGTCTCTGATACTTATTGTAATATGCCTTTTAATGCCACTATTCTTGTCCACGAATGTATCAGCAGCACTGGGTTATGATCGGCAAATGCTGTTGCTTATTAGAGCTGAAATGTCCAGTTGTATGGGAATCGATGATCCACTACCACCCTGTGTCAGCCTGTGCCTACCGGGCCTCGGCTTCTTGCTGCACCGTGACTGGAGAAAGAATCCTGCGCACCCGCCCAAGAAGCTTAGTAAACAGAGGAGGCGAGGGACTAGAGCGGCCCTCCAGGTTAAACATCGCCGCCTATGGAAATATTCCCATGCTGACAACTGGACGGACTGTCTGCTCTTGGACCGTAACCTCACATATCTCTACCAACCAGGCGTTGCCTGGTCACAGAGCCCTGCCAGATCATCCTACCTGCAGGCAGTGTTTCCGGATGTGTCCGGTGGATTGCCGAACAGGGATCCACCTCCCCTACATCTTGGCCGGGATCGTCGTGGCCTGCCTACGCTCAGCATTATCAAGTGCACATTCTCTTCTACCTCTGAAGATTCAGTTATCGCATCTGTGAATATGTGCTTGTTAAATGTCCGCTCTGTGGTGAACAAGGCGCATGTTCTGAATGACCTGTTTGTAAGGCAAAACCTGGGGCCTCATGTATAATAGATTGCACAGCTTTCATACCAGAAGATGGCGTACGACCAAAAACTTGAGAAGTACCTACGCACAGAAATATTCAGATGTATAAAACCAGGTCCTTCGCACCTTTCCTTTATACATCACGATCAACGTGAAATTGAGCGCACATGAACTAACCACCGACCCCGCCTTGCCTCCTCCCATGAATGAATATGGAAATTACTATAAATGACGTCATTCTTCGTCTAATCACAACAGGTTATCCTGCTGCAGACGGAAAAAAACCTTCACCGACTGTGAGGTTGAGGTGCTGATCGCGGAGGTGGAGCCGAGAAATGTTTTTCTGTCTGGAGGTTTGTCATCTCGGATAAGCAATAAAAGAAAATCCCCAGAGTGGCAAATGTTGACCAGGCGGTGAATGCACCGAACCATGGCAGAAATTTAAAAAACAATGGCTAATGTTGAAGTGGAAATCAAGAGAATAGAGGCAGCACCACACCAGTTACAGAACAACATGCTTCTCAGTGTCAGTCCAAATGACGCACAGTAAGCAGTTTGAACCCACCGATGTAATGCCATTTATTTTAAGTGTTAGTAGGCTAGAGCGCGAGAGAGATCCGAATCAGAGGAGAGGTTAGCGAGGCCAACGTCTCCACGGCAGGTGACAGTGCGGATGGATCCGCTGCGCCACGCATGGATGAAATAATGAAATAGTAAATAGAATTACAGTAACAGAAATATGTGCAGAATTAAGACAGTCAAGACGGGCCAGTGTTTGGTGGACCGGATACACCTTGTTCACTTAATAGCCTACAAATCATCCACGGGATCAATTACGCATCACATGAGTTTGCCCCCCCGACACAGCGTTTGTTCCTGGGGAGATGGAGCCGTGCGTCCCGCATCCCGTGCGCCATGGATGTCTCAGTCTCAGTAACTACAGACTTACAGACACTAACAAAAAGATCGCCCCGGAAAAATGTAATATAGGCTATTACATTTTTCCATGCCGATCTTTTTGCTGCACAGTGAGTATA
The DNA here is from genome assembly GCA_023631565.1 of Gymnocephalus cernua. Classification (NCBI taxonomy): domain Eukaryota; kingdom Metazoa; phylum Chordata; class Actinopteri; order Perciformes; family Percidae; genus Gymnocephalus; species Gymnocephalus cernua. The sequence goes on from CM042435.1 coordinate 2,110,252, forward strand.
TATTTCATCTATGGGAAATACAGAGGATGACTGAAAGTATTTTCTAAGAGGATTTATCATTCATTTCCCATCCTCATGTTTAACAGGTTAAGTAGCCTACAGATTAAACAGTTAATAGTGTGAAAGATGTGAAACATTATCCACATAAATGATCAAACTTTTATGGAGTACCAGCGGATATAAATATGTTTTTTCATACACAACGTCACAGACGTAAACCAGTAAGTGAAGTGGAAACTTTATTTTGTAATGTTTGGTGATTTTCAGCACTTTTAACTTAGAATTCGTCACGTTACAGAGCCAGACAAGACTTTGCGGACGGCCCGCGCATTCTCACGTCAAGTTTTTTTTTTTTATACATCACAAAGTGTCCGTGACAACCAGCGTACGCAAGCTTTTCGTGCGTACACAACGTTTATACATGAGGCCCCTGGACTTTTTATTTTTGACAGAAACCTGGCAACGTAATTCGGAGTTCATTCATCTGAATGAACGGTGTCCTGCTGACTGCTCGTTTATCGGATCCCCGCGTCTGTCTGGCCGCGGTGAAGGACTTGCCATAGTATGGAGAAATATCTACCCCTGTCAGCTGGTGAGCGTGGAAACTTTCTCCTCTTTTGAATAGACCTTGTTTTCACACTGGGTCTGGAGGTTAATTCTATATGTTGAGGATACATTGATTAGTGACCACAAGTGTATCTTTTTTAATCTCGCTACCATTGCTGACCCCCCCCCCCCCTGCCGGAAACGTCTGACATGCCGGCGCATTATTACTCAAACAACTGTTTGGCTGTGACTTTATTACTATGGGTAATAATGATGTTGAGCTCTTCATGCAATCTTTTAACAACCTCTGCTCTTCTATGTTAGACGAAGTGGCTCCTTTAAAGTTAACATCTAAGCACATATGTAACGCCTCGCCTTGGGTGACGGACGATGTGCGTTGTCTAAGGAGGAGTTGTCGTAGGACTAGGGTTTGGTACCGACACTCGGTGCCAATAGGACCCCGGTTCCGACGTAAACGGTAGTAACGAGACCGAATAAGAACGAAAATTTAGGTGCCTGACTTTACACTACACTTGACAGCAGGTAACGTTTGCCTACCTTTAGCTAGCAGTTGGATTAAGTAAGGGTTAATGCCCTTTGAGGTGTCCATTGTCAGGTATTAATGGACGACGGCGAGGCGTGAACCGGTTCACGCCTCGCCGTCGTCCATTAATACCTGACAATGGACACCTCAAAGGGCATTAACCCACTTATACCATGGTCACTTGCCAAATAACATCTTTTTAAAACTTTATTTCACATTTTAATTAGTTTTACAATCGAAATCTAAAGTTTTTACAAACAATCATTCCCATCCATCAGGTTCTTATGCAATGCAAACGTTGTTCACTCCTCCAGGAAATAGGAAGGACCTTAGATACGAAATTGCCATCCTTAGCAACCGGAGATGTTTATAGTCCGCTCAGCTGATAGAATCCTTCAGCTCAGCTACGAGCCAGAAATCTAACGCTATGCTAGCGAGATCCAAAGTCAATAACATTGTGTACAGTTGGCAATCAGTAAAACTAATTTGACAGTATGTTAAACAACAAGACAAGTTAGCTATCCAGCCATGTCAATGTCCCCGAAACAATATAACAACTTTTACGAACAATTTCATCCACGATTTGTAACGTTACTGTCGGCCGCAGCAGCGCAGCCTGGAGTAGCGACCTGAACAGTGAACGGGATGAGAGATAACGTTATTCTCTGTGAAACAAAGTCAGTCCAGAGGGGAAATATAACTTACTACTTGCAGCGTGTGTGTTAGCGCCATCCTGTGGTGATCAGAGGACGAGTTGGAAATAACAGATCCACAATTCCTTTTTGATTTAATGTAGCGCATTGATTTAGTTATTGATTTAACGGTATACAGTCCGTTTCACCGGAACACCTTTACTAGGTGTCCTATATCACTTTTTTGTGGACACCCAGCAGCCAATCAGAATCGAGTATTCACCCAGACCATGGTATAAACACGGTTAACATGCTGACAGGTAACGTTAAACAGTGCAAAGTGTGACTGTATACCAACAGCAGAGATGGGAAAAGTACTTACTTCTCATACTTAAGTAGAAGTACAGATACTTGTGTTAAAAAATACTCTGGTAAAAGCAGAAGTACTGATTTAACTTATTTACTCAAGTAAAAGTAACAAAGTACAGGCTTGGAAATGTACTTAAAGTATAAAAGTAAAAGTAGCCTTGTGAATGACAACCATTTTGTATGCAAAGCTACCTGGACCACAAATGTTACTAGAGAGCAAGCTGAGAAACTTCAGTAGCCATGGAGACAAGGCTCTTTATGTATATATGCCATTGTCTACATTTTAAATGGATGTCTGCCAAAAGGCCTAAAACATCACATATATGATTATTGTGACAGAGACTGGGACTCCAGGTTAATAAGATTCTGACTGAGTAGCAAGATATGAATTCAGTTGTGATTCTGTAATAATTCACAGATCCAGTTCCATTTTTAATCAACATTTAAAGGAATCTACATGTAAGTGCTGCATACTTTTAGAGTACAACTAACCAGTGGTGTAGTAGTGAGTATACTGTGATTACTGTCCCAGAGCGACACCCCAGACAGTCGGTACTGTGACGTTTCTGAATACGAGCTGTACACGGGCAACAGACGTTTAAGTATTGATGGCGTTTATTTAAAGTCCTGGAAAAACAACACTTAGAGTTGAGATAAGATGAGACAGATTTAACTTTTAGAGAATCGCAACCGAACCTGAACGCAACAGGACATCATACCACACAAATAAGCCATTTAACCGACACCCCCCCCCCACTGCCACACAAAACCATGACTAATAATTTGCATCATCATACAACTTTTGTATCGATTAGCAGTAAAATCTGCTGATAAGGGCCTACATTTACTCAAAAGTATTTAATAAACTGTTTACAATCTTCAGCACCATGGCAAACAAATGCATAAAAAGCAGACGGAAGGAGAAAAAAGCTCCACTCTTTCTATTTTAGTTAATTATCTGACCATTGCTAACTAACATTACCATATAGTCATTTAATTGTGTAAAGCAATGCATATTTAAGATTTATGAATTTACTCTAATGTTGCATAGTCATTGACCTTATGAAGGCCAGGAGTTCTCACTGTCTCTCTCATCTGAAACAAGGAAATATAAACACTGTATTCTGTTTACTGCTGTACTCAGACACACAGGTACACACACATAGACACACAGCACACACACACAGGCACGCACACACACACGCACGTACACACACGCGCGCGTACACACGCGCGCACGCACACACACACACACACACCCACACACACACACACACACACACACACACACACACACACACACACACACACACACACACACGCACGCACGCGCACGCGCACACACACACACACACGCGGTATCATATAAGCTACTCTCACTTACCAGGTAACAGTAGGCTAACGTTGGTGGCAGCTGCAGCGTCACCCGACGTGGCAGCAGCTTCAGGGACAGACTTCAGAAAACACTGAAGTAGTGTTATTTAGGTCCGTTTAGTAACGTTTCATATCTCGTTACTTATAAAACTAGTTCAAACTCTAGGTAACTAACTAGTTGCGAGAAAGGAAAGACCGCGCAAAGAATGCAACTTGTTGTTGCTTAGTAACGTTAAGTGACCTCACGTCAGATCCAGGGCTACGGAAACTCCGAAGGTCCAAATGTCAGAGCTTCCCAACACAGACGGGGTGAATTTATGAATGAAAGTGAGAACGTTCTGTCACAAACAATGTTGTTACGTATCATCGCGCTTTTGTAAGTGGGTAAGTAACGAGCCACTTTTGTAAAACGTAAGGAGTAGAAAGTACCGGTATTTGTGTTAAAAATGTAAGGAGTAAAAGTAAAAAGTCGGCACAAAAATAAATAGTAAAGTAAAGTAAAAATACCTGAAAAATCTACTTAAGTACTTCCCATCTCTGACCAACAGTCAGTGTCCAGAAGCGCCGTCGACTTCTCTGGGCTCGGAGGCATCTGGGATGGACCATCACACAGTGGAAACGTGTGCTGTGGTCAGATGAATCAGTATTTCAGGTGTTTTTTGGGAGAAATGGACGCCGTGTGCTCCAGACCAAAGAAGAAAAGGATCATCCAGACTGTTACCAGCAAGAAGTCCAAAAGCCAGGGTCTGTCATGGTATGGGGTTGTGTCAGTGCCCTTGGCAAAGGTAACTTGCACTTCTGTGATGGCACCATTAATGCTGAAAAGTAGATAGAGATTTTGGAGCACAATATGCTGCCTTCAAGAAGACATCTTTTCCAGGGACGTCCATGTATATTTCAACAAGATAATGCGAAACCACATTCTGCACACATTACAAAGTCCTGGCTGCGGAGGAAGAGGATACGGGTACTTGACTGGCCTGCCTGCAGTCCCGACCTGTCTCCAATAGAGAATGTGTGGCGCATTTTGAAGCGCAAAATGCGACAACGAAGACCCCGTACTGTTGCCCACCTTAAGACTTGTTTGCAGCAAGAAAGGGACAAAATTCCACCTGAAACACTTCATCACTTGGTGTCTTCAGTCCCTAAACGTCTTTTAAGTGTTGTGAAAAGGAATGGCAACATTACAAAGTGGTAAATGCTTTACTGTTCCAACTTTTTTTGAAATGTGTTACAAGAACCAAAATAGGAATTTTGTTTTTTTGAAACAACAACGATACAAATCATGAGGAACACATTGAATTATGTGCTGTTGTATTGTCTGCAATGAAATACAAGTCAAAGTACATTTAAAAATCACTACTTTCTTTTTTTTATTTGTGTTTTCCATACTGTCCCAACTTTTTCTGATTTGGGGTTGTACCTTTTCAAGAACATCTGTCCGATCACTGCATGTGATAACTGTTACTCATCTTTCCTCCACTGTTTTGCACACACTTATTCCTTTATCTCTGTCATGCCCCATTTCATATTCATACATATGCACTTCTTCACCTGCATTTCTATCATATTCTATTCATGCTATTTTATACTATTCATCTTCCCTGGTGTGCTCAACTGTTTTTCTTCCCAACTTTGTTGTCAAACAATTTTTGTACATCTACTGATCTACATCACTATCTAGACCACAATCTGCACCAAGTGTACATTGTCTCTTTACTACATCTCAACATTCATACAGTCTGTCTATTCATGCATATTGTGTTATTACCATATCACTTTCGCATATCCATTGACTTACTTCCACCTCACTTTGTGCCGGCTGCATAATGCCTACTTAAGTCTACACTTTATTTAGCCTAATGTATTCTGTATTCCTCTATTGCATTGAATGTGAAACTGTATGTTGTCTTGCACGCTTATGCTTTTCTTGGCCAGGTCGTCGTTGCAAAAGATAACCTGTTCTCAACGGCCTACCTGGTTAAATAAAGGTTAAATAAAATAAATATTAACATTTTTTATTGACAAATAATAAAATGTGCAAACATAATACGTTGACAAAATATAATTACAACTGAGGACTTTTTAAGTATGATTTTTTTAGACTATCAACAAGTTGTTGTGAGGGTGCATACGGTTACATATGCTAACATGCTATTATGTTAGCATGTAAGCATGTGTTAGCATGGATTGGCGTGTTAGCATTTGTAAACATCTTAGCATATGTAAGTATGTTTGCATGGGTATTGCTCCACCATCACATCTAACTCTCTGTCTTGTTTCTATAGAAACGTAGAGGAAGAGGGGGACTCGGATATCACAGCTGTCAGCACTGTGACAAGTCCTTCACAACATCTGGAAATTTAAAGATTCATCAGAGAGTTCACACTGGAGAGAAACCATACAGCTGTGAACAATGTGGGGCAGCATTCAAACAGTTAGGTGTGCTCAAAAGTCATCAACGCATTCACACTGGAGAGAAGCCGTACAGATGTGAACTATGTGGGAAAACATTTTCTGAGAATGGTACCCTTAAAAGACACCAACGCATTCACACTGGAGACAAACCATACAGCTGTGACCAATGTTGCGCAGCATTCAGACAATTGAATAGCTTAAGATCCCACCAACGTGTTCACACTGGAGAGAAGCCGTACAGCTGTGAACAATGCGGGGCAGCTTTCTCACGGTTATCTCACTTAATGACCCACCAACGTGTTCACACTGGAGAGAAGCCGTACTGGTGTGAACAATGTGGGAAAACTTTTTCTCAGGGTGGTCACCTTAAAGCCCACCAACGCATTCACATTGGAGAGAAATTGTACAGCTGTGAACAGTGCTGCGCAGCATTCACACAGTTACATAGCTTAAAATCCCACCGACGTGTTCACACTGGAGAAAAGCCGTACTGGTGTGAACAATGTGGGAAAACTTTTTCTGTAGGTAGTAGCCTTAAAGTCCACCAACGCATTCACATCGGAGATAAACCGTACAGCTGTGAACAATGCGGAGCAGCATTCAAACATTTAAATAGCTTAAAATCCCACCAACGTGTTCACACTGGAGAAAAGCCGTACTGGTGTCAACGATGTGGGGAAACTTGTTCTCAAAGTAATAACCTTAAAGTCCACCAACGCATTCACACTGCCTCCTCTTGAACATTTTCTAAAGCCAAGCTGTTGTTAGAGTGGAGAGAGGGAACAAATACCACGAGTCAAGACCAGGGCCTGAAGTTAACTTGTTTAACCACCAGCCACTGTGGCAGGTGGATTTGCCACAGTGACTGTCAAGTCTCTCTTTAATGTTTGTGCGGATTCCCCACTTGAACGGGATTTGATGCATCCACCCCGGAATAAAGTACTGGATTTCATTTAATGACCAAACACTTCTTTTCCTTTTTCTTTCCTTCTTTTATTTTGGCACACTTCAGCAGTTCAATTTCAGTTCTTGTTTCAGCCAAGTAAGGTGTTTTGGATTTTTTGTAGGTCTTTAAGCTGCTCAGCAGTTTGTCTTTGCTATCAGTAGCAGGTGAAAAACCTATAACACAAAGACAGAATACACATTTTTATATTATATTTTTTAACCATTTTTTAAACCCATTTAAACAATTTTATAATACTGTTTACCCATCTATAAAAGTAAAATTAAACATTTTATCATACCTATCTAACATATTTAAATGCAATTATCTAAACCAACACCATACATTACATCAAAAGCATTTATATTAGCTAATCCTAACATTTTATCTCACCATGTTTGCTACAAACCCTGATGCAGTAGGCACTTTTAACAGTTACCAAACACTACATTCACCCATTATTTAGTTAAACATTTACAAAGTTGAAACACATTTGAAGTTAAGCGGCAAGCAGACAAAGGGTTAAGTGACGCTGGAGTCTCTGTATTGCTGCTGACCGTGTGGCTACAGCTAAGCTAACGTATATAACAGAAGGAAGCAACTTTCAGCAGTCTCAGTTCATTTAGGGCTCAGTCTCTTACCGGCTGCCATTCGGGTCTCGTAGATAATCAGTTCCGTGCGCTTCAGCTGGCGATCACGGTAGCTTTTGAACAGTCTCTCCTTTTGACTCTCGCCGTTTGCCGCTTGTCAACTTGTCTTCTTTACTTCTTCTCCTTGATAATCATGCATAGTTGGCTCCAGTGCTCGAAGTGGGCCGGTACTCACCGGTACGCAGTACCGGCACTTCTACATTTTACTCTTAAGCGTACCTGCACTTTTTCTTACGTACCGCTACTTCTCGCATGCAGCCGGTACTCTACCACTGACAGAGAAAGCGTCAGTGCCAGAGAGATGACCCTAACGTTACATAAACTACACTACCCAGAGGGCACTACGTGTTTACATTTTAGATCTTGACGAATCATGTAAAGGCAAGCAGTCGGCCCAGCCTATCAGAAGTTAGCTTCTCCACGGACGCTAGTTTGAAAAAGCTGTCAGTCTGACCGTAACAGATGTTTCACTGCTGAAAACCTAGAAACGAAAAATACGTATTGAGTTTGTAAGTCGTTATGTTAGCCGCCTGGCTTCAGAAAGGTACTAAAAGAACGCGTGTGCCAGAGCCAGACACATCAACAAAGGTCCAAGTCCAACCAGAAACATCTGGAGGTAGTACGAGATTCATGAGCTTCAAGCTAACGTTCAAGCTAACGTTAGCGTTGATGTGAGCGGAACAGCTGGCGTTAACGAGGAGTCTACCGCCACCAACCTTAACGTTACCAATCAACAATAACGTGAGTAACGAAACACACGGATGGCCTGACTGTTGCTCAAAGGACCAAATGATGTATTTTTGCTCCACGAACAGCTGGCTTGTTTTTAATGATAATAAACTGGGCTGCAAAACATGATGTAGCAGCATCCCGTCACTAGCTGCCCAGACAGAGAGGGGACTGAAGCTGTCTGTCTCTGTCTCTCACTCACTCACTCACTCACTCACTCACTCACTCACTCACTCACTCACTCACTCACTCACTCACACACACACACACACACACACACACACACACACACACACACACACACACACACACACACACAGACACAGACACAGACAGAGTGTTTGTTTGCATCTGTTTGAGCACCAAATTATTGTTAAAATGAATAGTTGTTTTGATAATGTAATTCTCTTAACATGAATCCAACATATTAGCAAATATAAATCAGCTTATTTGTGGAAAGAATAAACAATATTGATACCAGCCTATATGTAAATTAGTCACTTAGGCCATCCATAGATAGTTAATAAGGATTCACTGTGCCACATTTTTTTAATAGTTTATGCCCTAAAGTTATGTAAACTTTTTTAAATAAATCAATACATTTATATTGTTAATAAATGACAATAAATTGTTGTTGTACCAGCAATATCTCCAAGTTTTGTTTTTCACTATAGAAATCTCAAATGTCATAATGATTCGCCAATGCAAGAGAGTACCGGCACCTTTTTTTTCCCACTTCAAGCACTGGTTGGCTCGTTACGGCACTGCATGTAAGAGATGACATGACTGGCAAAATCAGGAGTGGCCTACACGCACCACAACAACAACAACACACTGGTGAATGTGCACCATAACATGAAAAAACACACAAGGCCAGTCTCTCCAGGATTTCAGTCTTTTTTTGAGATTGTTGCAGCCCAAAATGCCTGATTTTGCGGGAACCTTTCTAAAAAAAAATATAGCGATAAAAGTTGCAATTTCTTTTGTATAGTTCTTTATAAATAAAAAGGAAACTTGTTTTGGGGAGAATAATAATGATTACTATTAATTCATTACTCTGGGCTGAGATTTCCCAGGACTTATTAAACTTTTACTTATCATTGCACTTACAATGACGAGTGTAGCTGTCCTCAGTTTAGGTCATCCTGTACGTCTCATCTCTGTTTTTTCCTGCATCCACCGTGTGTGTGTGTGTGTGTGTGTGTGTGTGTGTGTGTGTGTGTGTGTGTGTGTGTGTGTGTGTGTGTGTGTGTGTGTGTGTACGTTGCAGCAGCCCCGTCTCCTGCAGAAAGCCGACAGGATTGAAACGGTAGCAGATTTCAGCGACTTTAGAGGGAAAAATGGTTACAATTGATGTTAAAACATTTACAGGTTGGCAGGACGGTCAGAAATGTTTTGCACGGTCGTTCGCTGTACATTTTGTTGGTAAATGGTAGATGTTGGAGTCACACACACGTCTCGTCTTCCTATCAGAAACAAGGAAATGAACCGCGTACCCTGCTTACCGGTAGTTGCACGTCTGAATCACTCAATTCTCATTGGCTACCTGCCAATGTGGCAGGTAGATCGACAGTGTTACCCGCCAATTGCAAAATTCACCCACATTTGGCAGGTGGTCGGGTGTTAATTTCAGGCCGTGGTCAAGACGCTGTTTACAGAAGAGAGCAGTCACGAGCCCAAAGTAGCCGAGGTCCAGGACCACGTGCAGGCACTAACCTGCTTTACAAATATGGAAGAAGAACAAAGTGTGGAATCTGTCAGAGCTCATAACATTGGGTAAAAAAGAGCATGTAAAGTGAAAATCAGTGCAGTGAAAAACACGATGAGTGTAACATGACAGTTGTTTTCCAAGGAATCAGATTATGAGATATTCATGGTTGAAGCTTATAGAAGAAAATGATTTACCAGTTTAGTCTCATTTTATCCTAATATCCTCTTTCTGTTCACTGGTTAAGTTGATCATATTTTACCTGATTTTTTAAAGCACTTTTTATTGTTGTGTAACTGAATGTTATTAACAATATCCATCAAGAGATGGAATTATTTTTGGATATATGACTGTTATCATTTATATTTTACTTTATTACTTAATGTATTCATGTCTTTTGTTGAAGAATATTGTGAGTTTTTTTTCTTACCTCTTATCATACTCAACATACTATACTATAACTTTTTTTACTTTTTATATGACTTAATGACATTTTCGACATGTACTATACTATGAATTTTAATGATTTATATTGACATACTATACTTTGACTTTTTACAACTTTTTGAGATACTATGATGTTTTTTACTTTTTGACATATTACACTGACTTCATGCAACATACTATACTATGACGTTTTATATTTATTTGGACAAACAGTAATATGACTTCTTTAGATTGTTTTTTTACATACTAATGACTTTTCGTCTCTTTTCAACATACTGTACTTTGACGTTTTTTTGACTTTTTTCAACAGACTGTAATATGACTTTATATTACTTTTTTGACATAGTATAGTATGACTTTTTTCAACATACTATGACTTTTTATGACTTTATTTGACATACTATACTGTGAGTTTTTATAACCTTTTCGACATACTATACTCTGAATGTTTATGACTTTATTCAACATGCTATACTATGACTTTTTAAGACTTTTTTCAACATACTATTATGACTTTATATTACTTTTTTGACATACTATAGTGTGACTTTATTCAACATACTATGACTTTATGACTTTATTCGACATACTATACTATGACTTTTTTACTTTTTCGACATACTATACTATGACGTTTTATGACTTTTTTTCAACTTGCTATATTGTAACTTTTTATAGTTTTTTAGATACTATACTATGACTTTTTTGGCTCTTTTCGACATAAGATACTTTGACTTTATTACTTTTTGAACATACTATAATATGACTTTATATTACTTTTTGACATACTATAGTATGACTTTATTCAACGTACTATGACTTTTTATGACTTTATTCAACATACTATACTGTGACCTTTTTTATTACTTTTTTAAACCTACTATACTATGACTTTTTATGACTTTTTCCGACCTATTATACTATGACTTGATGTTTTCGGCATACTATACTATGACTTTTATTACCTTTTTTGACATACTATACTATGACGTTTAATGATTTTTTATCGACATTCTATACTACGATGTAATGACGTCGTTGACATACTATACTATGACTTTTTGTCAACATGCTATACTATGACTTTTTTAGCTTTCTTCGACATACTATGACTTTTTTGTCTCTTTTTGACATACTATGCTTTGACTTTATTCGACATACTATGACTTTTTATTACTTTTTTAAACCTACTATACTATGACTTTCATGATTTTTTTGACATACTATGACTTTTTTTGACTTTGTCCGACATTATACTATGACCATTTATTGCTTTTTTCGACATACTATACTATGACTTTTTACGACTTTTCGACATACTATTCTATGACTTTTCGAGATACTGTACTATGATTTTTTTATGACTTTCCAACATACTATACTATTTACTTTTCATTACTTTTAGACATACTATACCATGACGTTTTATGACTTTTTGAATTAAGTATACTATTGATAGTTAGAATATTAAGTCTGCATGCTTTCAAAGATATCTTATACAATTTGTTACATAGGTTTATTATGTGTATGTGAACCTCACCTGCCAGCTGATGCTCTTTGTTATGGGAAACATCTGGGTATGAGACCATGACAGGATCGGGAGGCCATGAGAACTAATATTCTCCAGGTGTGATTATGTTTCGTGCAAAGGAGAGCTGAATAACAACTTATGCAATCTTCACCTGTGACCTTCGGAGGAGTCCTACCCGACAACAGAGACCACCTAATTGGGGGACGCTAAGTTGTTATGGTTATGTGATTGACAACTGGTTTTCCAGATGTGAGGCTAAAACTGTATAAAGGACTCGTTCCCTTAGTGTTCAGTGAGAAGCTGATCTGTGCATGCGACTGTTCTCCTATTCGTGTGTGTATGTTATATATCTGAATAAAGCTGAATCTAATCTGAAGACATCTGAGTTGGTCATCTGTGATGTCTCCTCACTCCATTTCCACATATCAACTATGACTTTTTTATTACTTTCTTCGAAATACTATATACTATGAATTTTAATAATTGTTTTGGACATACTATACTGACTTTTTATGACTTTATTTTACTTTTTTGACATACTATCCTATGAATTTTTATTACGTAATTCGACATACTATACTGACCTTTTTGAAATACTATGACTTAATTCGACATACTATACTATGACCTTTTTATTACTTTTTTCGATATGCAATTAGTTATGACTTACTCTTTTCAACCTACTATACATGACGTTCGACTCTTTACAACATACAATAGTATGACTTTGATTTTTTCTACTTACTATACTATGACTTTTTAGACATGCTCAGAGCTGTTAATGTCAGAAACCCTTTCCTCACAGTAGTCCTCTAGAAAAACAACTTCTCCACAGCTTCCTGTTGAACATTCTCCAGAGACGAGTCGTCTTCTCTCCACTCATCATCATTCCTGATCCACTTGGATTTTATTGTACTTTTAATTTTGCAATAAATTGTTAAATGACCATTTCTTCATGTATCTGGTTTAGCTTGTATTTCAATCAAGATATGCTTACTATAATAAAATATTCTAAACTCAGCGATGCTTACCATCCACTACAATCGTTCTCCATTAATCTCTCTGTAAATAAAATGTTGTGACTCTGGCTGGATGTTGTTACTATCCAGCGATGTCCCACTTGGATGTTTACAGTTGTTTCTGTTGAGTCGGCAGAGTGTGGCTTAACCCGCGTGTCGTCCTCGGGTCAAATTTGACCCGTTCTCAAAACGTCTATAAGAGAAATATGGGTTTCTTTTTAACCAAATTACCCAAAACGCTAAGTACAATTGCAAGTACTTGATCGCTACTTTCATTGGATTTTGGATATTCAATTTGATATCATTTGAAAAAATTGAAATGGATTTAAAACCTGACTAAACTTTGACAACCAAAAACAAATTAGCATCGAAAACGTCAAAAAAGTGACAAAAACATTGAAAACAGTGCTTTAAAAAAAGGACAAAAACATCAGAAAATGTGTCAAAAATAAAAAAAACTAATAAAAATAAAGTGTTAATTTAGACCCAGAAGGAGAACAAGTGCATGGTCAACCGGAAGACAACACGAGGGTTAAAAAAGTTATTTTCGTCCAAACTAAGAAAACTACAGAATTTTCAGAATAAATGCTAAGAAGACTAAATTTAATTTGTCGACAGTGAAAATGCTTTGTGTTTTGTTTTTTTGACAAACTGTGACACACACTTTATGAAATAAACCTCAAATAGTTCAAACTGTTTTATTAGGAAGTCATTTTACAGTCTTTCAAAATAAAACGTTCATGTAAATGTTCATTTGAGCAGAAATAAGCGGCTCCAGATGTTTCCACGGCAGGTTTTAAAACTGAAGTTGAATTCTCAAAACAGGAAATCTTTTACAGAGAAATAAAATCAAAACAAAGTTTTCTTGTGATGTTCCTGCTGCAGACGTGTTTAAATTAATTCAAAATGATGCTCAGAAGTTCCACAAGAATAAAAATCGGAAGAATCAAAGTCTCTGTGTTTTTATGATGTCGTGTTCGCCCACGGATCTTTCCCCGTCTTCTCCTGGAAAACAAAGTTTGACATTCAGCAGCGTAAAACCAGCAGACTTTAAATCACGTGTAAAAGGGACTTTAACGATATTAACGCACCTGGTACTTCCTGTAGTGGGTCAGGCTGCTGCAGTGCTGCAGTTTGGCTTCGTCCTCATCAGCGTAGATCAACTGACACAAGTTACAGAAGTAACCAACAACCGGGCGAATGAACTCGGCTCCTGAAGGAAAAAATAAATAATGTGGATTCATTTTTGCACAAATAGAAAATGATTTTCACAAAGGTGAGCTATGAACATTGAACACTGACTTTTTTTTTTTTTTACTTTTTTCGACATAATGTGACTTCTTGACATTTTTGACATATTATACTATGACTTTATATTACTTTTTTCAACAGACTATACTTTGACTTAATACTTTTTTCGACATACTATACTATTACACGTACATGGTTATTTTGAAAAACGTTGACATTTCCCTTCGTTTACACGCAAACGCAGAATTCGCCGTTTGACTTTTAAAAGGTTTTTTCGACATACTCTACTATGACCTTTTTATTACTTTTTTAAACTTACTATACTTGACTTTTATGATTTTTTGACATACTATGACTTTAGTACTTTTTTCAACATATTATACTGACTTTTTTCGACATACTATACTATGACTTTCTATGACATTTTTGACATATACAATGACTTTATATTATTATTTTCGACAACTATACTTTGACTTAATACTTTTTGGTGGGAATGCTGATTCAGCATTCCCAACTATTGTTATCCTGTTCTTTATATTTTCTTATTATTCCATACACTTTGTGGCTCTCTGTAACTTCTGCATACTTTCAGCTATTAAAACCATTCAACTTTTAAAAGCTTCAGCTCTTTCAGCAGACGATGGGACTTCTTCAACTTGAGAGCAAGCTTCAAATCCTTCAAATCTTCTTCTGCTCCCAACAGTTTCAGCTCCTTCATATTTTCACCTACAGACACCAAACTAACTTTAAAATGTTCATATGAAATTCAGGTATTAGGCTTTGGCTTTTCCGTTTGATATCTTTTACAGTTTTTGTGAAAAAAGCTGTTTGAGTTTAGTGATCATTTCAGGATGTTTTTGCGTTTCAAATGATTTAGAGTGGGTGATGTCACACATTAGAGTGTAGGGCTTTCATCTTAGTTCCTTCTCTATGAATTGCTCTCACACCCACAATTTATACATCAAAACGTAGGTATTATTGTCTAGTTTCAGCCAATGTGCTCAGTTATGTGATTTGACTCCGTGAGCTTCCAAATGAAACAGTTCCAAATCTCCCACCATTCACTACACATGTTAAAGATCCTCCACAGTTCACAGCGAAACAAATCGCTGATATGCCCACATTTTTTACTTTATCCATATACATTGTATATGATTTTGTTCACAAAGGCCTTGTGGTGGTGATGATTACATCATTTGACTGATAAAGCTTTTCATTTTGGCAGTCTGAGCGTTTGTTTCAGAGGTTCCTCTCGTCGCTCTGTGTCTGCAGTGTGTGACACAGGTGTCAGTTTCAGCAGGTGCAGCTCATCACAGAGATCAAAGCATGTTTACAAACAGTCACGGGTTATTAGCCAGTAACCATGACAACACTTTGACAGACAGTCAAGTTGAATAGTAGAGATTTCTGCATTGTGGTACATCTCTTTCTCTCTCTTTTTTTCTCTCTCTCTCTCTCCCCCGTTCTCCCTCTCTTTCCCTCTCCCTGTCTCTCCTTTGTCCCCTCTCCCCCCCTCTCTCCATTTCGCTCTCTCTCTCTCTCTATTCCTCTCACTCTCTCCTCTTGCTCTGTTTCTCTATTTCTCTCTCTGTACTTTCAGCCTTTTTAGTCAAGTTATTTGAATTTCCACTTTTGACAGTAAGTACAGTTTAGCTTCCAGCTTTTCTTCAGAAATGTATTTCAGCTCTTAGCTTATATACAGTTCAGCTTCCAACTTCAAAGTTTTGTTTTCAAAGTGCAGTGCTATCCATTTGAGATGTTTCAAATAATTTGTTTCATATTTCTGCATTTTCATCAGTGTTTCTCACAGCATTTGTAAGTCTTCCATACAAAAAAAACTTTAAATATTGCACACATTTTATACATTAGTGGTGTGTTTTTTAATGAAATTCATGTCCATTCATACTTTTCCACCTGTTCTCACTACTTCTACTACTTCACTACTCCTTATGGATTTAAGCTATTCATCCAGTTTAGCTTTAAGAATTTAGCTATTCAGCAACCATTTTCTGCAGGAAATGCATTTTCTAGTTTCAACATACTATACTATTGCTGTGTTTACACGTACATGGTTATTTTGAAAAACGTTGACATTTCCCTTCGTTTGTGCCCTTCTTTTACACGCAAACAGAGAATTCACCGTTTGACTTTTAATGATTTTTTCGACATACTATACTGTGACTTTATTTTATTTTCATCAACATACTATACTGACTTATTACTTTTTTCAACGTACTATGACTTTTTTATTTATCAACATACTATACTGACTTTTTATTACTTTTTTCAACGTACTATGACTGTTTTTTATTTATCAACATACTATACTGACTTTGACATTTGTTTAACATACTAGGACTTTTTATTACTTTTTCAACAGACTTCAAATGACTTTATATAACTTTTTTCGACAACTATGCTTTGACTTAATACTTTTTTCGACATACTATACTATTGTTGTGTTTACACATACATGGCTATTTTGATAAACATTGACATTTCCCTTCGTTTGTGCCCTTCGTTTACACGCAAACGGAGAATTCGCCGTTTGACTTTTAAAGGTTTTTTTCGACATACTATACTATGACTTTATTACTTTTTAGACTTACGATACTTGACTTATGATTTTTTTGACACACTATACTATGACTTCTTTCTATTTTTTTACTTTTTCAACATACTATACTATGACTTTATTACATTTTTTTCTGGAGTACTAAATAGTATGGTAGTCCGGGTATTGAAGGTCAGGAAGTGTGTGTTCTTACCAACAGGTTTGGTGGGTTCCTGCAGCTCTGCAGCACCCCCTGCAGGTCCAGGCTGTTGCTCTGAGTCCTGCAAGTCTGCAGCACCCCCTGCAGGTCCAGGCTCTTGCTCTGAGTCCTGCAGGTCTGCAGCACCCCCTGCAGGTCCAGGCTCTTGCTCTGAGTCCTGCTGCTCTGCAGCGCCCTCTGTAGGTCCAGGGTCTTGCTCTGAGTCCTGCAGCTCTGCAGTGCCCCCTGTAGGTCCAGGCTGTTGCTCTGAGTCCTGCAGGTCTGCAGCACCCCCTGCAGGTCCAGGCTGTTGCTCTGAGTCCTGCAGGTCTGCAGCACCCCCTGCAGGTCCAGGCTCTTGCTCTGAGTCCTGCTGCTCTGCAGCGCCCTCTGTAGGTCCAGGGTCTTGCTCTGAGTCCTGCAGCTCTGCAGCGCCCCCTGTAGGTCCAGGCTCTTGCTCTGAGTCCTGCAGTCCAACAGCAGGCGCATTCTGCAAACAGAGCATGCATTGTTAGTGAGTTTTCATCTCGTGTTCCTGATGTGCAGATATTCAGACACAGTCCCTTCCCTTCCAATGGACTCCATGAGACCTTAATTCAGAAAGAAATGTGTAGAAAACGGGAGATGTTTTTATCCTGTTTGAATTAAGCCATAACCTTATAATTACCAATACGATGTTTGTCAATTTAAAAGATAATTTAGCAAGTGAAGAAAGTCTCAGTTTGTCGTAGTACCACTTAAGTTTAGTGTGAAACCGCTCAGTGAACTACATCTCTTGTCTCTCACAATATATGTCACTTCGCTCGCTTGCTAGCTTAGCTCAGGTCCCAAACACATGTAACGTTATCTTACCTGAGTTTTATCCAACGTCTTTTGAAAAGACTCGCCAGTAGAGTCTGGTTGTTCCCCACGCTCTGAATGCTTCCGTCCTGGTTCAGATGTCTCCTCCTGAACTTCAGAGGACTTGTTGTCTTTAAGCTTGTCCGTGTCTGGAGTCTTTTTGCCTTTACATAGGCCCTTCTTTGGAGTCTTTTTGCCTTTACATACGTCCTTCTTTGAAGTCTTTTTGCCTTTACATACGTCTTTCTTTGGAGTATGTTTGTCTTTACACTCATCTGTCTCTGAAATATTTTTGTCCTCACTCTCGTCTTTCACTTGAGTCTTTATGGATTTACACTCGTCCATCTCTGGACTCTCCTCAGTCGATCCTTCCTTTTCATGGATCTTTAGCTTTTCTTTCTCTGGAGTGTCTTCACTCTTCACCGTGGCTGTCTTTTCTTTCTTTTTAGTCACAGTGTCTTCCTCATGGGTCCTTTTTCTTTTTAACGCCTTGTTTTCTGGACTTGTTTTAGACAAAGATTCTTTTTCTGAGGTGGGTTTTCTGCCCGAGTCTATCTCCGGTGTTGTTCTGATGGTCTTTTTTGACACAATTTTGGCAACAGGTTCAGTTTCTGGAGTCTTTTTCGCTTCTGGCTTCTTCTCTGGAGTCTGTGACGCAGACTCCTTTTCTAAAGATTTCTCTTTGACAGTTTTGGACATTGACTCTTTCTGTGGAGTCTGTTTAGACAAGTCTTTCTCTGGTGTGTTCTTAGACATTGACTCTTTCTCAGGAGTCATCTTCGAGGAATCCTTCCTCCCCTTAGACTTCCTCTCGTCAGACTTGTCCCTGCTTCGTCTCTCGCTCTTCTTGCTCTCCTTCTTATCCTCCTTGTCATCAGCCACTGGAACCGGCCACCGGTGTAGACTAGGGGTGCAAGAAAACATTGATATGCTTGAGTATCGCGACATTGTGTGTTGAAATACTGTATTGATTCTCGGCGATACTGTTTACATGCTTTTAAATACATACATACATACAGTGTGCATGAGTGTATGTTAAGAGGGTATGTTATGTGTGTAGTTATTACTTTTGTACTATTATACTCAAGGCACAGCAAGTTTTGTTGTACTTGCACAATGACAAAGTCTATTCTATTTTAAAAGCACTAATGGTTTTAAATTAAAAACAGTTTACATGCAAAGATTTGTGGCAGACAGTGGTTCATTTTGTGTCTTTTAAACCCCCCGACTGCTAGTTAGCAACGCATGCATATGGTGGTGTTCTTTGTACTGTGACTGAAAACCGCAATGAATCGCTTTGCTTACAGTATCCAAAATATATGGAATAGGGCTGCAGCTATCAACTATTTTAGTAGTCGAGTATTCTACTGATTATTCCATCGATTAATCAAGTATTATTAACTAGACCTGCAGGTATGAACGGAGCCCAGCAGCCCTCGGAGATCCCTGAAGGCGACGCAAGTGGGGCCTGCATGCCCGCAGATGGGATGTGTTACAGGTTGAAAGAAGTGCAACAAAGGCGCCACCTTGTGGTGATTTGCTCCATATTTTGCACACAGCCTCAGAGGATCATGGCGGACTGGTGGGTCGAGTTGTCGTGTCCATTGTTATTGTTGTCAAGATACGCAACACTTCCTGTTTTTACTGCCACCTATAGGAAGTTGTTCCTCTATAACTTGCGCATTCTTTAAATTATCAAAATAATTTTGAGAACTTTTTTATCAAAAGTCCACCGAGTCTACACGCTAATTTTCCTGCAGATCGGACTCACGGTCTAGGAGGAGTTTGAAAAAGTAGGTTTCGCATAAATCAGGATTTTGTGGAAAAATCATATAGCCGGAAATGGGCGTGGCTTATATCACAAGATTCAGCTGAATTTAGGGAACGCCGGATGCTGCCTTGCATGTGTGGGAACATGCTCCCTCGGGGGACGTCTGTTTTGTTACATATTGTACAATATGTGGTGGCCGTGACTTGAGGAATCGTTTCAGTCCTTAAATTGAACCACTGTATCCTGATGAAATGCTGGGTAACAAATGCAATACGTTTTAGGCATCGACCGAATCGAGTATCAAAAAATGCCTCGTCATTCAATACCCAATTTAAATACAAAAGGAGTAAATGTCATCAGCGTCAGTGAGCCAATCAGCGCGCAGCATGCTTCTACCAAGATCTAATAATGTCTGTGTTTGGATGTCGGTGTTACTGTGTGTCACACACACACACACACACACACACACACACACACACACACACACACACACACACACACACAGTAAAAGAGCAGAGAGATGTGAAGAGAAGAAGAGGCGTCGCTGACCCATCGCTGAGTCTCTTGTATTTGGTGGAGATGTAGAGACAGACATAGTGGCGGTTGATCCGGACTCGCTTGCTGACCAGCTCATTAACAACTCTCCGAGCCTCAGCAGCAGTTGACATCTCGATGAAAGCCTGAAACACACAAACACTGAAGATAAAGAGACGTCATCATACTTCTCAGAAAATACTTTTCTTTTCACATAGTTTTTTATGCCACTCAGAAAAACAGACATTTTATAATCCAGTCATGACTTATTTGCTGTATTATATTACGTATCCATGATTGGACAATCTTATTTTACCAGCTCTATTCTCAGATGATACAACAAACAGAAGTCAAAGTCCAAACTATACTTCTAACTGAACTGCTTTGAGGTGCACAAGTACGGCAACCCTGTATCGCCACTGATTTCCCGAACTGATTGGATTCTGATTCACAAGGTCCCGATTTGATTTCCCTCTAATCTGCTGAATTAATAAAAGGATTAATGTTTACATTATGAATTGACCCAGAAACATTTTTTTGAGATTATTTTTTGGGGCTTTTTTCCCTTCATTTTGAAAGTAATGGTAGAAAGACATGAAAGGGGGAGAGAGATGGGGGATGACACGCAGCAAAGAGCAGCAGGCCGAAATCGAACCCGTGGCTGCAGGACTCAGCCAACATGGGGCAAACGCTGTTATCGGGTGAGCTAGAGGCCGCCCCTAATTAATGTACTTTTTATTTAAAGCTCCATTGTGTCATTTTTTTTGTTGATTCTTAGCAGCTGTGGCTCAGCGGTAGAGCGGTTGCCCACCAATTAGAAGGTTGGTGGTTCGATCCCTGGCCCTGCAGTCCCATGTCGAAGTGTCCTTGGGCAAGACACTGAACCCCTAGATGCTGTGCATGGTGAAGGGTACTATGTAAAAGTAGTCTAGTCTAGAAAAGCGCTATATAAATAAATACAGTCCAGTCCAAAAAAAAACCTTTGTTCTTTCACAAATATGTGCTCAGGTCACGCAGATCTCAGAAATTTTATTGTCTGCCATTTCATTACTAAATTCACTTCTGAGACTTTTTTTATGCAAGAAATCAACTACGTAGAGCTCAAATATGGGCCGTTTTACGAAAACTGATGGCTAACTGCAAATTTGCTACGACTCAAGAAGCTCCACAGTCTGACATGACAGCTGCTGTCTTGCCGGTCGGCCTGTCCACCTTCACAGACCCCACTGTGAGCTGGAGCTCCGTCAGGATCTCACACACGAGCTGCGCTGTGTACTTCAGAAAGAAGAAAGTTTGGAAGT
This sequence comes from Gymnocephalus cernua, assembly GCA_023631565.1. Taxonomy (NCBI): domain Eukaryota; kingdom Metazoa; phylum Chordata; class Actinopteri; order Perciformes; family Percidae; genus Gymnocephalus; species Gymnocephalus cernua. The sequence continues at coordinate 2,131,615 of CM042435.1, forward strand.
TTTTCAAGGATATTGAAAATTAACCAGTCGTAAATGCTGTGTTCCAGGCTGTACAACAGAATACTGGCCCAGGGAAAAGTGTTCAGAACGAGTAGATATCGGACAATGGAGCGGGACTTGTGGATCTAACGCAGCGGCGCAGAGGACGTGCCTGTGGGCTTCAGTCTCCGCTACATTTCCCCGAGCTGAGACACTGAACTAGCTACAGGGTGAGTTTTTTATGTCCCAAGGGTAACGTTACAATAACACTAGTTGTCGAAACTTTGCATTTGTGTCCCATTTGCATGCAGTTATTGGCCAAAACACAAAATCGCTTATTATAGCGCCCCCTAATGACTGATATTTTCCAAATTTGGTACAGAGCATCGTAGTGGGATGTTGAACAACACTCAAGTATTTTGCTGAAATCATTTCATTTGGCCGAGATATGATAACGTTTGTGTTTGGTAGCTAGCTAGGAAAATTTGTTTGGTCGTCAAATGCGCATACGTCAACGTAGCAAATTTGTTTCCATAAATTTTGGTCAAGTATTTCTGGAGGCGCTATCTACCAGATTTCATGGCGCAGCCTACATCATGTGATTCAGCTTAATTCAAGGAACACGTGGATGTATGGTTTTCTAATGTACGATGTGTAATGTGGGAGTTAAAGGCCAAAAACCACTATAGAGCCACGTAGTGGTCCACATGTGTACTTTCTGGTAGGTGAGGTCCACAGTTGCTGTGCGAACCGTGTAGCTTTGCTACCGTGGGTTCTTCCAGACTTGGGCTTGGACCTCTAATTATACCTGTGAAGAACATGGATACATGGATGTATATGGTGTCTGGGTTCCATACAATGTAGATGCATTCATCCAAGTTATTTTGGGGCAACTTGGTTTTAAGAAACCCATATTTCTAATATAAAAATTTGACCCGAGGCTAATAATGCCGCCAAATCCAGTATGAACGCACCATAAGGCCGGCCACAGACTGATGCGTCGCGCGAGCGTGTCAGCTGCGTCCATTTTCATTTTCAGCTCCCATGTTAACAGGTTAGAGCTTGCAAACTGCCTGTGCGACACGCACGTCTCACGCGCACCGAAAACGCGCGCCTGCTAGAAATAGAACCAACGTCTATTTTCGAGTTTCGGGGCTAAATAGAATATGAAAATATGTTCATGTCATCACAAATACATATTAATAAATGGCATGTTGATGTTTGAAAGTCTCGAGGTTTTGACATAAATGCAGATATACACATGTCAAATAAAAAAATTAAAAATATTATTGATTTTCAAATGTCGCACCTGTCCATACTGGAGCCTATTTCACCATCAACACTGCCGACGTTGTCTTTGCTGTAATCAGATCAGTATGTTTAACATGAAGTATACTACTGCTTGAGTGCAGTAAATCAATGGGAAACATACATGTGTACAGCAGCAGCTGTTTCTGGTCTGCAAAGACATCCACGCAGCCGCCACGCAACAGAAACGCCACGCTCACGCCACGCATTCCGGGCTGCCGCCGGCCTAAGACTAAAACTTGCTTGACATTCACATTTGTAGGACTTGGATAATAGAACGTATTGTCAGGAAGATCTGAAACATGAAAACATAACTTCAGGTGTGTGTTTCAGGGAACTCACCGTGCTGCTTCTGGGGACCCTGTAAAAGTAGACCGCCGTCCCTAAACCTTTCACCAGATTTAAGAAGTTGGCGTCGCTGTAGGAAGGCGGGATGTTGTTGAAGAAAACCACTCGACTGGACCAGGGAGAAGACTGCAAACACACAGCGACACAATGTAGAATTGTAACGACAGAGTCTCAACGAGCACCAACGGCATTATCACATGTATGTTCCGATACTTTCTAAAAAACACTGGCGTTTAGAGTTTACACATCGATCCGGAACCGCGTAATTTAGCCCTGAAGAAAATCTACCTTAAAGAAAAGTATTGACTACAACAAGTTGGATCCAGAGCTGAAACTGTGTCAATCAATTAAATTGTTTGAGTGTTTGTATTAAAGGTATAGTGGAGGATTTTCTTTTTCCGGGTGGATCATCAAGACTATTGGTCCTCCTGGTTGTCAATCATTCTGGGATATGTTTACGTGAGGCCGCCGTACGTGCTCGTCCCGAGGTAGTTTTAGCTTTCTGCGGCCTCTAGCCCGACCGCCTTCTCCCGCTCTCGGCCCCCACCCTGACCTCGTCTCCCTCGGCCTCTAGGCGCGCATACTGGAAAAAGTGCAAATCTTCTTTTGGAAACATGTAAACAGAACGTGCATGAGGAGAATTAGGCGTGTAGGCTTTTTGTTTTTCTAAATATAGCTGTATTCATCTTCTGTCTGAAACGCTACATTTTAGCAATTCACCGTTTTTAGCAACTCCACAAAATAGTTACAACAGCATTAGGTGACAGAAATACTCACTCCTATTTTTTTTTACTTTTGTGGAAAAACATTTAGACACATTTATTCAAAGCATTGTATATTTCATGTGTTAAAACATGAAATATGAAAAAGAAATTTGTATTAGTATCAAAAATACAAACTAACAAACAAAACTAACATACATAACAGCAAGTGTCTACTAGATAGATCGATAGATAGATAGATAGATCGATAGATCGATAGATCGATCGATAGATAGATAAATAAAAGAAAGACTGGAGCTGAAAAAGACTGACTAAGAAGACTGCAGATACAGGAAGGGGGTTAGACGGAGCCCCGAGGAGATTATACTCAAATCTCTCTAGATTTTCTCGTGACCAACCAGGTCTGGTATTGGATCTGTACTCGTTATCGGCCGATACGCAAGTTCAGGTATCAGGAAGGAACAAAACGGTATTGGAACATCTCTAATCACATGATGACAATGTGTGTTAGTTGCGTTTTATAAACATTAATATTTACTACTTACTTTGCGTTTATCTTTGACTTTTTCACCTGCAACAAACAGACCAGAAGATAGAAAATCAAACGGTAATAAAAACATTATCAACAGATTAAATGTTACATCTGATGATCTTTGCAGTGAGTCCGATGTTAAGGACTTTGCGGAGCTCCTGTCGGTCTCTCTGGGTTTACCTTCAGCGTCTGGGGACTGGTCTTCTCCCAGTTCATCCAGAGTGATGCAGTTCTCCAGGTCGACTGGGAAATCTCGCTCCTCCTGGAGACCACACACACACACACACACACACACACACACACACACACACACACACACACACACACACACACACACACACACACACACACACACACACACACACACACACACACACACACACACACACACACACGATGACTAATCCATTTACCTGGCAATGAGACATTTAAATATAACGTGCTGTAGATACTTTAACTTCCTGTTGCATAATGTAAGACTGACTTCGATAGCCTGCCGCGTAAAATGCATTTATTCCTCTATATTAAAATGTGACGTTTCAGTGTGTTGGGTCTGTACCATTTCATCCTCCGGCCGACTCTTCTCTCCTTCCTCCTCCTCTTCCATCATAGATTCCTCCTCCTCTTCCTCCTTTTCGCCCTCTTCCACCTTCTTCTCCTCCGTTACTTTCTCCTGTTCGCCAGCCTCTCCATCCTTCATCTCCTCCTCTTCTTTCTCTGAAACAGACATCAGAACAGTTGCTTTAAAGAGTCACTTTGGGTTTTTAAAACATAAAAACATCCACGTAAGACTCTGTGTAAATAAACGGTAAGTTTAGCATCTTTAAACGCACTTCATTCACAGTCGACAGAAACAAAATTAAACTATGAAAAGCTGTTTTGGGTTGAAATAAATACACATAGTTTACTGATTTACATGTGAGAATATGTTGGCTCTATACACGCTAAATGTATGTGTTTTTTTAAATGGAGTCTGGTGAGTTTAGCGCTAATGACTTCAGAGATGTTTCTGGTTAAACAGTTAAACTGTTGTCAGACACTTAGAATAACAAGCAAAATTCGGTCCAGGTTGAACTCTGTCTGTTTTAAAGCCCCAGTGGTTCAGCATCCTTTAGAGCAAAATACACTTTGTTGTTGTTACTTAGAATTAAATCCACAACACAATCTAAACTTGAAAATAATACATAGTTTATGAGTTATTAAAGCCCCAGTGTGTAATGTTTGTAACATGAACTGGTGTAGACGCTCCATATTCATACATGAACTGGTGTAGACGCTCCATATTCATTCATGAACTGGTGTAGACGCTCCATATTCATACATGAACTGGTGTAGACGCTCCATATTCATACATGAACTGGGGTAGACGCTCCATATTCATACATGAACTGGTGTAGACGCTCCATATTCATTCATGAACTGGTGTAGACGCTCCATATTCATACATGAACTGGTGTAGACGCTCCATATTCATACATGAACTGGTGTAGACGCTCCATATTCATACATGAACTGGTGTAGACGCTCCATATTCATACATGAACTGGGATAGACGCTCCATATTCATTCATGAACTGGTGTAGACGCTCCATATTCATACATGAACTGGTGTAGACGCTCCATATTCATACATGAACTGGGGTAGACGCTCCATATTCATACATGAACTGGGGTAGACGCTCCATATTCATGCTCCATCTTGAAATATGGTAGCCGGTGAGGGACATACAGGACATACTGCTCCGCCTTTCACGTTTTCTCTGTCACATGATAAACTCACAGCTGCTGCTAACGCTGCTAACGCGTATCGTAGCTTCCCGGCCGCGGATGGTTAGAAGAGGGAAACACAGAGGACCACATGTATTCAAAATCCACATTTCAGGAACACGAGTCTTCTTCTTCGCCCAGAATAAGAAAACAGAGATTGAAAAGAGCAAGAGACCGGCGCTTTTGGACTCACACACCAAATCCCAACTAGTTCATTATCCTCCGCGCTGCAGTCTCGTTTTTTCCCCCTCTTTCTCCTTCCTGTCGGGTGGCGCGTGTGCACGCTCGTGGTGTGAAGCGTGCGTCCGTGCCACTCTCTGACAAGCACTCCAACAAGACGACCTTTTGTACACTTTCGCTTTTTGAAGTGTGACGGCTACCGTAGCTGCAATACGTACTTTGAACTGCGTGGCGAGAGAGAGTTGATTGATATACGATCTCAACGCTAGATGGGAGAAATTGTTACACAACTGGGGCTTTAACATTTTCTGTTTTTCTTTTCCAGAACACAGCTGTTTGTATTTCTACCTTGTTCAGGTGAGTCTGTTGTCTCTGTTTGACAGACGTCTTCCTCCTCCTTCACATCGTCTCCCAGAGTTTCCACATCTTCATCCTCCACGCTCTCTCCATCCTCTCCGATCACCTCCATCCCCTCGATGTCGCTCTCCTCCGCAGACGACCTGCAGGCAATCACAGCCACGTTTTTACACACAATATATATATATATATAAATAAAAGTGTGTGTATATGTATGCGTGTGCGTGTGTGTGTGTGTGTGCGTGCGTGTGTGTGTGCGTGTGCGTATATGATATGGCAATGAAGGAAAAACGATTGTGCAGCCCTAATTTAAATGTTTTAAAACAGGAGAAACTCACTCTACTTCCTCCTCCGTCTCTTCTTTGTCTTCCGCTTCAGGTTTTGAGTCTGTGACAGGATCAGGATCAGGATCAGTCCTGCACTCGGAGGCTGGGGAGAGAAGAAGACGACGGCGACGATATATCAAGTCGACTTTATCCGCAATATGTGCCAGACACACAGAGGAATCGGAAATAGGTTTCTCTCCGACCCACGGTGCAGTAAGGACACGTACAAGTATATAAAACATAAGTAATACATACAATACAGTAGTACATTCTAAATGGTGAAAATGTAACACAAACAAACAGAAAACTAAAGCAATACAGGGTTTAATGCAAAGGTTGTCCATCCAAAAAGTAATTAAAAAAACCTCAAGATATCAAAAAAATGTCACACAACTAAAGTGTAAAAAAATATTTTAGCGCTGACAGCATCAAGTGCCAACTCACTTATTGATTGGCCAACAGCACATTTACATCAAATGCGATGGCGCCTGAACGGGCAACGTGGTTGTAAACCTAAGGCCTCCTGCACACTGGCTGCGTGGCGTGAGCGTGTCGGCTGCCTGGCGAGAGCGTGTCGGCTGCGTGGCGTGAGCGTGTCGGCTGCGTGGCGTGAGCGTGTCGGCTGCCTGGCGTGAGCGTGTCGGCTGCCTGGCGTGAGCGTGTCGGCTGCCTGGCGTGAGCGTGTCGGCTGCCTGGCGTGAGCGTGTCAGCTGTCTGGCGTGAGCGTGTCGGCTGCCTGGCGTGAGCGTGTCGGCTGCGTGGCGTGAGCGTGTCAGCTGCCTGGCGTGAGCGTGTCGGCTGTCTGGCGTGAGCGTGTCGGCTGCCTGGCGTGAGCGTGTCGGCTGCGTGGCGTGAGCGTGTCGGCTGCCTGGCGTGAGCGTGTCGGCTGCCTGGCGTGAGCGTGTCGGCTGCCTGGCGTGAGCGTGTCAGCTGTCTGGCGTGAGCGTGTCGGCTGCCTGGCGTGAGCGTGTCGGCTGCCTGGCGTGAGCGTGTCGGCTGCGTGGCGTGAGCGTGTCGGCTGCCTGGCGTGAGCGTGTCGGCTGCGTGGCGTGAGCGTGTCGGCTGCCTGGCGTGAGCGTGTCGGCTGCGTGGCGTGAGCGTGTCGGCTGCCTGGCGTGAGCGTGTCAGCTGCCTGGCGTGAGCGTGTCGGCTGCCTGGCGTGAGCGTGTCAGCTGCGTGGCGTGAGCGTGTCAGCTGCCTGGCGTGAGTACAGGCGTCAATACAGGGTTTAATGCTAAGGTTGTCCATCCAAAAAGTAATTAAAAAAACGTCAAGATATCGAAAAAATGTCACACGACTAAAGTGTAAAAAATATTTTAGCGCTGAAAGCATCAAGTGCCAACTCACTTCTTGATTGGCCAACAGCACATTTACATCAAATGCGATGGCGCCTGAACGGGCAACGTGGTTGTAAACCTAAGGCCTCCTGCACACTGGCTGCGTGGCGTGAGCGTGTCAGCTGCCTGGCGTGAGCGTGTCAGCTGCGTGGCGTGAGCGTGTCGGCTGCCTGGCGTGAGCGTGTCGGCTGCGTGGCGTGAGCGTGTCAGCTGCGTGGCGTGAGCGTGTCGGCTGCCTGGCGTGAGGGTGTCGGCTGCCTGGCGTGAGCGTGTCGGCTGCCTGGCGTGAGCGTGTCGGCTGCGTGGCGTGAGCGTGTCGGCTGCCTGGCGTGAGCGTGTCGGCTGCCTGGCGTGAGCGTGTCGGCTGCCTGGCGTGAGGGTGTCGGCTGCCTGGCGTGAGCGTGTCAGCTGCGTGGCGTGAGCGTGTCAGCTGCGTGGCGTGAGCGTGTCAGTTGCGTGGCGTGAGCGTGTCAGTTGCGTGGCGTGAGCGTGTCAGCTGCCTGACGTGAGCGTGTCAGCTGCGTGGCGTGAGCGTGTCAGCTGCCTGGCGTGAGCGTGTCAGCTGCGTGGCGTGAGCGTGTCGGCTGCGTGGCGTGAGCGTGTCGGCTGCCTGGCGTGAGCGTGTCGGCTGCGTGGCGTGAGCGTGTCGGCTGCCTGGCGTGAGCGTGTCGGCTGCGTGGCGTGAGCGTGTCGGCTGCCTGGCGTGAGCGTGTCGGCTGCCTGGCGTGAGCGTGTCGGCTGCCTGGCGTGAGCGTGTCGGCTGCCTGGCGTGAGCGTGTCGGCTGCCTGGCGTGAGCGTGTCGGCTGCCTGGCGTGAGCGTGTCAGCTGCGTGCCGTGAGCGTGTCGGCTGCCTGGCGTGAGCGTGTCAGCTGCCTGGCGTGAGCGTGTCGGCAGCCGACGCCACGCAGCTGACACGCTCACGCCAGGCAGCTGACACGCTCACGCCAGGCAGCTGACACCTGGCGTGAGCGTGTCGGCTGCCTGGCGTGAGCGTGTCAGCTGCCTGGCGTGAGCGTGTCGGCTGCCTGGCGTGAGCGTGTCGGCTGCCTGGCGTGAGCGTGTCGGCTGCGTGGCGTGAGCGTGTCGGCTGCCTGGCGTGAGCGTGTCAGCTGCGTGAGCGTGTCAGCTGCGTGGCGTGAGCGTGTCGGCTGCCTGGCGTGAGCGTGTCGGCTGCCTGGCGTGAGCGTGTCAGCTGCCTGGCGTGAGCGTGTCAGCTGCGTGAGCGTGTCAGCTGCGTGGCGTGAGCGTGTCGGCTGCCTGGCGTGAGCGTGTCGGCTGCCTGGCGTGAGCGTGTCAGCTGCGTGGCGTGAGCGTGTCGGCTGCCTGGCGTGAGCGTGTCGGCTGCCTGGCGTGAGGGTGTCGGCTGCCTGGCGTGAGCGTGTCGTCTGCGTGGCGTGAGCGTGTCAGCTGCGTGGCGTGAGCGTGTCAGTTGCGTGGCGTGAGCGTGTCAGCTGCCTGACGTGAGCGTGTCAGCTGCCTGGCGTGAGCATGTCAGCTGCCTGGCGTGAGCGTCTCGGCTGCGTGGCGTGAGCGTGTCGGCTGCGTGGCGTGAGCGTGTCGGCTGCCTGGCGTGAGCGTGTCGGCTGCCTGGCGTGAGCGTGTCGGCTGCCTGGCGTGAGCGTGTCAGCTGCGTGCCGTGAGCGTGTCGGCTGCCTGGCGTGAGCGTGTCAGCTGCCTGGCGTGAGCGTGTCGGCAGCCGACGCCACGCAGCTGACACGCTCACGCCAGGCAGCTGACACGCTCACGCCAGGCAGCTGACACCTGGCGTGAGCGTGTCGGCTGCCTGGCGTGAGCGTGTCAGCTGCCTGGCGTGAGCGTGTCGGCTGCCTGGCGTGAGCGTGTCAGCTGCCTGGCGTGAGCGTGTCGGCTGCCTGGCGTGAGCGTGTCGGCTGCCTGGCGTGAGCGTGTCGGCTGCGTGGCGTGAGCGTGTCGGCTGCCTGGCGTGAGCGTGTCAGCTGCGTGAGCGTGTCAGCTGCGTGGCGTGAGCGTGTCGGCTGCCTGGCGTGAGCGTGTCAGCTGCGTGCCGTGAGCGTGTCAGCTGCCTGGCGTGAGCGTGTCAGCTGCGTGAGCGTGTCAGCTGCGTGGCGTGAGCGTGTCGGCTGCCTGGCGTGAGCGTGTCGGCTGCCTGGCGTGAGCGTGTCAGCTGCCTGGCGTGAGCGTGTCGGCTGCCTGGCGTGAGCGTGTCGGCTGCCTGGCGTGAGGGTGTCGGCTGCCTGGCGTGAGCGTGTCGTCTGCGTGGCGTGAGCGTGTCGTCTGCGTGGCGTGAGCGTGTCAGTTGCGTGGCGTGAGCGTGTCAGCTGCCTGACGTGAGCGTGTCGGCTGCCTGGCGTGAGCGTGTCGGCTGCCTGGCGTGAGGGTGTCGGCTGCCTGGCGTGAGCGTCTCGGCTGCGTGGCGTGAGCGTGTCGGCTGCGTGGCGTGAGCGTGTCGGCTGCCTGGCGTGAGCGTGTCGGCTGTCTGGCGTGAGCGTGTCGGCTGCCTGGCGTGAGCGTGTCGGCTGCCTGGCGTGAGCGTGTCGGCTGCCTGGCGTGAGCGTGTCGGCTGCCTGGCGTGAGCGTGTCGGCTGCCTGGCGTGAGCGTGTCGGCTGCCTGGCGTGAGCGTGTCGGCTGCCTGGCGTGAGCGTGTCGGCTGCCTGGCGTGAGCGTGTCGGCTGCCTGGCGTGAGCGTGTCGGCTGCCTGGCGTGAGCGTGTCGTCTGCGTGGCGTGAGCGTGTCGGCTGCCTGGCGTGAGCGTGTCGGCTGCGTGGCGTGAGCGTGTCGTCTGCGTGGCGTGAGCGTGTCGGCTGCCTGGCGTGAGCGTGTCGGCTGCCTGGCGTGAGCGTGTCGGCTGCCTGGCGTGAGCGTGTCGGCTGCCTGGCGTGAGCGTGTCAGCTGCGTGGCGTGAGCGTGTCAGCTGCGTTGTGGTCTTTTTTTATTTCAGCTCCCATGGTAACAGGTCAGAGTGTGCACACTGCCTGCGTGATACGCACGTCTCACGCGCGGCTCGAGAAAACGTGCTTTAAAAAAAAAAAAAAAAAAAGCGTGCTAGAAATAGAAACAACGGCCATTTCCTGTTCCTGTTTCCAGGCAACATGGAACATGAAAGATGTTTGTGTCATTTTGACACAAATACATTTATTAAATGACGTGTTGATGTTTGAAAGTCTCGAGGTTTTGACATGAATGCAGATATAAATGTAATTAAAAATAATAATAAATAATTATTGATTTTCAAATATGGTCGCCAAATATTCTGGAGACTATTTCACCGCCAATACTGCCGACGTTGTCTTTGCTGTAATCAGATCAGAATATATTTATATTTATGTTTATGGGAAACATCCATGTGTCCAGACAAGGCGAGCAGCAGCAGCGCCGCGTCAGACACGTTTCTAGTGTGCAAAGACATAGAAAACGCCACGCAACTGACACGCCACATGCACGCCACGCAGCCGCCACGCAACTGACACGCCACATGCACGACACGCAGCCGCCACGCAACTGACACGCCACGTGCACGACACGCAGCCGCCACGCAACTGACACGCCACATGCACGACACGCAGCCGCCACGCAACTGACACGCCACATGCACGACACGCAGCCGCCACGCAACTGACACGCCACGTGCACGACACGCAGCCGCCACGCAACTGACACGCCACGTGCACGCCACGCAGCCAGTGTGCAGGAGGCCTTATTGTTGAGCCCTGCAATATTAAAGGA
>CM042435.1:2147174-2202174 GCA_023631565.1 Gymnocephalus cernua
GTCAACGCTCGGTCGGGATGCTGTTCCCAAACATTTCAATTTATTTTTCAAATGCTACAAAATGTAACAAAACATCCCAAATTGAATGAAAGTAGAGCTCTGATCTTCTGTTGTACTTGTGAAGCGCGCTGTGTGGAATCATCTGTGTTATTTTTGGGTAATCAAAATGAGATCGTTAAAAAGTTGTCTTCCACCGTGACCGTGCAACTTTTAGTTTTTCTGGGTAAAACGTTTTCTTGTCACTTTTCCAGATGTTTTTTTTAAGCATTTCCTGATGATTTTTTTCAAAATCTTTTGTCACTTTTCGCAATGTTTTTGTCCGTTTTTCTTCTTCCGTTTTTGGTCACTTTTTCTGAAGCTTTTCCGTCATTTTTGTCACTTTATTTAATGGTCTTTTATCATTTGTTTTCTCCAAATGTTAAAATAATTGAATAAAACACCCAAATTCAATACAAGTAGTGGACTGATCATTTATTTTACTTGTGAAGAGTATCATCGTTGACATTTTGGTTGAAAGAAAACCAAATTTTGTAAACATTTTGAAAGTGGGAATTTGACCTGAGGACAAAAGGAGGGATAAGGAATCTATGTAATGTTCAATCTTAAAAGATTGAACATTAATCTGGTGAAAGCCAGACTAACAATGTTTTACAATGACAAACAAATGATTCTGATAAACCACGTGGACTCACTAGAGATGGAAACATGAGGATCTTGACGATCTTTCCGAACGGTTCCACCAGTTTCCTCAGGTACGCCTCGTCCACAGACTGAGCCGGGAACTTCACACACACCACTTTCCCTTTGTCTGCCGCCTGAAACACACACACACACACACACAATGTATTATTTATTTAAGAGTTCACACAGCAGCAGATGAAGTTGACTTTAATGCCGTCTTTACCTTCTTTTGGGGGTTTTTATGTGGCTGTTTCTCTGTTAAACACACAGAAAAGCAACATGTTAGTGCAGAAACAAGAAGGACAATCGGACAAAAACGCTGAAGGGAAACAACGAGGTGTCTTTACTGGAGCTCTGATTGGCTGTCTGGGGCGGCTGGGCAGATTTTTCTTCATCCTTCCTCTGCTCCGATTGGTTGTCGACACTTAAATGACACAAGAGTTGTATTTAAGATGTTGATCTGTAACGTGAGCATGTCTTTATTACACCTTGATACCGGTTCCTCCTCGTTAAATAGCGTTTAGTTATTACGTCCACAGTTTACACTGACCTGCTGATCGTCTCCATGCGACAATCCCAGCCAGGAAACCTGCAGAAGAGACGTGACAGAGTGATGAACACACACAAATTAAATAAGTCTGATTGTCTTAAGGCTCTGACGCACCAACCAGACGGCAGAAAAGCCAGTCGGACTGATCAGTCTCCCCGAGTTGGTCCAAAAAGTGCCTCGGACACACCGAAGAGACGCCGACTTGAGAGTACGTTCTGCGTTTAATACGTCTCCATAACAGCAGGCGGCGCCAATCTGCATTGTCGCCCAAAAAATGAAAACCGGCAGACATAATGGCGACTCGTTCAGAATACGATCTCAGATTCTACTAAAATAGTTCACCAAAACGTGTTTCTGAAAACATGTTAAGGAGAAATCGGCCGTCGTGCAGTTGCTGAATCTGTCTTCATCTCAGTTCAACAAAGGTCAGTTTAAAAGATCTTCGTCAGATTTTGAGAGGCCGTTCTTCACGCTCATCCCGCTCGTAATTTCCGGTAATTAGACATCGAGTCAGACGGTCCACTGGCCGATTCAACAAGTCAAATCAGCCCAAATGAAGGCCGACAGCTCGTCCGACTGACGACGGCACGGAACACACTGAACAGACTCGAGTCACCGACCTCGCCAGACTGTCAGATGGCCGATTATCAGGTTGGTGTGCCAGCGCCTTTAGGCTGCATCTCCAGCGCTATGTTGTGGTTTTTAAGTGTTTGAGTTTTGAGTGTTTTTATCTCCAGTAGAAGAACTCATCATCATCCAATCCACCTTTATTTATAAAGCACTTTAAAAACAACACTTGTCGACCAAAGTGCTGAACACAGTCTCTAAATAAATAAGAACATACAACAAAAGCACAACAAAAATAAAACACAATAGATAATAAAATAAATGCAACAATATTACAAAGCTGAAAAAAGTCAACCCTCAAACTGAGTTAAACGCCAACGAAAATAAATGAGTTTTTAGACGAGATTTAAAAACAGGAAGAGACTCAGCCAGCCTGATGTGTAAAGGCAGCTCATTCCAGAGTCTTGGAGCTGCCACGGCAAACGCGCGGTCACCTCTGGTTTTGCGTTCGGTCTTAGGGACGACCAGCAGTGCCTGGTCAGCCGACCGGAGCGATCGACCCGGAACGTATGGCACGAGCAGATCAGACAGGTATTGAGGGGCCAGGCCATGCAGACATTTAAAAACAAATAAAATAATTTTAAAAATCAGTGCGAAAGGGAGCCAGTGGAGGGATCGGAGAATGGGTGAGATATGGTCAAATTTTCGAGTTCCAGTTAGAAGACGAGCAGCTGCATTTTGGACTAGTTGTAATTGTGCCATCAGTGATTTACTAAGACCGGAGTACAGTCATCATCATCAACATTCTGGTATACTGGACGGGAACAGGACGCGTGGAGCGTGGAGACTCCGCCCACTGCTGGTAGTTGCCATGTTAACGTTTGTAGCTTTAAGTCTCAGAGAACGAGACGTCGTGACCAATAAGACCCAATCAGAAGGAGAAACGTTGCCATCAGTGTCGCCAAAGGTCTCCGTTTGGAGCCGTTGATACTGAAACACAACCCCGCAGATTACAAGCCGAAACGGGTCAGAAGTGTTTCCAAAGTGCCCAAAGTGTTTCCTCTGGGCAGTGGTGGCCTAAAGGTTAAAGAAGCGAGCTTGTCACCGGTTCAATCCCCAGACCGACAGGATAAAATCTGGGTGGTGGAAAGTGAAAGAGCAGCGCTTTTCCCTCCCTCATCACCACCACTGAGGTGCCCTTGAGCAAGGCACCTTAACCTGCTCAGTGGCAGCAGGTCAGACTGTGGTTGGACTGGGCAGCTTCCAGGTATGAACGTGGAACTGTGGGAATGTGACAGGTCGTCGTTGCAAATGAGAAGTTGTTCTCAATCGACTTACCTGGATAAATAAAGGTTAAATTAAAGAATTTAGAAAAATGTCTCCGGTTTAAATTAAAATCATTTGTCTGTATTATCTTGTTGAGTTCTGAGTTGTGACTGATAATGATCAGTATGCATCTATTGTTGAGTGTGCGTCCTGTACTGTCTCTTATGTATTGGTTATGTTGAGTACAATGTATTCTAAAAAGGCCCATCGGGATGGGCATTGCAATTAACTCAGGCTATATAAATGCTGTTTATGCTACATACTTGGACTATAACCCTGTGTTTTCACCTTACTAATTTAACATTTTGGTCGCCTAAAAATATACTTAAAGACACTCGAAGGGGTCGGCTGCCGGCTTTGCAGCTCTGCAGAGAGAAACTTACTGCTGCAGCAGGTTAAGCTGTCCGTCGGCATGGTGAGGCCCGTTTATGTGTTTCTCCCACACCTGAAACAAAACAAGAAGAAGCAGCATGAATAAATCGGTCTCACTCGACTTGCTTCTGACAGCTGCAGCCCCCCCCATCAGACTCTGTAAAGAGAGCGGTTTGGAGGAGCAGGACAGGTGTACTTACCTTCTTGGACAACACAGTGATATCACACAGAGAGCACGAGTACGGGATCGTCGGCGGAGACGCCCCGTGGAAGTCCAGAGCTTGTTTCTTGGAGGGCATGGAGGCGGCGGTCCGGCTGCTGCTCCGGATGGAAGACGCCTCAGGCTCACGGGGAGGTTTTGGACGCTGCTCTTCAGGAGGCAGAGCCGGGCCCGGCTGGGAGAAACGGGAAGGACGAGTTCTCTTGTCTCGCCCCGCTGCTGAGCTGAAAGAGGGCGGATCCTGAGAGGAAACTGCACCGATGTCTGTGCCCGTCTTACCATAATCAGACAGCCTCGGTCTGTGGTCGTAGTCCAGAAGGGCCACTGGAGCTCTGACATACTCAGAGAGTCCTGGTCTAAGATTGTAGTCCTGCGAGAAAACTGGGCCGGTGTCTCTGCCCGTCTTACCATAATCAAAGGGTCCAGGACTAAAGTTGATGTCCAGGAGGGAAATTGGAGCGCCGTCTCTGCCCATCTGGCCGTAATCGGAGGGGCCCGGTCTGTGCTGGAAGTCCTGAGAGGAAACTGAACTGTTGTCTCTGCCGGAGTGGCTAAACTCAGGTGGCCCCGGGCTAAAGTTGTAGTCTAGAAGGGAAACTGGGGTGGGATCTTTCCCCTTCTTGCTGTAGTCAGAGGATCCTGGTCTAGGATTGTAATCTTGAGAGGAAACTGGACCGTAGTCTCTGCCGGTCTGGCCAAACTCAGAAGTTCCCAAGCCAAGGCTGTAGTCTTGAAGCGACACTGGAGCGGCATCTTTACCCGTCTTGTTATAATCAGAGAGTCCAGTTCTGTGTTGGAAGTCTTGAGAGGAAACCGGACTATAGTCTCTAACCGTCTGGCCGTACCCGCAGGGTCCAGGTCTGTGTTGGAAGTCCACCACGTAGCTGGAGGACGACGGCAGGTCTGTTCTGCCGGAGATAGGATTCCCCCAGTGGTCCAGCTCCGACGATACAGGACCGGGTGTCTCCGGGTCCAGCGGGTAGCGGGGCAGATGGCTGTGGGGCGGATTCCAATCGGCGGCGGCGCCAGCGGAGGAGGAGGAAGGGTTGACAGCAGGGAGACGGGAAGAGCTGGGGGGATATGAGGAAGAGGAGGAAGAGGAAGGAGACGGAGCAGTGGAAGGGAAAGGTTTGATGGTGCCCATCTTTCCTTTGACGCTGACGGGACCCCTCTTTCCTTTGATCTGCCTGAGGACCTGAGGCAGGGACTCGACGGTGAGGACGTCTTCGGGAAGCTCGGCCAGCAGAGCCAGGTCGGCGGGCTCCAGCCCACAGCTGCTCAGGATGCTGAGGGCGCCGTCCTGCGACCACGGAACACCTCTGGACTCCCGAGGCGGCCTGGAAAAGTCGTGCTCCGATGACGAGGCGTGGTGGCGGTCTGAAGAGCCGTACGGGCCGCTGCGTTCCAATGATGAGGCGTGGGGGCGGTCTGAAGTGCCGTGCGGTCTTTCTCGCTCTGATGGCGAGGCATGGTGGCGGTCAGAAGTGCCGCGCGGCCTGTCTCGCACCGATGAGGAGGCTTGGTGGCGGTCTGAAGTGCCGCGCGGTCTGTCTCGCACCGATGACGAGGCTTGGTGGCGGTCTGAAGTGCCGTACGGCCCATCGCGTTCCAATGATGAGGTGTGGCGGCGGTCCGACGTGTCGTACGGTCCGTCACGTTCTGATGATGAAGCGTGGCGGTGGTCTGAGGAGCTGTACGGTCTGGGACCAGGTCTGAGATCGGAGTCAGAAGGCGGGCGTCTGTGCGGGTGGTTGTTGTTGTGAGACATGGCGGGAGGAGAAACGCTCGGGGGGCGTTTCCTGCAGACAGAAGGTGTCAGGGAAGACAGGAAATGTAAAAATCTGACTTACAATGGCGTAAAAGGTTGCGGAGGATTCATGGCGAGAGGGAAAATCTCCGCTGAAAACATGAACACACAGGAACACGAGCTGCTCAGGGATCTGTGAGCGAAGAAGTACACGGGATGAGTGATCTTTGGAACATCTGAGACACGTAAAGAAAAATAGCTGATTGTATGAAATACTTCAAATAACCATCTTACTAACGTGCGTTACTTGTACTTTACTTAAGTACAGTTCTTCAGAAAGTAATAGGCTTCTAAATTGCCGCCGTAAAATGCAACATATACATTAATGCAGCAGGACTATTAATCCAGAAACATCAGTAGAACACTTACAGACACACACACACACACACACACATACACACACACACACAGAGAGAGAGAAGACACGGCTAACATGTAGCGGAGTGTGTTTACAGTGTGTATTCATACTTTTACTGCAGTAAAACATCCGAAGACACGGCTAAAAACCGACAGAAACATACTTACCTTAAACTAAGCACTTGGATTAAAGTGTACATCGGATAATTTTCCATTAGATCTCAGTCGGAGCTACTGTGTGAGTTTAAATCTTTGATATTAACAAACTGTACGCAGGAAGCTAACGGCGTTAGCTTAGCGAGCTAACGTTACCCAGCAACATCAACAACAGTTAGCTGGCGGCTAACCAACCGACAGAGACATGTTTTCTACCGGTTCTTACCTTAAATTGTACGCCACACTCTGTCACGTTAAGCACGCAGTCAATTTAGAAAGAAATGCTGTTTGTAAAGTAGAGAAATCCAGAAAGGCGAGCTGTGGTTGACAAGCTAACGGCTAGCTGCTAGCTAGCTGACTGACTGAAGTGTCCTTCCCCTTCTTCTTTGATTTGTTTCTGACGTTTGGTAACAGCGCGATGACGTAATTACGCCACCTGCTGCCGTGGAGGAACGTAGAGCGGCTCATGTTGTTTCTAGACTTCTAGGCCTTTGATTTCTTTTACAGTCCCTTCATGCGTTTGGCTTTGGTAACAAGTTTGTAGACATTGTCAGTATGTTTTGTAAAGATATTAATAGCTCGGTTATAATTAATCTCAATACCTCTAAAAGATTTCAAATTAATAGAGGGGTCAGGCAGCGGTGCCCTATCTCGCCCTATCTTATTCATTTTGGTCACTGAATTATTGTCGCATAAAATTACATCTGACAGAAATTTTGAAGGAATCTCAATATTTGGTGAGGAATTAAACATTTGGCAGATGACACTATGATTTTTGTAAAGAACAAGAACCAGCTATGTAACTATATTCACTCGATAGACCAGTTTTCCAAGGCTTCAGGTTTAAGACTGAATATGTCCAAATGTGAAATCTTATCTCTACATGGTTGTGGTGATTGTGTAATTGGAAATATCCCAGTTACGGATTATGTTAAGTATCTGGAAATCTTATTGCTAGACAACATCTACATTTTTCAAGTAGAATAAAGAAAACAAAACATATTTTTAACATCTGTTTTGGGCAGAGTTGTCCTCTCTAAAGCAGAGCGCCTATCTCGTTTTGTGTATCCATCTTTATCCTTAGTCGTAAATGACTCAACAACCACTGACGTAAATCAAATTTTTCTGGATTTTATTTGGAAAAATAAGTCACACAAGCTAAAGAAAAATGTACTTTCCAGTAGTAAAGCAGAAGGAGGTCTTGAAGTCCTAGATTTCAGTCACACAAAGTTAATTGGTTAAAAAGATGGCTTAAAAACCCAGAGTCACTTTGGTATTTTGTCCCAAATTAAGGTCTTTCCTTTATTTTAAAATGTCATTTTCTGCCAAATAAATTGCCAATTAAATTATCTAAATTCCATCAGCAATCCCTTCTAGCTTGGTAGCCTTTGTCCACAACTTTTCACCGCACAAGGCTCTCCTATGGAACAGTTGTAACATAGCCATTAGGAACAAATCTTTATTATATTTCCGAATTGGTTCCAAAGAGATTTAAATCACATTCTTAATCTTTTCGATGAATCTGGTGACATGCTATCCTATGAACAGTTATGTCAGAGAATTTAACTCCTTAACTTGTGCAATCCCAAATGGTTTAATTCTACTTATAAAAAAATACTTAACCTACGATGCACACGTTATGTCACAGCCTTGACTTTCATTGGATGGAATTGAAGTAACGCACATAAAGTGTAATGTAATGGCAAAATTATATTCCATCTGGTTAACTTGATTTTCTGTATGTTCTATTTTAATGTAATCTCCATTTGTCTGTAGAAGATCTTGTACTGTCCACCAGAGATGCAGGAGTCACCAGTCTACAGCTAAAAGACACGGCCTGGGTAAACTGATAGAAGTCAGATTAAACTGTTAAACTATCTGACAGACTTTTAGGCACCTCAGCTTGTCTCTCTGATTCGCATTGTACGTCAAAGGCCAAGATGGAGACTTTGTGAAGAAACAGATGTCATTATGCATGTGTTGATGCCTTATCTGTGTAGGCCTGTATAAAAGCCTGTGAGTTTGTGTGCGCCTCTGAGGACTCCTTCACAAATTGCTGCGTGCGGTCTAATAAATAAATAAAAATAAATTACAAAAACCTACATTGGTTTCAGTCTACGACTACTTCTTTGTATTTGTTTCATCCTCAATTATTCTAAATTAGTAACTAATCTACACCTGCTGCACCCTGAATGATTAATTTCCATAACAGTAACAATAAGCATATTCGTCAAATTCTTCAGAGAATGAATGCAGTTGTGCCAAGTTTGTGTGGAGATCCAAAATTGAGAATATTCTACTGTATAAGTACTGTGTTTCTAACAAAGCTAAGGAAGTACACCTCAACATTTTACATAACATATATATATATATATATATATATATATATATATATATATATATATATATATATATATATACTAATCACCATGTTGCTAGATTTACCGACATTAACTCTTCCTGTACATGTTGTAAACAGAATATTGAAACAATATCTCACCTTTTTTTGATTGTGAAATCTCCAGGAGATTTTGGAGTCTCACTTTTCTGAACCCACCAACTTCACCTTCTCCTTTAACCTTAAAGATATCATCTGTTTCTACGATAATTCAAGTAATGGTGCTCTTGAGTATCTAGTAAATGTTGTTATTCTGTATGCACAAGTCTATATTCACAAGCAGAAGTTCTCTAACTCATCTCCTAATTTTGTACCTTTTCTCATAGAATTGAAATCTCTACTGAAGTCACTTATTCACTAATTCAATTCAATTTTATTTATAGTATCATATCATCAGGAGTTATCTCAAGACACTTTACAGATAGAGTAGGTCTAGACCACACTCTATAATTTACAAAAAAAAAACAAATCTCCCCAAGAGCAAGCACTAGTGCAACAGTGGCGAGGAAAAACTCCCTAGAACCAAAAATAACCAAGAAAGTATTAAAATTGTGGAAACTGTAGAGCTTTTTTCCCCTTGAAACCTCTAACTGTAAATTTATGTCTTCTTGTACTTTTTATTTATTTTTTGTTTGTAATGTCTATTATTTCTTTCATATATATATATATATATATATATATATGCTATTCCTCGTATGTATTGCTTCGTATGTTTCTAAATGTATATATATATATATTTTATTTTCATAGGTTTGTGCACTTATTGTTCACATGCTTACCTGATTTTTGTAAACTACATTTTGTCAATACAAAAAAGAGAACGTAGAGCGGAAGTGTTGTTATGAATAAATATGAGTCTGGTGGGCTTCATTTTTTGGACTTTAATACTCTAAATAATATCTTTAAAATGAATTGGACTAAGCATTTTCTTAAAAACCCTTGATTTGTAATTTTATTCCTCATTATATATTCTCTCATTTTGGTGGTCTGGGCTTTATTTTGAATTGTAACCACAATGTAGACAAACTGTCCACTTCTCACAAGCATCATTTCTCACCTCACAGGTATCTCATTTGGAATAACAGAGATATTTCATATGAGAATAAGTCATTTTATTATGATAATTGGGTACGCAATCAGCTATTTAATGTAGAGGGGCGACTTTTCTCCTATAGAGAGTTTTTATCAACATATAACGTTCCAGTTATCGTGATTTTAAGTATACTGGCAGACTTCCACCTACTTCTGTCTCCCCCCCAGATGTGGCTGAATCACCAGTTGGAAGAATCTGTTTTTACCAACTTCCTCATAATAATAACAACATTATGTCAGAAAGAAATTGTTTCTATTCCAAATGTTACATTTTATTTGAACCGTTGTGTAAATGACATTGATTGGAAACATGTTTGGCTGATTCCTCACAGATACTTGATAGTAAACAAGGTGAAAGAAGTATCTTTCAGAGTAATCCACAGATATTACCCTGCTAATCATTACATCATTACATTTAAACAAGACATCAACTCATACTGTTCTTTATGTGAAGACCCCCCAGAAACTGTGTTGCACATCTTTTGGCAAAACCTCAGCAGATTCATCGTTGACCATATTTATAAAGACTTTGCCTTATTGTGGAAGGATGTTACTTTTTGCTGTTATAAAAGTCATAGTAAAGAAAAGATGTACTAACTAATGTATTAATTATTTTAGCAAAATTTCACATTCATAAGTGTAAAATCAGCAGTAAAAAACCTAGTTTTGTACTTTTTTCTCCATGAAGTTGAACATTATATTAATCTGATATGTTCCTCTTTCTCCTTATTATGGCCTGTAAGCTTCCCCTGCATTCTTGTTTTATTTCTTGTTTATTGTTTTATTGTTGTATGTTATGTATATGTTGGCTATTCACATGTAATTTGTAGCCTTTATTTACAATAAAAAAAGAGAACGTAGGAAATACAAAAATAAAAAAAATAAAATGAAATAAAATGAAATAAAATGAAATAAAATGAAATAAAATGAAATAAAATGAAATAAAATGAAATAAAATGAAATAAAATGAAATAAAATACATAGATGTATAGGCTACCTATAGCAAAAACAAACAGGTACACATTTTCTTTTGTTCCCTGTGCAATTAAATCTTAATTTAAAAGCTTAAATTTAGTTTATATTATATATATAACATATAATATAATATATACATAATATTATTTATTATTATTACTTTTCCAGACATCCGAGGCTGTGTGAATATCTCATGTTGTCAGTTCTATCAGCAGGTGGCGCTGTGGGACTATGTTTCATATTAATCACAACAAACCGCTGAGTCCATCATCACAACTCTCTCTCTCTGTCTCTCTCTCTCTCTCTCTCTCTCTCTCTCTCTCTCTCTCTCTCTCTCTCTCTCTCTCTCTCTCTCTCTCTGTCTCTCTCTCTCTCTCTCTCTCTCTCTCGCTCTCTCTCTCTCTGTTTTATTACAGTTTTTCTCAGTCGCTTTGGTACATTTCTCGAATCATCCTCGACATTTGCAAAACAGTAAGAGCATTTCTCAAAACAATTTGTAAAAATAGCAAACCACCATGGATTACCTGCAGAAGCCAGTCTCTTCCTCACAATCCTTAGTTCATCTCTCAGAAGTAAATATCTGTGTCAGTGAACATGTCAGTGCCGTCAGAATGACAAGTCCTCGTGTCACTGTGTACGGATAAGATAGTCAAACTGCTTAGTCATGTTGTCAATATAACAGAGTACTCTGGAGGGATGTTGTGATGTAAACTATGGCTGAAGTTTGGATGACACGGATTGTAAATTGCAGGTTACACCTTAGTGTATACACTGTATATACTGTATATATACCACCTATATATATATATATATATATATATATATATATATATATATATATATATATATATATATATATATATATTAGTGTATGTGGGAGTTTGATTGCAAGAGACTGGACAAGATTCACATTTACACTTTTACTGTTTGTACTGTAGTTTGTTGACAGACCGTGTCATTGTGATACAGAAAGGAAAAGACAGAACTGCATAGCACCAAGAAAAAAAAATATGAACATAGGACAATCTCCTCAGGGAAAACTGTCCACGCAGGGCTGTAGGAACTACAGTGCAGTCTTCCTACACCTCCTGATGTTCCTGTCTGTTGGGCCACACATTCTCATCCACATCACAACGAATATCTTCTCTTATGATGCAGCGTGGAAAGTAGAAAAAAAGTCTAATGGAAATGTATATAAATATGCTTGACATATTATGACAACTTGTTCAACCATTTTGCATGTAAAGACTTATGAACTAATGTCTAAATGTTGTGGGGGGGTGAGGCTAGACTATTCAACAGAGACCCATTATAATACATTTTTTATATATTATGATCAACATGACATAAGCAGTTGATAATGTAGGAAACAGCAGAGAATTGTACTTAATCATTTGCATGGATGTACCAACGCATTTACAACTAGTTCAAAGAAATGAGAAACTGCTTTTTTGTGACACAATGATGTGAAGATTGAACAGTTAGATTTTGAGAATTTCAATTCTGATCTGAGAAATAAATATAAATAAATGTAAACACTTTTAAAAAGCCCAAAATAAAATGAAAACACTCGTCCCTCCTCAGTTTGACATCTGTCTCTATCATCAAACACTGACAGTTACAGATAGTCTGACATAACGTTTTCATAATGTCACTTATTCTGTTTTAAAAAGGTGCAAATGTGTTTTAATTTTTGTTTATATTCTGAATAAAATGACCCGTTTATTTTCACAAGTCTTCTCTTTCTCTGGTCTGTACAGCACCGACGCTGACAGTCGTACCAGGATTAGAATAATAATAAAATATTATAACAGTTAACATTTAATCTTTTGAAATATGTGACTCAAAACATTTCGTGTTCTGTGAGCATCAGAAGCAAATATACAATTACAACTGTAGTAATATACAATTATTAAAAACAATACTGTACTCTTAAAGGAACCGATAACACACACACACACACACACACACACACACACACACACACACACACACACACACACACACACACACACACACACACACACACACACACACACACACACACACACACACACAGTGGGTGTGGACCGTAGTACTCCCAATTTTTGGGGGGTATTTTGTAATTTGATGGTTTTGTACTTAATATCTGCAGTTATATTAATATTGATAAAGAACTGGTAGATATGACTGAATATAATAATTAGAGGCTTTTACATGTTTTAGTCGGCTGCATTAAAAGACCAGTTTGTTGCTGTTTGTGTAGTAAGTAAGTAAGTAAGTAAAATTTATTTCTATAGCACATTTCACAGATAAAAATCACAAAGTGCTTCACAACAAAAGGAAGAATACACAACATTTATGAAAAACATTACAGTGTAGCAGCTCTGAAGAAGGTTCCTGATCTAATAATAAGCTGCCTGTGCAGTAACAATACTGCAGTAGTGTTATACAGCTTTTTACAATCCCTTTGCTACTAATTTCAGAACCTTGACGTCATTCACAAAACTCCAAACGATCATCACTTGTAACACAGACTGTCCAATGTTCAAAACAATGCATTGTGCATTCATATCTTTAAATAAATCTTGCTATTTATAGTGAAATACCATTGAAACGTTACTTTAGATCACCCACACACAAGCTACCCATAGTTTCACCGGGTCATCGTTAGTACAATCATTCAATATTGTAGTACAAAATAGGTGATACATGTTTCATTATGGTACTATATGTAAATACATCCCTGTAAAAGTACTGCAGTAGGAGAGAGAATACTACAGACACAGTGGAATAATTGAACAAAATCTAAAATGTATTGATGAAAAACAATACAGTACGATCACAACATAGGTTTATTAGAATCAAAGCAAAATAAATAGCTAGGAAATAGAAAAGTGAAAAAAATGCAGTGTTCCTCAACTTGCTTGTACTGTAAAAAGCAAAACAAAGAAGTAATTATTGTACTTCTACATAGGGACCACAATGGAAATAAGTATTTAGGCTTTATTGTGTTATCCCTGACTATTTATGTATTTAAATGTATGACTCAGAGTACTGCTTCATATTTTTAGATTTAAGTGGTCTAATAAATCAATCAATCAATCAATACATATTCATCAACTCTGTCTTGTGGATTTGGCCGCAGGTTCTCATCTACATCGCAATTAGCCAAAAATCTTGGAAAAAACCTTCGGGATATATATATATATATATTTATATACAGTACTTTATATATAAAGTATATATCTCAGTCATCAGTAACGAGTTGGCAGAATTGGACAAGCAATTCCAAGGACCTGCATGCATACAGTACAGTACTGTCAATACTGTAAATAGTCTCAAAGGTAGTACATGGGACCATAGAAACAGTGTCTGATAAACAGTAGTACATTACAGTAAAGGTAGTACATGGTACTATAGAAACAGTGTCTGATAAACAGTAGTACATTACAGTAAAGGTAGTACATGGTACTATAGAAACAGTGTCTGATAAACAGTAGTACATTACAGTAAAGGTAGTACATGGTACTATAGAAACAGTGTCTGATAAACAGTAGTATATTACAGTAAAGAATGATGATGAAATATTACATCCATAGATACTGTCGTCTGATTGGTTCATGCTCCACACTAATTGGTGACATGTGATTCTCGTTATCTTGAAACTTTCATGATCTAAACATGGAATATTGTTTGTCTGTTTCCATACGACTATGCATTAAGAGTAATGCAACAGTTACTTATCATTTTGAGTAGTTGTATTGATTGATAGTTAGGTCATTGTAATGAAATGAATAGACAATCATCTGAAATGTAATGTGTGAATTGCTTTTTGAAGTAGTAGTACTTTGATGTTAAGTCGTGTCATATTGAACAGCTGATCTTTGTTAAATGAACAAATGATCTTTGGTTTATGTGGATTGTATCCAAGCAATTGAAAAAAGTGTTAGAGTTTTGAAAAATGTGTATTTTGATCATTGGTTGTGAGTTTTGTGTCTAGAGTTTTGAAAAATGATGTCAAAGTTCTGAAATTAGAAGCAAAGTGATTGTAAAAAACTGTAGTACTATATATATAATATAGTAGTATTATTAGTGTTCCAGCAGCGGCCAGCGGGCGGAGCCACAGACCGCTGTTTCCACTCAGAGTGTTTCAGACGCTCTGTAGAAATAAAGAAAAAGAAAACACACTTCATGATATTTATATAACATGATATATGATATTTTGATATTTAATTTTGCTCCATACAAAGTGTTTGTTTTCTTACAAAAATATCAGATAATTTATTGTCTATATTTATTGTTCATATATTTTTAACAAACCAATCAAACTGATTTGAAATCCTTTTACAGCTTTGTCCGGTTTGATTTAACAGAAAATAAACTTGAATCTTTAAAACACTCGGCTGTTTGTGAGTCTCCTGTTGTCCTCAGGTCAAGTCTGACCTCTTTTCAAAGTTTTCTATATCAGAAATTTGGCCTAAAAATAACATAAATGGTTAAGTGCAACGCTATTTGCAAGTACAATTAAAAAGTTTAAAAAAACCTCAAAAAATGCGACAAAAAGGCGACAAAAAGGCGACACAAAGGTGACAAAAAGGCGACACAAAGGTGACAAAAAGGCGACAAAAAGGCGACAAAAAGGCAACAAAAAGGTAACAAAAAGGCAACAAAAAGGCGTCAAAAAGGCAACAAAAAGGAGGCAAAAAGGCGACAAAAAGGGGACAAAAAGGCAACAAAAAGGCGACAAAAAGGCAACAAAAAGGCGACATAAAGGCGACAAAAAGGCGACAAAAAGGCGACAAAAATGTGACAAAAAGGTGACAAAAAGGCAACAAAAAGAAGGCAAAAAGGCGACAAAAAGGGGACAAAAAGGCAACAAAAAGGCGACAAAAAGGCGACAAAAAGGCGACATAAAGGCGACAAAAAGGTGACAAAAAGGTGACAAAAAAGTGACAAAAAGGCGACAAAAAGGCAACAAAAAAGCAACATAAAAGCAACAAAAAGGCGACAAAAAGGCAGCAAAAAGGCAACAAAAAGGCAACAAAAACGCGATGAAAAGGCGACAAAAATGTGACAAAAGGCAGCAAAAACATTTTAAAAAAGCAGAACAAAAAAACATCAAACAAGGCGATAATGTTTACAAAAAGGCACAAAAACGTTGAAAAAGTGTAAAAAAACGTGTCCAAAAAACGTGTCCAAAAAACGTGTCCAAAAAACGTGTCCAAAAAACGTGTCCAAAAAACGTGTCCAAAAAACGTGTCCAAAAAACGTGTCCAAAAAACGTGTCCAAAAAACGTGAAAAGGTGTAGATTTTAAGGTCAAGATCGTGTGAATTTTGTAATGTGTGCATACAGAGTAATTCAAAATATGTTTCTCCCACGGTGAAATAAGGACACGTACAACAAGTATAATATGAAAGATAATTAATATATACAATACAGCAGTACATTCTAAATAGTGCAAATGTAAGACAAAATCAAATAGTTCAGAAAACTAAAGATGAAGGGTTAAGTCATCATTAAATTAATCTGCGGAATATCTTTCCCAAAATGCAAAAATGAGAGAAACAGAGAAACATCCGTCGACATGCTGCGCAAATAATGAATTACATGAAAGTCTTTGTGATATATTTTAGCACAATAACAGAAGAAGTGTAGCTTAAAGAGTTCAACAATCATATATCACATATAAAACACACATAAAACAAATACATCTGTAGAAGAATAAAATATTACAAATACTAAACTAAAATCAATACGAGTTAGATTTAAAATCTGGAGGTGGGATTGATTTGATAATGCTTGACGTTCCCTGAGCTCATTATAATATTTCATAAAATCACATTTACTGAAACAGAGTTGAATGTTGTGTGTGCGTGTCTGTGTGTGTGTGTGCGTGTGTGTGTGTGTGTGTGTGTGTGTGTGTGTGTGTGTGTCTGTGTGTCTGTGTGTCATTTAAATACAACCCCAAATCAGAAAAAGTTGGGACAGTATGAAAAACACAAATAAAAAAAGAAAGTAGTGATTTCTAAATGTACTTTGACTTGTATTTCATTGCAGACAATGTGAATACAAAATATTTCATGTTTTGTCAGGTCAACTTAATTTCATTTGTAAATATACATCCTTTCCTGTCATTCAGACCTGCAACACATTCCAAAAAAGGTTGGGACAGGAGCAATTTAGGGCTAGTAATCAGGTAAATTGGTTAAATAATGATGTGATTTGAAACAGGTGATGTCAACAGGTGATTGTAATTATGATTCGGTACAAAAGCAGCATCCAAGAAAGGTCTAGTCCTTTAGGAACAAAGATGGGCCGAGGATTGCCAGTTTGCCAACAAATACGTGAGAAAATTATTGAAATGTTTAAAAACAATGTTCCTCAAAGAAAGATAGGAAGACATTTGCTTATTTCACCTTCAACAGTGCATAACATAATTAAAAGATTGAAGGAATGTGGAGGAATTTCAGTGCGTAAAGGACAAGGGCGCAAGCCTAAGCTGAACAACCGTGATCTCCGATCCCTCAGGCGGCACTGCATCAAGAATCGTCATTCATCTATAAGCGATATCACCACATGGGCTCAGGACTACTTTGGCAAACCTTTGTCAAGTACCACAATACGTAGTTACAGCCACAAATGCCAGTTAAAACTGTACTGTGCCAAAAGGAAGACCTATGTTAACAGTGTCCAGAAGCGCCGTCGACTTCTCTGGGCTCGGAGGCATCTGGGATGGACCGTCACACAGTGGAAACGTGTACTGTGGTCAGATGAATCAGTATTTCAGGTATTTTTTGGGAGAAATGGACGCCGTGTGCTCCGGACCAAAGAAGAAAAGGATCATCTAGACTGTTACCAGTAACAAGTCCAAAAGCCAGGGTCTGTCATGGTATGGGGTTGTGTCAGTGCCCTTGGCAAAGGTAACTTGCACTTCTGTGATGGCACCATTAATGCTGAAAAGTACATAGAGATTTTGGAGCACAATATGCTGCCTTCAAGAAGACATCTTTTCCAGGGACGTCCATGCATATTTCAAGAAGATAATGCAAAACCACATTCTGCACACATTACAAAGTCCTGGCTGCGGAGGAAGAGGATACGGGTACTTGACTGGCCTGCCTGCAGTCCCGACCTGTCTCCAATAGAGAATGTGTGGCGCATTTTGAAGCGCAAAATGCGACAACGAAGACCCCGTACTGTTGCCCACCTTAAGACTTGTTTGCAGCAAGAATGGGACGAAATTACACCTGAAACACTTCATCACTTGGTGTCTTCAGTCCCTAAACGTCTTTTAAGTGTTGTGAAAAGGAATGGCAACATTACAAAGTGGTAAATGCTTTACTGTTCCAACTTTTTTTGAAATGTAATGCAAGAACCAAAATAGGAATTTTGTTTTTTTGAAACAAAAACAATAAAAATCACGAGGAACACATTGAATTATGTGCTAGTGTATTGTCTGCAATGAAATACAAGTCAAAGTACATTTATAAATCACTATTTTCTTTTTTTATTTGTGTTTTCCATACTGTCCCAACTTTTTCTGATTTGGGGTTGTAGTAAATGTGCCCATCTGTGGCCCATGGGCGTGCTGGTCTTACAGGGAGGTGTGTTCAGGTGCATTCTGGGCATGCTGGTCTTAGAGCGAGGTGTGTTCAGGTGCATTCTGGGCATGCTGCTCTTACAGGGCGGTGTGTTCAGGTGCATTCTGGGCATACTGGTCTTACAGGCTGGTGTGTTCAGGTGCATTCTGGGCGTGCTGGTCTTACAGGGAGGTGTGTTCAGGTGCATTCTGGGCATATTGCTATCTTGAGGCAGCAGGAAGTGATGGCACCATTGACCAACAAAAACCTGGTCTAAAGTCAATAACGAGGCATTTCATTGTTATTTTAACAGCACATTAGTAAAATGCTCCGAGGCTCGTGCACAGCACGTGCACACTATGCTTGTTACACACACAGGGACGCACAGCAGCTCACACACATGCAGAAGATTACTAATAAACATATTACGGTGTAAATCCTCCATCATAACAGCAATGCTCCTAGGTCCAAACGCGCCTGGCTTTTAAAGGGAATGGGAGATGACTCTCTGATTGGTTGATTGCATGTTACGCCCAAAACACACCTCTGATAAATGAAGACACTAAGAACAACCCTTTAGAACCAGGCGCCCGGCGCACGGACCCTTTTTACCGCCGTCAAACTAGAAAAAGTGGTATGGTAACGTATCCCCCGCGTGTCCATATTCTGATTTATATCATCAGAAAAGAAGAGTTGAAGATATCCGGCTGCATCATTACAAAATAAGGCGCCCGGCACACGGACACTTCTTTCCGCCGTCAAACTAGCAAAAGTTGATTTGAACATGCATCTGCGCAATTTGACTCTTTCAATTTTGAAAAACTAAAGGTTGTCTGGTCGAGTTCTCAACTCCAGTATTTGGGTATTTTGCGGAAACATGCAGCTGGTTGTGTTTTATTATAAGAAAATAAAAACGTTTTAACACAGAATGAAATGGAGAAATCCACAGACATTCTCCAATCAGAGAAACATACGGAGAGGCGAGTGGACGTCCTGTCTGATACCGATCCACACACACACACACACACACACACACACACACACACACACACACACACACACACACACACACACACACACACACACACACACACACACACACACTCCTGAGTCCTGAGAGGGATCAAAGTAGTTTGTGTCTTTAATCAGCTGATGGGTGTCCAACACGTGGTCCTGAGGTGATAATTAGGAATCTGCTGCTGCTGGAGAGTTCACGTGTCATACACACACACACACACACACACACACACACACACACACACACACACACACACACACACACACACACACACACACACACACACACACACACACACACACACAATCATAATCTCTGACAGAGTTTAATATAATAATATAATTTACTTCTGAGCGTAGCAGGGAGGCGTAGGAAGCTCTGGGACAATCAAAGATCTTCTAAACTAAAGATAGCTCATTTCAAGCAGCGCCAACGAAGTGAAACGGTCCTCCCTTCCTGTCTCCTAAAGGGGCGTGGCCACATTTGAACGTGTAGTGACCCCCCAAATATTTAGAAGAGGTAGATTTGTCCCCCCCTGACAAAAATATGATTAGGTCACATGCCACTTTTAACTGCAGCTACATAGTTATTTTCTGTTGTTTTGCCCGGGTGACGAGCTGCCAGAAGTTTTTGGTATCTTACAGATGTATTTCTTACAGTGTAGTAAAATGAATGACGACCCCCCCAGAGCCCCCGGTTATAATGTGTCTCCCCCCTCCAACCTTGAAACACAACCTACGCCCTTGCTGCCATAGACAGTATATAAAATGGACACAGCGATCCCGCTGTTTTCAACAGAGACAAGTGAAGCCTCTTTCCAGCACTTTTCCGGTGATGGGAAAGTGTTACTGAGCGTTACTGCGCAGCTGCAAACGTAGCTTCCCGCCGCCAATGTGACGTGAACAACGTGTCTGAAAGTTGTAAGTCTTCTGGTAGCTGTGCCAAGAGAAATCTCAATCATTCCCAATCTATCAGAGACGGAGAGCGTAGGTATATGTAAGGAAATAACAAAGGCACAGGCTAATTATTGATAACTAAAATGCTAGTTAACATTAGTAATTAAACTAAACAGCTAATGTAAGTCCAAACTGCCTGCGAGCTTCTCCTGTACTGTACGGTAATTCCTGTACTATGCGACAGTAAGTCTCGTGGTTATGACACAATCGTTAGCCTATTTTTACAAAAACGTCTGCTACGGAGCCATAACGTGAGGTACAAGGTAACGGAGCCTTTTATACATTGTCGTGTTTCTTTAGAAATAAACAACGGACAAATGAAGTCTTGAAACGCTTCAGATGTAAAGTCATTGGCTGTCAAAGTGACGCCAAAATGAATGGCAGTGAATGGGATGCTAACGGGGGGTGATGGCTTATTAGCATCAAAATGGCGCCATAGGAGGCTTCACTCTGAGGAGAGAAGCCTGGCCCCTTGCTTGCTGCCAACAGAAAATGTTGAACAGAGTAGATGCCATTTCCTGTTTCCTGTTTCCTTCTAGGAATCACACTGTAAGACGTCACTGACAGCTCTGACTTTAAAACTCTTCATACTACAACCCCAAATCAGAAAAAGTTGGGACAGTATGGAAAACACAAATAAAAAAAGAAAGTAGTGATTTCTAAATGTACTTTGACTTGTATTTCATTGCAGACAATACACTAGCACAAGATTTAATGTGATCCTCATGATTTATATTGTTTTTTTTTCAAAAAAACTAAATTCCTATTTTGGTTCTTGCAACACATTTCAAAAAAAGTTGGAACAGTAAAGCATTTACCACTTTGTAATGTTGCCATTCCTTTTCACAACACTTAAAAGACGTTTAGGGACTGAAGACACCAAGTGATGAAGTGTTTCAGGTGTAATTTTGTCCCTTTCTTGCTGCAAACAAGTCTTAAGGTGGGCAACAGTACGGGGCCTTCGTTGTTGCATTTTGGGCTTCAAAATGCGCCACACATTCTCTATTGGAGACAGGTCGGGACTGCAGGCAGGCCAGTCAAGTACCCGTATCCTCTTCCTCCGCAGCCAGGACTTTGTAATGTGTGCAGAATGTGGTTTTGCATTATCTTGTTGAAATATGCATGGACGTCCCTGGAAAAGATGTCTTCTTGAAGGCAGCATATTGTGCTCCAAAATCTCTATGTACTTTTCAGCATTAATGGTGCCATCACAGAAGTGCAAGTTACCTTTGCCAAGGGCACTGACACAACCCCATACCATGACAGACCCTGGCTTTTGGACTTGTTGCTGGTAACAGTCTGGATGATCCTTTTCTTCTTTGGTCCGGAGCACACAGCGTCCATTTCTCCCAAAAAATACCTGAAATACTAATTCATCTGACCACAGTACACGTTTCCACTGTGTGATGGTCCATCCCAGATGCCTCCGAGCCCAGAGAAGTCGACGGCGCTTCTGGACACTGTTAACATAGGGCTTCCTTTTGGCACAGTACAGGCTGGCATTTGTGGCTGTAACTACGTATTGTGGTACTTGACAAATGTTTGCCAAAGTAGTCCTGAGCCCATGTGGTGATATCGCTTATAGATGAATGACGATTCTTGATGCAGTGCCGCCTGAGGGATTGGAGATCACGGTTGTTCAGCTTAGGCTTGCGCCCTTGTCCTTTACGCACTGAAATTCCTCCTCATTCCTTGAATCTTTTAATTATGTTATGCACTGTTGAAGGTGAAATAAGCAAATGTCTTCCTATCTTTCTTTGAGGAACATTGTTTTTAAACATTTCAATAAATTTCTCACGTATTTGTTGGCAAACTGGCGATCCTCGGCCCATCTTTGCTCCTAAAGGACTAGACCTTTCTTGGATGCTGCTTTTGTACCAAATCATAATTACAATCACCTGTTGACGTCACCTGTTTCAAATCACATCATTATTTAACCAATTTACCTGATTACTAGCCCTAAATTGCTCCTGTCCCAACCTTTTTTGGAATGTGTTGCAGGTCTGAATGACAGGAAAGGATGTATATTTACAAATGAAATTAAGTTGACCGGACAAAACATGAAATATTTTGTGTTCACATTGTCTGCAATGAAATACAAGTCAAAGTACATTTAGAAATCACTACTTTCTTTTTTTATTTGTGTTTCCATACTGTCCCAACTTTTTCTGATTTGGGGTTGTACTAACAGTTTGTGTGTGTGTGTGTGTGTGTCTCTCTCTCTCTGTGTGTGTGTGTGTGTGTGTGTCTGTGTGTGTCTCTGTGTGTGTGTGTGTGTGTCTGTGTGTTTGTTTGTGTGTGTCTGTGTGTGTCTCTGCATTGTGATGTTTTGTTGGGACGATGTTCATTCTAACTCTGTACCGTTTCCAGCCCATTTGATATATATAAATATATAAATACATAATGTACATCTGAAACATCAATGTTTAAACGCCGTGTTTTTGTCTGAGCGGCTGTTTGTTTTCTCATTAAAAACTGAAGAGAGACATCGCATCGCTTCACGTCTCTGGAACACAAACCTGCTAAGTGAAATTAAAGTTAAATATTAATCAGATCACTTCATTTATGTTTATGTTGTAACACTTTGCATAAATATAAATCAAGCTGGAAGGAAGACCGTCAAGTTCTTCACTGGTTTCACGTAAATGGAAGAAAAGTAAATTCATACAAATTATAATAACGTGGAAAAATCCTTGTGCTGAAACAAACTAAAAAACTTAAAATCAAATTACTGAGTGTGTATCGGAAGAATACAAATAAATACGAAGTTTTCCATCTTCAGTGAGAACAAAACACATAAATAAATTGTTCAGATCAATTAAATTTGCGGCCAATCAAACGACAGCAACAGCCGAGTCACTGAGACGATGGGAGCAGATTTACTGTCGAGGAAAGTTTTTACACCGAGGGTCAACCTGAGGCCCGCGGCCCCGCAGCAGGCCGACAAGGGTCAACCTGAGGCCCGTGGCCCTGCAGCAGGCTGACGAGGGTCAACCTGAGGCCCGCGGCCCCGCAGCAGGCCGACGAGGGTCAACCTGAGGCCCGCGGCCCCGCAGCAGGCCGACGAGGGTCAACCTGAGGCCCGCGGCGCCGCAGCAGGCCGACGAGGGTCAACCTGAGGCCAGCGGCCCCGCAGCAGGCCGACGAAAAGTTGAGTGTGATGCTCCGGCTCATTATTGTTACTTTTTTAGATGTTGTCGCTTAATAGTTTTTTATGGTTTATGTCACTTTGCTGTGTGTGTGTGTGTGTGTGTGTGTGAGTGTGTGTGTGTGTGTGTGTGTGTGTAAGTATTCTTCAGTTGTCCAACAGAATAAACCTTTAAGTCTTATTTAGTTTCATGTTTCTTCGTCACGTTTATTTTCAGAAGCTTCGTGTGTGGTTTCACCTTCACGGCGCCGCGTTGTCCAACCGGAGGATTCGTCTCTAATCTTCATCACCAAAGCTGATCACCATGGAGACGCTCCGGTCACTGTAAAGTCAGAGACACAGGAAACGATAAAGCGTGAAAAGAGCTCAGCATTATCCCGTTAGCAGCGTGACACGCGGCGGGACTGCAGAGATCCACGAGAGTAATTATAGGACGACTCAGAAGACACACACACACACACACACACACACACACACACACACACACACACACACACACACACACACACACACACACACACACACACACACCAACCTGAACTGAAACTTATTCATAACTTAAAGATGAAGTTGAATCAGGAAAAACATAAGTAACGTTTTATTTCTTTCAATGTTTTTGCTTTCGTTTGTTCCGACTTTTTGTGGCCTTTTTTTTACTCTTTTGTTGCTTTTTCTGACAATTTTTTATGTTTTCCACGACTTTTGTTGCGTTTTTCAATGTTTTTGATGCGTTTTGACGGCCATGTTTTGTATCTAACCGTCTGACTGATGTTTCTATGTTTAAGTTCTACGACATATTTAACTTTTACACACATGAAACAGGAAAAACATGATACGTAACCTTCTATTTCTTAGACTTTTTGTCACATTGGTCGTTTTCTTTTAGACTTTCAGCGCTTTGTTTTGTCGCTCTTTTCGACATTTGTGACGGCCGTGTTTTCTATCCAATTGTTGTCTCACTGTCTGTCTGTGTTTCTATGTTTAAGTTCTACAGACTGCAAAAGATACCGGAGAGTAATTACAGGAAGACTCAGAGGGACAAACTCACACCGACCGGGAGGAAAGTGTGAGTTGTCTGTGTCTCTGACTGTGTGTGTGTGTGTGTTTCATGTTGTTTATGGAGAAGGAGAACCGGGAAAAAGCGGCGGTCTGATGCGGTCTGATGTGGTCTGAGGCGGTCTGAGGCGGTCTGAGACAGTCTGAGGCGGTGTGAGGATAAACTCTTCTCTCTCTGTCAAACTTTATTTTATGGTCAAACTTGGCTAAACGTCCCTGAGACAAAGAGAAGGAATAAATGAGTAAAGCGAGAGGATCCATGTGGCGCTGTGATGTAATATTGATGACAGACTCCGTTTGGTTGTCTCATGTTTTATCAAATATTCATGCGTCCCCTCAGATCCCATAATGCATCTGTGATGTCCTGTCAGGTGAGGCATGATGGGAGAGGTGATGATGGAGGGAAGATCCTGGAGGGACGGAGGAGGAGGACGAGGAGGAGGACGAGGAGGAGGACGAGGAGGAGGACGAGGAGGATTTCTGATCACAGATTCTTCTTTTATCTTCCTCTAAAGTTTCCGAGCGTCTGAAACCAACACACACACACACACACACACACACACACACACACACACACACACACACACACACACACACACACACACACACACACACACACACACACAGTGTTGTAATAACTAAAATCATTTTTTTTTAAATCAAGCAATTATGACCCTTATTTACATCTACAAACATTATTATTATTAGATTATATAATTTTTTGTATTAATACACAACATTTGTTAAAATATTCCAACTTTCTCCGTATCTTTCTCTCTTTCCTGCTGCATCATGTCTTCTCCGTCTGCCTCCTGTTGTTTTCTTATTTATCACCATCACTAATACCTCTCACCTCTCCCCCCTGAGCCTCCCCCCTCCCTCCCTCCCTCCCTCCCCTCATTAACAGGGAGACCTGACGGATGTCGAGGCACGGCCCGGCTCGCCCTCGACATCTTTCTCGCCCCTGTTGCTCTGCGCAGGAAACCCCTCACCTCTCGGCGGGAGCGCCAGTCGGAGTGGCCGTTTGGTTTCCACCGGGGCCACCCGCCATCTGCCTCCAACCTCCTCGCCCCCCCGTCCGACACCGAGGTGATGATCGGATGGATACCTGCTGAGTTTCCTAAAAGAAAACGTGAGATGCTAAAAGTAGAAAATGCTACAGGAGAGTTTAGATGATTCTGGTTCTTCTGTTGTTTTTATGTTTTCTCAAAAATCATCACGTCCAGTTTCAAAGATGACGACGGTCAAACTGGCAAAAACTCTCGGCTCCTAAACGACAGTCCACGTTTAAAGTATAACAAAAGTTCAACCCGTTAACTCGGTACGTACATGTCACGTGTTTGGTGTGGTTAACCCGCGTGTTGTCGTCGACCTGCAACTTTGTGTTTTTCTGGGTCTTTTTTTTCTCTACGTTTTTGTCGATTTTATTCACATTTTTTAGTCTCTTTTTTGGCGTTTTTTTATGCTTTTTTCAAGTTTTTAACACGTTTTTTGTCAGCTTCTTTTGTCGCTTTTTCAGATTACTTTGGTCACTTTTTTCAGCGTTTTAACAAAATAAATGTTTTTGTTGATTTCTTTTCCTGCGTTTTTGCAGCTTTTTCCAACATGTATCGCTGTTCTCAACGTCTGTTCTGACATAGAAAGCTTTTTGTAAACGGGTCAAATTTAACCCGAGGACAACAGGAGGGTTAACAAAGTGTCAAAAAAATCTGAAAAAGCGACAAAATAATTGTTAAAAAAAACGCCAAAAAACGTGACAAAAAATTGGAATAAAATCGACAAAAACGTTGCCAAAAGTGTGCAAAAAGACCAACAAAATGTTGACATTTTGATGATGATGATGATGATGATGGAAATGACCACAAAGTCATTATCATTCACTCTACACTCCCACAATCCTCTACTCCAACTCCAATTACCGTGTGATTGTATGCTTGGCATGGGAAACATAATTAACAGGCTGTGTCTCTGCCAACACAACACGCCGCTCGCTGTTTGTCGAGTCGATCTGAACGCAAAACACAACGACGATGACGACGACGATGGCAACACAAACACAAACAGCGCCGTGTTCATCGGGTTCAGAGGCAGAGCGGCAGCTCGACGCTCCCGCGAGGACGCCACCGTTCGGTGTAATGGTGGCAGCGGCGGTGGCGTCTCTTCTCTCTGATGGACTGCAGGCTGCTAAGAGCGGGCGCTTTGTGGTGTGGACGAGAGGAATTATGGGAGAGCACGCCAAGAGAGACCCGGGGGACGCATGGAAGTGTGTGTGTGTGTGTGTGTGTGTGTGTGTGTGTGTGTGTGTGGTATCAGGTCTGTGTTTGAAAACACTGAAGATATGTGCTCGTTAGAGGCTGTTAGCGTGCAGAATGAGGGGGGAAGGTGTGTGTGTGTGTGTGTGTGTGTGTGTGTGTGTGTGTGTGTGTGTGTGTGTGTGTGTGTGTGTGTGTGTGTGTGTGTGTGTAGCGCATTCCAATGCATGTCCAACTCAAACTGAGATAATCTTGTTTATGAAACTTTCTTGTTAAAACAAACATACCGTTTAGGGCGCCCATATGTAGAGGTGGCAGACGATGACAAGTGAAGATAATTTTACACCCCGTGTACGTGGTTATTCTGAAAAACTGAGAC
This sequence comes from Gymnocephalus cernua, assembly GCA_023631565.1. Taxonomy (NCBI): domain Eukaryota; kingdom Metazoa; phylum Chordata; class Actinopteri; order Perciformes; family Percidae; genus Gymnocephalus; species Gymnocephalus cernua. Next base: position 2,174,049 of record CM042435.1, read on the forward strand.
ATTTCCCTTCGTTTGTGCCCTTCGTTTACACACAAACGGAGAATTCTCCTCTGAAAACGATTATTTCTAAGATCTCCGGCCAGAGTGGAGATTTGAGAAATCTTTGTTTGCACGAAAACTGAGACAAACGGAGGTTTAGGCAGCCGAGGAAGTGAGGAAGAGGAGAGTGAGGAAGTGATCCTGATTGGCTAACGTGGGCTTGAGCTTCTTGTTACACCGCCACCTACAGGTCTGGCGTGCTCTTGACGGCGTATATACACACGGGTACGTGTAAACAAACACTTTTCTGAAAACTGACAGCTGTGTACAATGTTATTTTAGAAAACGGAGAGGTTGAAATGTCCCTTTATGAAAATAGCCGCCACGTGTAAACGTAGTCTGAGTCAGGCTGCTGTTCCATCGTGCTTCAAAGCCACCGCCATCATACCAGTTCCAAAGATGACCTCTACACGCACTTCCAATGACTATTGCCCCGTTGCACTGACCCCCATCATCATGAAGTGCTTTGAAAGGCTAGTCACATAAAATCCACTCCCCCCCCACCACCCCGGACCACTAGCAGTTTGCACACCGAGGTAACAGATCCACCGAGAATACAATCAGCTCGGCTCTTCACCCGCCTGGATACCAAAAACTCATACGTCACAATAGACTTTAGTTCAGCATTCAACGCCATCGTCCCTCAGCAGCTGACCTGTAAACTGGACCAGCCGGGGCTCAGCACTTCAATATGTAACTGGCTGCTGGACCTTCTCCGTGAGAGGCCTCAGGTAATACGGCAGCAACGCATCAAGAACCTCTCTCCTGAGGAAACCCACTTCAGCCGCTTGTACCCTGGATCTATCGGTCATGACCATAAGTAGGAAGGAAAATTGAGCGGAACATCGAGAGCTTTGCCTTCTGGCTCGTCTCTCTTAGGCCGCCTGCACACTGGCTGCGTGGCGTGAGCGTGGCGTGAGCGTGGCGTGAGCGTGGCGTTTGTGTTGCGTGGCTGCTGCGTGTCTTTGTACACCAGAAACGTGTCTGACGCGGCGCTGCTGCTGCTGCTGCTCGCCTTTTCTGGACACATGGATGTTTCCTGTTGATAAAATGAAATAATAGCGACCTTCAACCCTATAATTCTGATCTGATTACAGCAAAGACAACGCCGGCAGTATTGATGACAAAATATTCTCCAGAATATTTGGTTCTGTATTGACAGGTGACATATTTGAAAATCAATAATTATTATTATTATTATTATTTTTTAAATGACATTTATATCTCATTTATGTCAAACCCTCGAGACTTTCAAACATCAACATGTCATTTATTAAATGTATTCGGGTCAGAATGACATATAAACATCTTTTCTATTCTATGTTGCCAACACACGCTTGCATGTCGCTTGCACGCGTTTTCGGTGCGACTCGAGCCTGAGAATTGCGCGTCACGCAGGCAGTGTGCACGCTCTAACCTGTTACCATGGGAGCTGAAATAAAAATGGACACGCCCCCGCAGCCAGTGTGCAGGAGGCCTTATTGTCACAGCGGTGCAGTAAAGGGAATGCAAATCGCCACCTGCTGCACCGATTCTCCGGCCAATCTCCAATGTCCCCTCACTCGCAAGAGTTGGTCCAGAGGTGATCTGAAAGCGGACGCATGTTTGGTTCCCTTTTGGAGTGTGATCGCTGCATTTACATCTGCCCAAACCGAACACGTTCAACACAACTAAAGGAGGCAGCTGTGAGAGCTCCTTAAGTGACGGATGGGAACAACAGCCTGTGACGTTGGTCCAGTATTGAGAGGGAACGCTGCGGTCGGCAGCAGAGAAACAAGCCGTCAATACACAGTGGATACAGTGGGTTACATCTCCACGACAGGATTGGTTAACGTCATCTCCACGACAGGATTGGTTAACGTCATCTCCACGACAGGATTGGTTAACGTCATCTCCACGACAGGATTGGTTAACGTCATCTCCACGACATCTTCATGCACACAAACACGAACATGGAGACAATTTTCAAACGGATAAATCTGAAAAACACAGAAACACGAATATGTTCAAACAGGATCAGGTGTGAAGAAACACATGTACATAGTACACATCTATACGTGTGTGCGTGTGTGCGTGCGTGCGTGCGTGCGTGTGTGTGTGTGTGTCTGTGTGTGTGTGTGTGTGTGTGTGTGTGCATGCGTGCGTGCGTGTGTGTGTGTGTGTCTGTGTGTGTGTGTGTGTGTGTGTGTGTGTGTGTCTTGTAGATTCAGCAGAAAGAGGCAGCAGCAGCTTCTCTTTTTATTTATCGGGTGGCAGCGAGTCGCTGCTGCTTATTTACAGCAGATTGTTTCTCCAGATGTTTTTTACCAGGAGAGAAATCCCCAAACACAGACACACACACACAGACACACACACACACACACACACACACACACATACACACACACACACACACACACACACACACACACACACACACACGCACACACACACACACACACACACACACACACGCACACACACACACACACACACACACACACACTCGTCTCTGTCCAGATGGAAGTCATTCTTTATAATCCTCTCTCTCTCTGTGAGAGGAAACGGAGCGTCTCCTCCTCTTCTCTCCGTGTTGCTGATGTTCTCCAGTTGTGTCGACGTGTTTTCAGTAAAAAACTTCTGTTTCTGATTCAACAAGAAACAATATTTGAAACATTCGGCCTCCCAGACTGAGCGAAAGACAGAAACTCTGCTTTCACTTTCACATCTGTACTTCGGTTCATTTGCTAAACAGTGCAAAGGTCGCTCTGTTCCTGTGTGCTTTTGGAAAGTTGAGACCTCATAATTTCACATTTCTCAGAGGCTCCGACCTCCTACTGTCTCCAGATTTGTCCGTGCGTTGCCATGGGTACCAGGTCAGTGGAGGAGGGTCCGTTTCAAGCGCATTTTGACGTATTCGTTGTTTTTTCTGACGTTTTCTTTGTCGCTTTGTTCCTGTTGGTTTTAGTTGTGTTCTTTGATGTTTTAGACGCTCCTTTCTACGTTTTTCTACGTTTTTGTAGAATGTTTTTGTTGCTTCTTTCGACACCAGTACTGTGAATCCGTCAGCTGTTTGGGCGCCGTTAGCAACGGCTTTCAGGAAGGCTGCTCTCTGTATCCTCGATCATAGCTCCTCTATCCTCCATGGAGAGACTGAACGACAAGCAAGAAGCGAGGCGATATCCAATAAGAAACTGTGTGTGTGTGTGTGTGTAGTAGATTCAGCAGTGTGTACAAGAAGTGAGGGGATATCTAATAACAGCTGCTAAAAGTGCAAACTTGTTGTCATCCCATAAATACGGCAGCTGGTTTGGTCCCAAAACATTTGAGCAGTTCTTCCAGCAGTTGGGTCTGTTTGAGGTTTGAGGTTGAAGCCTAAATCAGTCGATTATGTTCTGGATGAATGGATGAGTTGTTTGGTCTTTAAAATGTAAAAAAAAATGTAAAATGTAAAATGTAAAATGTAAAAAAATAATGAAAAACGTGGATCAATGTTTCCTAAAGCCCAAAATGACGTCCTCACTGTTTTAGCTTCTCTTACACACACACACACACACACACACACACACACACACACACACACACACACACACACACACACACACACACACACTGTGTGTGCTGCGTTACTGACTTTAGACCAGGTTTTTGTTGGTCAATGGTGCCATCACTTCCCGCTGCCTCAAGATAGCAATACGCCCAGAATGCACCTGAACACACCTCCCTGTAAGACCAGCACGCCCAGAACGCACCTGACCACACCTCCCTGTAAGACCAGCACGCCCAGAATGCACCTGAACACACCTCCCTGTAAGACCAGTGCTTATTTTTAGTTTTGACCGGAAGGACGATGCATGGTCGAATGGAAGACAACAAAAACATTGAAACCGCAACAAAAACATCAAAAGAAGGATCATGTTTGTCTCCACGATGGCTTGATGCGCCAACGAGGCAAAGCAATTGTAAAGAAACTCAAAAAAGGTGAAAACAACTCCAGAAATGCGACAGAAATGTCGAAAAAAGCAACAAAATATCCGATAAAAATCAAGAAAAATTGAAAACGTGACAAAAAAACGTCCAAATATTATGTATATTTTCCCTTTGCATCTGTTGCCAAAAGTGTTTGATCTTTAATATGAAAGCTATCACAATGTTTCTGACATTTAAAACATGCTCCTCTGTTTCACAAACAAAACAACTTTCATATCCAATTTGTGTAACGACGAGAAAAATGAAAGAGGAGCAAAAACTTCAACGTGCATAACAAAGAGATTTCATAATATTCCCACAGCTTTTATTGGAAAAACATCCACCTCTGTGCAGTCCGAGCTTCCTGTGAGATTTCCCCCAAACAAGAGCTGCTTTTTAAACTGAACTACAATAAAAAAAGAGTCTTTGTATCGCCATGTGGGCGAGAGAGGGAGAAACATAACAACACCCTCCCAAAAAACAGAGAGAGGAAATGGCAGATTGATGAAAAGCCAAAGTGGTCCCAGGACGCCACGTTGTTCTTCTCTCCACAATATTAAAAACTCCCACACGTTTGCAGCGGGAGGGCAGAATTAGCCTTGCCGGGACGCGCTGTACGCCGCCGTAATGACTCATTTGTTTCATCCTGATGGATGGAAGAGGAACTCGTTTAACAGACGCCACGAGAGGCGGCGGGTGATGGACGGCGCTCCGATCACAGGGAGGCTGAGGTGGAAGAAGTATTCAGATCCTTTAATACAAGTACTAATACCACACTGTAAAAATACTCTGTTACAGTATAAGTAAAGTGAAAATGTTACTCCAGTAAAAGTGTGTATCATCAACACACACACACACACACACACACACACACACACACACACACACACACACACACACACACACACACACACACACAGACACACACACACACACACACACACACACACACACACACACACAGACACAGACACAGACACACACACACACACACAGACATGCAAACACACACACAGACATGCAAACACACACACACACACACACACACACGCACACACACACACACACACACAGACATGCAAACAGACACACGCACACACACACACACACACACACACAGACATGCAAACAGACACACGCACACACACACACACACACACGCAAACAGACATGCAAACAGACACACACGCACACACGCACACGAACACACACACACACACACACACACACACACGTGTACAGCTGTGTTGTTGTTGTATGTGTTTCTCCATTTATACGGTTATCTGAAGATAATTTGTCAAATTAATGCAACAGTAGGCAGCACTGTAATGAAACTAAAACACATAAACTTCTCTCTTCTGGTCCACCGACGTACGCTGCAGTCTGGACTTCAGAGCGAGGTGTTCCCTCCCCAGATGAGTGAGGGTGAGTACGGTGGCCTGTTGGGGTCTGTGGGAAGCAGAGACAGGATCTCTGAGGACCGTCAGGAGAGGATCATCTGGACCGGTCTGTTGGTGAGAGGAATCACCAGTCATTTCAACCACACACACACACACACACACACACACACACACACACACACACACACACACACACACACACACACACACACACACACACACACACACACACACACACAGACACACAAACAACCACACACACACACACACACACACACACACACACACACACACACACACACACACACACACACACACACACACACACACACACACACACACACACACACACAGACACACAAACAACCACACACACACACACACACACACACACACACACACACACACACACACACACACACACAGACAGAGAGACATCCCATTTCCTAACTGAAGCGGATTGACATTTCCTAGTCTGACCCCCTTCTCCAAACGTCAGATTATCGTCCCGCCACCTTCCCGCAGATGTGAGCGTTTCCTGCAGCTCGGAGGGCGAGTTCATGTCGAGGCGCTGACACTGATGATGTCATGCGATGGCACGGCAGATAGACAGCGAAATGCGTGCGTGACATCATAATCTGTCGCAGCTGGAGGAAAGTTTCAGGTTCTGACAGCTGAGGATCCGTTTTTCAGAGAGCACCGGCGTCCATGTGGAGCGCATCAACACACACACACACACACACACACACACACACACACACACACACACACACACACACACACACACACACACACACACACACACACACACACACACACACACACACACAGGGTAGAGTAGCCAATGTTAAAAATGTTTAAAACATATGTAACCTAAAAGACAAACATCCACCCTCACCTTAAAGGTATAGTGGAAGATTTTCTTTTCCGGGTGGATCATCAAGACTACTGGTCCTCCTAGTCGTCAATAATTCTGGGATATGTTTACGTGCCGTGACAGGTCAGCGAGCAGACGGCCACGGCCTCCGACCATAGACGGTATATAAAAGCCTCCGACCGCTGCCCCCCCGCTCTCGGCGATAGCTTGTTTGTTGGCGTGTAGCGTGCTAACGTTAGCTATAGAGATGCTTGTCGTAAATAGATTTACACTTACCGGTGGCGAGTCTGACATAGTGGAAAAAGTGCAAATCTTCTTTTGGAAAGTCGGCTTGTAGAGCCATGCCGACAGCAACTTGTAAACAGAGCGTGCACGAGGAGAACCAGGCTCGTGCACGCTCTCTCGTGCACACGTTTAATAGGCGTTCCCTCTCGGGAGCAGGTAGGGTGTCATTTTTTCAAAAAGTGGAGAGGGCGGTTCTTTTCTTTTCTAAAATTCGGAAAAATCCTCCATTATACCTTTAACCACTGTGATGGTTAAGGTGAGGGTAAGGGTTAATGTGAGGCATTTTAGGAAACTTACCGCTACGTGTTTCCTCAAGTTAGATGTTGAGTTTTTGAATGCTGAAATGTCCGTTTGTTTTGGTAGACACAGAAGACACGGCATCATGTAGCTGCTGTTTGCAGTGTTGTGCGTGAACGAGTTCAAAAGAACGCGTTCATTGAACACGCTCATTTTTTCGTGAACGTTGAACTGAACGCAACACATTTTTTAATAAAGAACTTGAACGTGAATTAGTTCACATTATGTGTCATGAACGGCAGACATCACTGTAAATGAACGTTGGAATTTGTTTTCCATTGAAAACTGAGTGACATCTGTTTTCTCTTTCGAAACGCAACGAGAGAAAGTTCCTCCCTCCTGTATTCTCGCTTAAATCACGTATCACCAGACAGAAATGGTTTTGACATTGTGTGCGCAATGCATTGCGGGCAACGTAGTGTCCGGCTGAGAATAGTTGAATAGCATACTGGCTTCCGCACAACGTTACCCGTGATGAATTGCAGCAGAGCGGGGTAGGCATAGCAACGCCGCGTAGCAGGCAACGACGAGAGCGCGGAGGGCTAGAGGAGCGAGAGAGAGAGAGAGAGAGAGAGACAGACCAAAGACGAGAGTGAGAGAAAGCGCTGCAATTTAAAAAAAAATGGCTAGTGGAAGTGATGGCACGGAGACGGACACCGATTCTCCTTATGAACATTTAAAACAATTTTACACTCTTGCAAACCAACTGGTCTACCTTGTCTGTACTGCTGCAAGTTTCATCACCTGGTAAGAAACCCACAATTGCAGTGTCATGAGCAAATGTCTACAATGAGCAGCTTCAAAGAACGTATAGTGATTTCTAGCTCGTAGTGTAAAAAAAAGTATTTATTTGAATATCTCACGAAAAAAGTAAAATGAACTGAACTTTGAACTAGTTCAGAATTAAAATTGTGAACTTTGAACGTGAACTGTTCACTTTGAGCATGTATGAACTGAACTTGAACTAGTTCAGAAAAGCTGTGAACTGGCACAACACTGGCTGTTTGGCACTTTTACTAATATAAGGTAAACATGCTTTCAGTATGAGGCCAGGGGGGGGTTCCTCCTCGTCTGTGTCTGCCTCACCGACGGTTGATTCTGACATTTTTGTTTTGCTACGACTGTCCCGCCACTGAGATTGAGTATGGTCACGTGACGAGACTGCACAACTACGCGTGATTGGTGAAACACAGTCACGTGGTAGAGCCTTTAGCGGAAGTCTCTCTGTCAAAATAAAACATTAAATGAGGCGTACGCGGGGGAGACAATGACGCGTAGAATACCAAAAGAGGTAAAAAGAAAAGTAACGAGCTCATTGTAGCTTAATGTAGCGGAGTAAGCGTACAGTTTCTTCTTCACAAATCTACTCAAGTAAAATTAAAAAGTATTCTAAAACTACTACTACTAGATTTAAAACTACTCCTAGAAGTATACGTTTTTCAAAAACGTACTCAAGTAAATGTAACGGAGTAAATGTAACTCGGTACTACCTCTGCACACACACACACACACACACACACACACACACACACACACACGCACATAGATACACACACACACACTCTCTCTCTCTCTCTCTCTCTCTCTCTCTCTCTCTCTCTCTCTCTCTCTCTTTGAAGCAGGTGGTGCTGATGAATATTCAGACTCTCGGCTGCCAAACAAACGGCCCGTTTGTTTTCTGTCACCTTCCAAATTCTGATAGATTTGTTGTTTTAATCTCGTGTGACTCACATCAGATGTTGTTGGTTTTACGTCAGTCTGGACCGCACAGGGGTCACGTGATCTTCATGTGATCTTCAGGTGACCACATGTCTCCTGGGCTTGATCTGGAGGTCCTCCAGGTTAACGAAAACCTGACATGTTGCGATATCGTTGATAGGAAATACGTCCACATATCTAACCCAGAGAAGGTAACGGTCATGGTTTTAAACACGTGGTTAACGTTATGAAGCGGTCCCAGTTTGGTTAGGGGTTAGACTCCAGAACTACTGAGGTAAGTTGATACAAAGATGGAGGTTTGGGTTCAAATCAAATGCGTTTTGACGCCGTTTTGATGCCCTTTTTTGAGGTTTTTGTGGCCTTTTTGGTGTGTTACTCACACATTTAGTAGGGGTTGAAATAACTGGTGATTCTTGCGTGTGTGTGTGTATGTGTTTTTGTTTAACTACATTTGTTGGGTCCAAAAACCGGGAATAAGGTATACTTGTGGGGTCCGGACAGCTTTGTAGGGCCAAAATGCTGGACCCCACAACTTTAAAGGGCTGTTTGAGGGTTAAGACTTGGTTTTAGGATTAGGGTTAGCATTAGGGTTAGGGTTAAGGTTAGGCATTTATTTGTGATGGTTAAGGTTAGGGTAAGGGGCTAGGGAATGCATCATGTCAATGATGGGTCCCCACAAACATAGTGACATGCACTATGTGTGTGTGTGTGTGTGTGTGTCTGTGTGTGTGTGTGTATCTGTGTGTGTGTGTATCTGTGTGTGTCTGCATGTGTGTGTCTATGTGTGTGTGTGTGTGTATGTGTGTGTGTGTGTGTGCCTGTTTGTGTGTCTGCGTGTGTGTGTGTGTCTGTGTGCCTGTGTGTGTGTGTGTCTGTGTGTTTGTGTGTCTGTGTGTGTGTGTGCGTGTCTCTAAATGAAGTTGAGTTTAGTTTATTTTGATTACGTAAATAAAACTCAATAAATCACCTCGGTACTTCATTGAAGTTCTTATTTAGGGAAAAGCTGAGACTAAAGTACAGAGACGACCTAGAGTCTGAGTTCATGTCGAGCTGCTGAATGCGTCCGTGATAAATCCAGCACGCTGTGATCTGGTCGGAGCAGACGGTTCGCCCCCCAAAAACATAAAACGCAGCGGATCAGAACCAGATCACAACAAGATCTCCGTGACGTCCAAACTCTCTCCGGATTTCATACGCTTGTTAATGAATTGTCTCTGCACTAACATCTGTCGTCTCTGGAGTCTCGCTGCTCGCTGCTGCGATTCAACATTCATACACAAATCCTTACAGTTTTAATGATGAAGCATATGGAAACACAGCCCAACACGAGAAGGAGATTAAGAATAAGAGTAATAAGAAGTACATTTAAAGCTGCAACGGCTCTCAGCTGTGACCGAGCTGCAACACGAAAGCCACTGAATGTGGAAGAAGTTAAGGAGAAAACACAAGACTTTCACCCAGGAAACAGGTGTTCATGTCCTGAAGAAGTTAAGGAGGAAACAAAAGACTTTCACCCAGGAAACAGGTGTTCATGTCCTGAAAAAGTTAAGGAGAAAAAACAAGACTTTTACCCAGGAAACAGGTGTTCATGTCCTGAAGAAGTTAAGGAGAAAACACAAGACTTTCACCCAGGAAAACGGTAGTTGCCATTGTAACGTTAGTAACTGAAAGCATAGCATATCACTCCGCTTCGCCTTTCTGAGAATATATATGTTAGAAGATGTCTGTGTGTCATGTGACGTTGTTATTTGTACACGCTGTGACTATACAAATCACAACATGTAAATAGGAACATGTTGGTGTTATTTTGTCAGTTATTCGGAGCAGTAGACTAGATGGAGCCGGTTACCTCCAGGATCTGTGCTAAGCTAGGCTAGATGGAGCCGGTTACCTCCAGGATCTGTGCTAAGCTAGGCTAGATGGAGCCGGTTACCTCTAGGATCTGTGCTAAGCTAGGCTAGATGGAGACGGTTACCTCCAGGATCTGTGCTAAGCTAGGCTAGATGGAGCCGGTTACCTAACGGTAGAGCCGTTAGACAGAGTTACAAGAAGGGTATGTATCAACTTGTCTAACTCTCGTGGTTACGGTGAATAAGCTAATGTCCCAATAAGTCGGCGTGTTCCTTTAAAGGAGAATTGCGGTGGATTTCAACCCATAGCTCTGTTGTTTGGTAATTTGGAGTGCTGTCAGTAGCAAGAAAAATTAAACCAACCGGTTCTGCCTCCACCGTGTTCTCCTGCTAGAGTTAGCACCCAACAGGCTGAAACAGGGCACCTGTTTTTAGCCTCTAAACATGTTCAAGATGTTATTACAAGTGTCTACCCATGTGCAGTGAATCCTTCCGAGGGAACACAGAGAATCTGACTGCAGTAGATGTGACAGAAAGGCAGAAAAGTTTTGTTAATCCATACCTCATCATCACTGCACTAGCATCAACGTTTAGGTAGCCGCTAGCTAACGTCAATGGTAGGTAGCTGCTAGCTAACGCCGACGTTAGGTAGCCGCTAGCTAGAAGGGTTTGTCGTGACTTTGCCTGGAACGCTACCAAGTCGTGAGTCGTGACTTGAAGTCGTAACTTAAGACCTAAAAATTGTGTCTGGAACGCACCATTGGTCTCAGAGAACGAGACGTCGTGATCGATAAGACCCAATCAGGAAGAGAAAGGTTGGCGTCAGTGTCGGCGTCGCCATTGGTCTCCGTTTGCAGCCATTGAGACTGCAACACAACCCCGCAGATTACAAGCCAAATGGGTCAGAAGTGTTTCCTAATGCCTCCGGTTTAGGGGCTCGGAAACGCCAGAGCAGGGGGAATGAGAGAGGAAATGCCAGAGCAGGGGGAATGAGAGGGGGAAACTCCAGAGCAGGGGGAATGAAAGAGGAAACACTAGAACAGGGGGAATGACAGAGGAAATGCCAGAGCAGGGGGAATGAGAGAGGAAACGCCAGAGCAGGGGGAATGAGAGAGGAAATGCCAGAGCAGGGGGAATGAGAGAGGAAACGCCAGAGCAGGGGGAATGAGAGAGGAAATGCCAGAGAAGGGGGAATGAGGGGCATTTGGAGACACTTCTGACCCGTTTTGGTTTGGAATCTGAGGAGATTAGTTCTTCTACTGGAACTAAAAACACGTGTGTGCACCGAGATCGCTCTTGGCTCAAAACTAGCGATGTAAATGTAGCTTTACATTCTGATTTATATTGTGTATAAAATGAAACCTGGGCTCGCTGTGTTTCTCTCTGCAGCTCTTCATCTCACAGGCCTTAAATAACTCCGGCGGCAGCGAGGGATGATGGGAAAGTTCTCGGAACTGAAAATTCACACTGTCAGTTTAAAAATGCTGCTGGACGTCCGCCGTGTTGGGCAGCTGACGCTCGGTCTGCACAGACACAAACTTTTAAAAGGTTACTTTGTTCTATTTCAACCTATTTACCAGACTCCATTTAAAAAAAATTTAAAAAAAATGTATCATCGTAAAACACTTCATTCAGAGTAGACAGAAACGAAATAAAACTAACAAAAGCCATCTTGGTTCATCTTTCCACTTCCAAGATCCTTTTAGTTTAACATGAAACAGCCCCAAAATCACCATCACCACACTACACCAGACTCCATGTAAATAATCAGGACTTTTAGCGTGTATAGAGCCAGACTCTATGTAAATAATCAGGACTTTTAGCGTGTATAGAGCCAGACTCCATGTAAATAATCACTATTTTAAGCGTGTATAGAGCCAGACTCCATGTAAATAATCACTACTTTTAGCGTGTATAGAGCCAGCATATCTCCACATGTAAATGGGTGAATTAAGAGTTTATTTCAACCAGACCAGAGTGGTGATTGTTGGAACAGTGGAAAGATGAACCAAGACGACCAAAATGTCTTTTGGTAGTTTTATTTAGTTTCTATCCACTTGATAAAAGTCCTATATTAGTACTATACACGCTAAAAGTAGTGATTATTTACATGGAGTCTGGCTCTATACACACTAAAAGTAGTGATTATTTACATGGAGTCTGGTGTAGTTTGGTGATGGTAATTTTGGGGCTGTTTCATGTTAAACTACAACCCCAAATCAGAAAAAGTTGGGACAGTATGAAAAACACAAAGTGATTTCCAAATGTACTTTGACTTGTATTTCATTGCAGACAATACAACAGCACATCATTTAATGTGTTCCTCATGATTTGTATTGTTTTTGTTTCAAAAAACCTAAATTCCTATTTTGGTTCTTGCAACACATTTCAAAAAAAGTTGGAACAGTAAAGCATTTACCACTTTGTAATGTTGCCATTCCTTTTCACAACACTTAAAAGATGTTTAGGGACTGAAGACACTAAGTGATGAAGTGTTTCAGGTGTAATTTTATCCCATTCTTGCAGCAAACAAGTCTTAAGTACCGGGTCTTCGTTTTGCCCTTCAAAATGCGCCACACATTCTCTATTGGAGACAGGTCGGGACTGCAGGCAGGCCAGTCAAGTACCCGTATCCTCTTCCTCTGCAGCCAGGACTTTGCAATGTGTGCAGAATGTGGTTTTGCATTATCTTGTTGAAATATGCATGGACGTCCCTGGAAAAGATGTCTTCTTGAAGGCAGCATATTGTGCTCCAAAATCTCTATGTAATTTTCAGCATTAATTGTGCCATCACAGAAGTGCAAGTTACCTTTGCCAAGGGCACTGACACAACCCCATACCATGACAGACCCTGGCTTTTGGACTTGTTGCTGGTAACAGTCTGGATGATCCCTTTCTTCTTTGGTCCGGAGCACATGGCGTCCATTTCTCCCAAAAAATACCTGAAATACTGATTCATCTGACCACAGTACACATTTCCACTGTGTGACGGTCCATCCCAGATGCCTCCGAGCCCAGAGAAGTCAACGGCGCTTCTGGACACTGTTAACATAGGGCTTCCTTTTTGCACAGTACAGTTTTAACTGGCATTTGTGGCTGTAACTACGTATTGTGGTACTTGACAAAGGTTTGCCAAAGTAGTCCTGAGCCCATGTGGTGATATCGCTTATAGATGAATGACGAATCTTGATGCAGTGCCGCCTGAGGGATCGGAGATCACGGTTGTTCAGCTTAGGCTTGCACCCTTGTCCTTTACGCACTGAAATTCCTCCACATTCCTTGAATCTTTTAATTATGTTATGCACTGTTGAAGGTGAAATAAGCAAATGTCTTCCTATCTTTCTTTGAGGAACATTATTTTTAAACATTTCAATAATTTTCTCACATATTTGTTGGCAAACTGGCGATCCTCGGCCCATCTTTGCTCCTAAAGGACTAGACCTTTCTTGGATGCTGCTTTTGCACCTGTTGACATCCCCTGTTTCAAATCACATCATTATTTAACCAATTTACCTGATTACTAGCCCTAAATTGCTCCTGTCCCAACCTTTTTTGGAATGTGTTGCAGGTCTGAATGACAGGAAAGGATGTATATTTACAAATGAAATTAAGTTGACCAGACAAAACATGAAATATTTTGTGTTCACATTGTCTGCAATGAAATACAAGTCAAAGTACATTTAGAAATCACTACTTCCTTTTTTTATTTGTGTTTTTCATACAGTCCCAACTTTTTCTGATTTCGGGTTGTAAAAGGATATTACTCTTTAACTAAAGGTCTATCTCTGTAGGGATCCCTGTCTCTAAAGTTTTGGAAAGTGACGTTCTGTCAAAAAAATGTTTTAAAAAAGAATTTTTAATTTTTATGTTTTTGTCATTTTTGTTGATTTTTGTCTCTTCGCCATTTTTTTCGCATTCTTTTTCAAAACCCTTGTCACCTTTTCTTCCTACGCTTTGGTTGCTTTTACCAAAGTTTTTGACTCTTTTTGTTTTCAACGTTTTTGTCGCCTTTTTAAAGTTTTTTCGGCACTTTTTCAAAGTTAAGGCACTTTTTAAAGTTTTTCCTTAACTTTAACACTTTTTAAAATGTTTTTGTCACTTTTTTCGATGCTATTTTAAATACATGGTCAATAAATATAAATTAAATAACATAATACGTATTTGTTTTGCTTAAAAAAACAGAAATTGTGGATTATTAGTTGAGATCAGAGGATGTTGAGTAGATCACAGTTCATTTCAAATGCTCCCACACCCACAATTCAATGAAAGTAATCATTCATTTTACCGGCCAAGAATGTTACATTACAGAGCCCCGCCCACACACACACACACACACACACACACACACACACACACACACACACACACACACACACACACACACACACACACACACACACACACACACACACGCACACACACGCACACGCACACGCAGATGCTTCCATACAACGTACATCCAGGCATTCATGCTATTTTAGGAAAATTTGGTTCAAAGAAACCCATAATTCTGATATAAAAAAAGGTCAAATTCGACCCGAGGACAACACGAGGGTTAATAGTGGACCACTTTCAAAGATTGTTGTTCCCATCAGTCACTTAGACACAAAAACATGAGAACATAGAGAGCAGGTTGAGAGAAAAAGTTCCCCTTTAATGTCACGATCGAAGAACTCAGATTCCTTCAGCAGTTCGCCCTAAAGAGACTCAACCACAGGAAGAGATTACTCCAGTGTGTGTGTGTGTGTGTGTGTGTGTGTGCGTGTGTGTGTGTGTGTGTGTGTGTGTGTGTGTGTGCGTGTGTGTGTGACTTCCTGCGGTGTCATTACGTGCGCCCCGTTTCCCTCCAGCGAACATCAGATGTAACCAAACCAGAGGACAAAATAAGAGCATTACTTTTTAAAGACGTGTCCCGAAGAAGGCGAGCCGGTGATGCGCGCTGACAGCGGCTGCTAATTGGAGTAAATTAATTTACCTCGGGCGCCTGTGTTCGCACAAAGCGCCGCTCGCCGCGTGAATAAGTGATGATCGGCTGTGCCCGTATAAGCCCTGACTTTTTGAATCATTTAACGCCGCAATCTGCTAATTAGCAGGGAGAAAAGCCAGCTTTCAGCCACAATTAAGACAGGCCTCTGTCAGTCAGGGGGGGGCGGAGAAGGAGCGCTTCATTTATTTATCCTCTGAGCAGATGCTGAGTGCAGCGGGGGTTTGGATGGAGAGGGAGAGGGAGAGCGAGGGATCTGAAGGGCTCAGAGAGGGAAGAGGGGAAGAAGGGTTGGCGTGCGGTAGAAGAAGTTTTTCCTCCCTCCCTCCCTCTCTCCCTCTCTCTCTCCCTCCTCCTCTTTTTCTTCCTCTTCTTGTTCTGTTTCCTCGGAGGAGGCGAGCAGCGTGGAGGGGCCGTCACCTACGGCAACTGAAGCAAAAACAAAAGACTGAAATGTGAGGAGGAGGTTGGAGTGAAGGTGGTGTTAGCGCTTTAGCATCTCGAGGCAAAGACACACACACACACACACACACACACACACACACACACAGTAACACACACACACACACACACACACACACACACACACACACACACACTGTGAGGGTTCCTGTTTCACTAGCAGAGTGTTAACCAGTTGTACAGCCCAAGGTCAGACACGGCCTGCAGGTTACCCGGGTACTAACACTCTCCCCCGACCCCCGCAGGTCACCCCCCTACCCTCGGCTGGCACGGGTCCAACTGAGCGTGCTCAGAGTGGATCTCACTCCCAGTGTCCCGCGGCTGGGTGGCTGTCTGTAGTCTGACCATGTTTGACATGTTTGAGTTGCAGATCTGAAGGTGAAGTTAACTTTAAAACCACAGTTATCTCAGTGTGACTTGGATATTTGAAGAGTGGGGCCTACGTTACGGTGGTCGAGACTGTTCAATGGAAAGGCAAACGCTAACACAAATACAAACGCTACAACACAAATACAAACGCTGATGGATTTGTGTTGTAGCGTTTGTATTTGTGTTGTGTTTGTATTTGTGTTGTGGCGTTTGTATTTGTGTTGTGTTTGTATTTGTGTTGTAGCATTTATTTGTGTTGTGTTTGTGTTGTAGCGTTTGTGTTTGTGTTGTGTTTGTATTTGTTGTAGCGTTTGTGTTTGTGTTGTGTTTGTATTTGTGTTGTGTTTGTATTTGTGTTGTAGCGTTTGTATTTGTGTTGTAGCGTTTGTGTTTGTGTTGTGTTTGTATTTGTTGTAGCGTTTGTGTTTGTGTTTGTATTTGTGTTGTAGCGTTTGTATTTGTGTTGTGTTTGTATTTGTGTTGTAGTGTTTGTGTTGTGTTTGTATTTATGTTGTAGCGTTTGTATTTGTGATGTAGTGTTTGTGTTTGTGTTGTAACGTTTGTATTTGTGTTGTAGTATTTGTGTTGTAGCGTTTGTATTTGTGTTGTAGTCTTTGTATTTGTGTTGTAACGTTTGTATTTGTGTTGTAGTATTTATGTTGTAGCGTTTGCAGTTGCAAAGATGAATCTTCTGTTTTGGTATTTTAGCATGAAAATGAGAAACGATTATCAGAAGCGACGGTTGAGACTTGTACAGAGCAGCAGCGTGACCTGGAGGACGGAGAACCTTCACGGATTATCAAAACAGGTTCTGCAACGCTTTTGCATTTCATTTCATACGTGAATCTCAGTTGTATTTGTGTTGTAGCGTTTATTTGTGTTGTGTTTGTATTTGTGTTGTGTTTGTATTTGTGTTGTGTTTGTATTTGTGTTGTAGCGTTTATTTGTGTTGTGTTTGTATTTGTGTTGTAGCGTTTGTATTTGTGTTGTGTTTGTATTTGTGTTGTAGCGGTTATTTGTGTTGTAGCGTTTGTATTTGTGTTGTAGTGTTTGTATTTGTGTTGTAGTATTTATGTTGTAGCGTTTGTATTTGTGTTGTAGTGTTTGTATTTGTGTTGTAGTGTTTGCATTTGTGTTGTAACGTTTGTATTTGTGTTGTAGTATTTATGTTGTAGCGTTTGTATTTGTGTTGTGTTTGTATTTGTGTTGTAGCGGTTATTTGTGTTGTAGCGTTTGTATTTGTGTTGTAGTGTTTGTATTTGTGTTGTAGTATTTATGTTGTAGCGTTTGTATTTGTGTTGTAGTGTTTGTATTTGTGTTGTAGTGTTTGCATTTGTGTTGTAACGTTTGTATTTGTGTTGTAGTATTTATGTTGTAGCGTTTGTATTTGTGTTGTAGTGTTTGTATTTGTGTTGTAGTATTTATGTTGTAGTGTTTGTATTTGTGTTGTAGTATTTATGTTGTAGCGTTTGTATTTGTGTTGTAGTGTTTGTATTTGTGTTGTAGTGTTTGCATTTGTGTTGTAACGTTTGTATTTTTGTTGTAGTATTTATGTTGTAGCGTTTGTATTTGTGTTGTAGTGTTTGTATTTGTGTTGTAACGTTTGTATTTGTGTTGTAACGTTTGTATTTGTGTTGTAGTGTTTGCATTTGTGTTGTAACGTTTGTATTTGTGTTGTAGTATTTATGTTGTAGCGTTTGTATTTGTGATGCAGTGTTTGTGTTTGTGTTGTAGCGTTTGTATTTGTGTTGTAGTATTTATGTTGTAGTGTTTGTATTTGTGTTGTAGCGTTTGTATTTGTGATGTAGTGTTTGTATTTGTGTTGTAACGTTTGTATTTGTGTTGTAGTATTTATGTTGTAGTGTTTGTATTTGTCTTGTAGTATTTGTGTTGTAGTGTTTGCATTTGTGTTGTAACGTTTGTATTTTTGTTGTAGTATTTATGTTGTAGCTTTTGTATTTGTGTTGTAGTGTTTGTATTTGTGTTGTAACGTTTGTATTTGTGTTGTAACGTTTGTATTTGTGTTGTAGTGTTTGCATTTGTGTTGTAACGTTTGTATTTGTGTTGTAGTATTTATGTTGTAGCGTTTGTATTTGTGTTGTAGTGTTTGTATTTGTGTTGTAGCGTTTGTATTTGTGTTGTGTTTGTATTTGTGTTGTAGCGTTTGTATTTGTGTTGTGTTAGTATTTATGTTGTAGAGTTTGTATTTGTGATGTAGTGTTTGTGTTTGTGTTGTAACATTTGTATTTGTGTTGTAGTATTTGTGTTGTAGCGTTTGTATTTGTGTTGTAGTGTTTGTATTTGTGTTGTGTTTGTATTTGTGTTGTAGCGTTTGTATTTGTGTTGTGTTAGTATTTATGTTGTAGCGTTTGTATTTGTGATGTAGTGTTTGTGTTTGTGTTGTAACGTTTGTGTTTGTGTTGTAGTATTTATGTTGTAGCGTTTGTATTTGTGTTGTAGTGTTTGTATTTGTGTTGTAACCTTTGTATTTGTGTTGTAGTATTTATGTTGTAGCGTTTGCAGTTGCAAAGATGAATCTTCTGTTTTGGTATTTTAGCATGAAAATGAGAAACGATTATCAGAAGCGATGTTTGAGACTTGTACAGAGCAGCAGCGTGACCTGGAGGACGGAGAACCTTCACGGATTATCAAAACAGGTTCTGCAACGCTTTTGCATTTCATTTCATACGTGAATCTCAGTGAAGGAGACGGAGAGAAACACGCTCAACGTGTAAATCAAAGCTGTGTGTCTGCAACATGAACACAGCGTTGGGTTCAGGGATGTCCTCGCCACATCGCCTCGCTCTCATTACGACACGCAGCGCCGACCCGGTCAAGTTATTCACGCTCAGGCCCGGGGAGTCCCGCCCCGGACATCCGGCGCCGAGCAGCGGCGGGACGAAGGTAATGAATATGTTAAAACAGGAAGCCCCGAGGATTTATGTCCCACGCAACGCTGGGAAACGTATGCATGTTTATGCAGAGAAGCGCCTGCTGACTGCTGATTATTTATCAGCACAGGAGGAGGAAGTACTCGGATACTCTGAATACTCTGTTACAGTAAAATCTTCCTTCAGTAAAAGTCCTGAGAATGTTATTGTAAGCATCATCAGGAAAATTAAAAGGATCCTTCGCTATGTTCGTTTTTGTCCAACAATCAGTCCAAACAGACACATGACAAAAACGTTGGAAAAGGCGACAAATATGTAAAAAACAACAAAAACGTGGACTAGTCAGACCCTCCTCCGAAGAGCTGTGGAGGAGGGTCTGACTAGTCCACGTTTTTGTTGTTTTTTACATATTTGTCGCCTGGCTGTCTGGCTAGTCCACACAGCATTCCTGAATGTGAGCAAAAGGTGCTCTGGTTCATTGGCATTTCTTTTAACCAATCATAATCATCTTGGGCGGCGCTAAGCTCCGGACGGAGCCACGGTGCCGCTGCTAAATAGTCTCAGGAAGGAACTTGTTTTAGTGGAACATGTGTACGTTCAGAAGTAGTTTTAATCCAAAATAAAAAAGAAAAAGTGTCCTTGCGCTGCCTTTCAGAGTCTAAAGTCTTCCACTTTTTCGAGCAAATAAACCCTCAGAAAAAGCGATAAAATTCGTTCTCAACTTCGTCCTACATCTTACGGACATGAACAATGTCTTCTGAGTTGCTTTTTTGTTGCTAAGGATCCGACTTGTTTTCTTTTTTTAATTACGGATACGGTTTATTTTATACTTCGAGCATATCAAAAACAACACAAACCTCAGAAAAAATGTGTGACGAAGGGACAAACGTTGTCAGATCGGTGCAGGACTGTTACATGTTTGTACTTTCTCTACATTTCGGGGGAAATGTTGTACTTTAAGTGCTCAACATTTCTATTTCTGACAGTATATATGGCGTGATTCTGAGTTCCTGGTTCTCTCTCAGCGTTGGCAGCGTCTCTCTTCCCAAAATAAAAAAAAAAAAGCGTCCCTGTGCTGCCTTCAGAGGCTCAAGTCTTTCACTTTGATCTGAAAGTCTTTGCAGCCTCATTGACTGTAATGAGATCTGGAGAATCCGTGAGGACGGCGGGGATTTGACGCTGAGCCGAAAAACTCCGGCCGGGGAATCGGCAGCGGGCACAAACAAAATCGAAAGAGGAGAAAGAGGAGGAGGAAGATCTCAGATGGCTTGGCAAGCGTTTTGCCTCTCCCCCCCTTCCCTCCCTCCATCCCAACGTTAATTTCCCAGACGTGTGAGATCCAGGGTAGGCGTTGGGGGGGGGCGGGGGGTGGGCGTTTGGCAACGCGGCTGCTGGATGTTTCTCTCTGCAGCGGCGTGCGTCCCCAGACGAGACGCGGCGCTTCTGTAATCTCACCAGCTGACTGCCGTCCAGTCCATTAATCAGTCAGTCAAGGTCTGAGAGGCGCCGAAGACCCTGAACGCACCCCAAGGTGGTGGGGGTGGGGGGGGGGGATGTCCGCCGGCTCTGGGTCAAGGAGACGACGTCAGTGTCGCCGACACAGAAACAAACTCCACAAACACTACGAAAACCCCCCGGAAACAAGGACCACAACGGAGGAAAATATATAAAAACCTTGTTTATTAATGTGTGTGCATGTCTGCACTAAACATAACATATATTGGAGGGGGGGTTCATACCTGCGAGCAGTTTTAGTTTTATTAATCAAAACTGATGAATTTTTTTGGGACAACTTTGTGTTCCTTTATTAGGTTTTTGTCTTATTTTCAATGTTTTTGTCGCATTTTCCGACATTCTTTCCACTTTTTCTGTTTTTTCCCGTCTATCACCAGACCAGCTCCATCTGTTAAGATAGATCATCAGTCTGGGGAGTCTGCTCTGGATTTTCTCTGCACAAGAGGCGCGGGACCAACGGGCATAGTTCAGATGACTCTGTAATTGGATAGTCCTTCAACCAATCAGACAATTTTTGGGACAATTTTTTTGTCGTTTTTGTTGTTTTTTGAAGTTGCTGTTTGTCGCGCTTTCAATGTTTTTGTCTTATTTTCAATGTTTTTTTTTCACTATTTTTCGAAATTGTTTCCACTTTTTCACTGTTATTGTCGCCTTTTTTGAGGATGTTTTTCAATGTATTTGTCTCTTTTTCTCAATCCATGTAGACCTGACATGTCCCGGGACCTCCCTAGATAGAGATCTCACCCGCCCACCCCCCCCAATTTTGAAGGCAAAGTTACGCCCATGCTCTGAGGTGTATGCATCTAAATAATAACAATTAAAAAAAGGTAAATGATGATGCAAAAGAAGGATAAACTAAAGCTTGAGATAAAAGCAACGCGTCCTCTTTCTAAAGGAGAATTCTTGAATTGTCAACAGTTTTAAAAAGGAAATAGTTTTCTAAAAAAAACATAAGCTTTTCTATCTGCATTATTCAACCAATCAACATCCCCACCAATCTATTGATAGGCTAATATGTATCGCTATTCTACGACAGGCAACTATGCAGATTTGCCCCCCCCCACTCAATGTTCACGTCCGGCAGATTGTGAACGTTTGTCTGCGACGTGTCTGTCGGCTGAATGTGTGTAGTCTGATCCCGGCAGAGCACTCGCCGTCAGTGTGTAGTCTTGTTTTTTCTCCTTAAGTTCTTCAGGACATGAACACCTGTTTCCTGGGTGAAAGTCTTGTGTTTTCTCCTTAACTTCTTCAGGACATGAACACCTGTTTCCTGGGTGAAAGTCTTGTGTTTTCTCCTTAACTTCTTCCAGGACATGAACACCTGTTTCCTGGGTGAAAGTCTTGTGTTTTCTCCTTAACTTCTTCAGGACATGAACACCTGTTTCCTGGGTGAAAGTCTTGTGTTTTCTCCTTAACTTCTCCAGGACATGAACACCTGTTTCCTGGGTGAAAGTCTTGTGTTTTCTCCTTAACTTCTTCAGGACATGAACACCTGTTTCCTGGGTGAAAGTCTTGTGTTTTCTCCTTAACTTCTTCCAGGACATGAACACCTGTTTCCTGGGTGAAAGTCTTGTGTTTTCTCCTTAATAAACATTTAACATCAACATCACACCAGGCTGTGTTCCTGACGGAGCCAGCGCTCCCCTCTCTTCCTGTGTGGTTTGGATTTCACGCTGCAGGTTTTCATTTCTTATTAACGAGCGTGTAAATAATAAGTAGAGGAGAGGGGGATGTTTTGTCTTTCTCTTCGGGGGTGTAAAGATGCTCTGGACTCAATCCCATCAGCCTCCACAGTGTCCTCCTGACCTTCTCTTCTCTGTCTCTCTCTCCAGGTCTCTGTCTCTGTGAGTGTCTCTCTCTCTCTGTCTCTCTGTCTCTCTCTCTCTGTCTCTCTGTCTCTCTGTCTCTCTCTCTCTCTCTGTCTCTCTCTCTGTCTCTCTCTGTCTGTCTCTCTCTCTCTCTCTCTCTGTCTCTCTGTCTCTCTCTCTCTCTCTGTCTGTCTCTCCCTCTCTCCCTGTCTGTCTCTCTCTCCCTCTGTCTCTCTGTCTCTCTGTCTCTCTGTCTCTCTGTCTCTCTGTCTCTCTGTCTCTCTGTCTCTCTCTCCCTCTCTCCCTGTCTGTCTCTCTCTCCCTCTCTGTCTCTCTGTCTCTCTGTCTCTCTCTCTCCCTCTCTCTCTCTCTCTCTCTGTCTCTCTCTCTCTCCCTCTCTGTCTCTCTCTCCCTCTCTGTCTCTCTGTCTCTCTCTCTCTCTCTCTCCCTTTCTCTCTGTCTCTCTGTCTCTCTCTCCCTCTCTGTCTCTCTGTCTCTCTGTCTCTCTCTCTCCCTCTCTGTCTCTCTCTCCCTCTCTCTCTGTCTCTCTGTCTCTCTGTCTCTCTCTCCCTCTCTGTCTCTCTCTCCCTCTCTCTCTGTCTCTCTCTCTTGAATGCAGAAACATATTTTCAAAGAGTGGTGTCTCAGGTTACTTTTTGCACACACAGAAACATTACAGCATTCTCGCTCAACACTGGACCATTAGTCTCTTCCACTGTAATGATCCCCTCAGATGCATGTTTTGAGCTCTCTGAGGTCCTCGGGCCTCAGGTTGGGCAGCAGCGCTGTAAACTGCAGAAGATGGATTCAGGTGTTTCAAACCTCTGGACGATGCTGTGTGTGTGTGTGTGTGTGTGTGTGTGTGTGTGTGTGTCTGTGTGTGTGTGTGTGTGTGTGTGTGTGTCTGTCTGTGTGTCTGTGTGTGTGTGTGTGTGTGTGTGTGTGTGGGTATATCTGTGTGTGTGTGTGTGTGTGTGTGTGTGTGTGTGTGTGTGTGTGTGTGTGTGTGTGTGTGTCTGTGTGTGTGTGTATGTGTGTGTGTGTGTGTGTGTGTGTGTGTGTGTGTGTGTGTGTCTGTGTGTGTGTGTGTGTGTGTGTGTGTGGGTATATCTGTGTGTGTGTGTGTGTGTGTGTGTGTGTGTGTGTGTGTGTGTGTGTGTGTGTGTGCAGTTTAATTAAAACAGTGTATGAGTAGGAGAGGTCATTAGCGCCGAACAGATGGGGCCCTGGTTGCCACGGAGACGCTCCTCATTGTTTACAGCGCCTCTCTTTGTTTGGCTGCTCCTCTAAATGAGCCGTGGCTCCGGAGACGGCGGCGGCGTGGGACGCTGCTGCAGCAGCAGAAGAAGAGTTCGCCACCGCCGGCCCCGAACATCTGCAGCCTTCTCTTCTGGTTCCACACTCTAAGAAATATCCGTTATACAACCACATATTTTAACAGAAATAATATGTGATAGAACGTGATAATTCACTGTTATATTTGTGTTTATTTGCTACATTTTGAATTGCATCATGGGAACTTAATTTATGTGCTCGGACAGCTAACGTAGCGAGCTATTCACAACAGTATTAACCAGCACTGGCGCTAAAAAGAGTTTGAAAAATGTCAAACAACCCGTTAAATTAGGCCAAATTAAAGAAGAGATTTAATTTCAGAAGTTTATCAACCGTCGTGTTGTTTGTTCTTCTGGTTCAAAAGTCCAAATTAAAGGGGAGAGAGAGAGAGGAGAGAGAGAGAGGAGGAGGGCAGAGAGGAGAGAGAGATTGGAGAGAGAGGAGAGAGAGAGAGGAGGGGGGGGAGAGAGGAGAGAGAGATTGGAGAGAGAGGAGAGAGAGAGAGGAGAGAGAGAGCGATAGAAAGGGGAGATGGAGGGGAGAAGGGGAGAAGGGGAGAGAGGAGAGAGATAGAGAGAGAGAGAGGAGAGAGAGGAGAGAGAGAGGGGAGAGAGAGAGGGGAGAGAGAGGAGAGAGAGAGCGATAGAGAGGGGAGATGGAGGGGAGAAGGGGAGAGAGGAGAGAGAGAGAGAGAGATAGGGGGGAGAGAAAGTTAAAATTAAAACTTTATTTCAACATTTTGTTCCTCTTTTTTGACACTTGTTGTTTTTGTCTCCTTTTTTAATATATTGTTTCTGGCATTTAGTGGCTTAGAAATGAAAGGCGCAACTATTTCTATAGCACATTTAAAAACAACTGTGTTGACCAAAGTTCTTTACAAGGTCAAAACAACAACAATAAAACAACAACTGAATACAGATGACATCACAAGATAATGGACGAGCAAGGGCAATATATCTCAGGTTAGGCCAGAGAAAAGAGATGTGTTTTAACAGTGATTTGAAGTGTTCGGAGTAGTGGCCGTTTTAATATGAAATGGTAAACTGTTCCATAAGTTGGGGGGCGGCAACAGCAACGGCTCCATCACCTCTGGTTCTCAGCCTGGTTACTGGCACATCTAGGAGGAGCAGATCAGCTGATCTCAACACTCTTGCTGGAGTGTGAGCATGTAGGAGCTCAGGCAGCAGCACTTTGGACTCGCTGCAGGCGTTCAATCGATGATTGGTCTAAACCCATATACAAAGAATTACAATAGTCATGTCGCGATGTTATGAAGGCATTGGCCTGCCTCGTAAAAGTCATTAGGGCCTTTACCTTGGCTATGTTTCTCAAGTGACAACGGAGGAAATCTGCTTCTCAAATTTGAAAGTGTTGTCGAAATAGAAACCAAGACTCTTTGCAGTGGAGCAAATATTAGGAGTTAGTGGACTTAGTGTGCTAATATCAACCAGATCGTGATGTCCAAACACTATAACCTCAGTTTTGTCTTTGTTGAGGTTTAGGAAGTTAATGTCATTTAGACAATCAAGCAGTGGCTGCAATGAGCCCTTAGTCTCTTAGTTTTCAGCACCTTTTTACTTTCTTGAAGCTTTTTCTGACATTTTTTTCTCAATTTTTCTTCAAATGCCATGAAATTGAATAAAACACCTAGTCTGGGTAAACCACGGTGATGTCTCCCTGCAGCTCGGTGTGGAAACCTGCACGTTTATCTCTCCTGCTTCTGTTCGCAATTTTGCGGGAACCAATCACAGACTGGCTTATCCACCTGGCGCGCTATTGGCTGGTTTAACACGATGACGATAGAGAAGCGACCAAGCAGCTTCTTGTTTACATTCAACACGGCGGCCACCGAAGCGCAGCGACCTGTTGATGCCGCTGTCGCTGCTACGTCACCCGGATCGTTGCTCTGATTGGTTGAAGGACTATCCAATGGCGTACAGAGTCATGTGAACTACGCCCGTTGGTCCCGCCTCTTGTGCAGAGAAAACACAGAGCAGACTCCCCAGACTGATGATCTATCTTACATCTATTGAGCTGGTCTGGTGATAGACAGACTAGCTGTCAGTAGCGAGAAAAACGGAAACCAATCGGTGCTGCCTACACCGTGTTATGCTACCGCTACCGCTAGCGTTAGCACCCAGGTGGCTGAAACAAGGCAGGTTTTAAACGCTTTTAGCCTCTAAACATGAAATAAAATACTACACGCTGAATCTCTGTTTTCAGTTGCCGGTACTTTTTCTGTAATTAAGTGGAGTAGGCGAACTGCCGCTGCAGGGCTTTATGTTAACGAGCTGATGATGTGGCGAGCGAGGGTTCACGTCCCCTCGGCCGCGTCTCAACACTGTTGTGGCCCGCAGACAGGTCGCTGCAGCAACACTCGCACGCCGCAGGATAAAAAAGACGCTGCTGAAAAACACCGGAGGGGAAGGTTTAAAGAGGTCAGAGACCGGGTCAACCGGCCGCTTTCCTCTTTTTATTCCTCCTCTTCCTCCCACACACGCCACTCCGACATCCATCTTTAATGTAAGAGCCTCTGACAGAACAACGGTTCCTCCCTCGGTGACTCCCTCTCTCTCTAATAATTAGCCGGGGGTCATCATTTTTTGATAAAGCCGAGCAGCAGCAGCGGCAGCAGCGGAGCTGAGAGACGGAGACGGACAGAGGGACACATTTCATTTGCATCATCACTTGTTAATGCGGCGTCTCCCGCCGGCGAAGGTCGGCCCGGCGCCGGGAATCGTTGGCAAGGTAATCAGCTCGAATCCCCGTCGCATCGTCTGAAATATTGAACATCGGAGAGAAAGAGAGAGAGAGATGGTGGGTTTGCTGCAGAGCAGAGAGAGAGGGGGAGAGAGAGAGGGAAGAGAGATAGAGAGAGGGGGAGAGAGAAACATAGAGAGAGAGAGAAAGAGAAACACGGTGAACAGATATCACTTTTGGTTCACACACACACACACACACACACACACACACACACACACACACACACACACACACACACACACACACACTGTTTGGTCAGCTTGTTAGTCTGCTCTTTTGTTTTTTTAGTTACTAACCTTTTTAACACTTAGTTACTGTAACCACAGCAAAACATCACGCCAGGAAAGTAAAAAAACGTTAAAAAATGCAGAACAAGCGCAGCAAAAAATAATCAAAAAAAAATCATCAAAATGTAGAATAATATGCAGAAAAAACTAAATTCTACAAAACATTAAAGATGCTGAAAAACAACGTAAGAAATAAAGGGTCAGTAAACACGGCCCCATGAAGACATGATATTAACCTTCAGCCCGTTAACAGCGTCTTTATATTAAAGAATGTGATAATAACTCCCAGAAAGCTCTTTGATCAGATTAAAAACGGGAGTTGGAGGAACTTCAGAGCGCCGTAACCTTCTGAATATTAATCTATATCTGGACGGGCGACGGGGAACAGGGGAGCCGTGCTGGAAAACTATTATTTGCAGTCAGCGATAACAGCGCTCCCCAGAGGGGGGGGGGGGGGGGGGGTATTACAGTAACCGCCGGGACGCATGTTTGAGTACAAGAAGAAGAAGAAGGAGAAGCAGAAGAAGGAGGAGAAGGAGGAGAGCGTATGCAACAGGAAGCTGTCAGCGGCGAGGAGTTCATCATGTCAGGAAACATGCAGCTGCACCGACAAAAAAAGGTTTCTACATGTGAGATTTCTCGTGTGTCATTTAAACAAGTCGTGCCAAGTCAACCGAGGACGTCAGGTCGACGGCTCCTCCGACTGACGACGAACACACCGAACAGACTCGAGTCACTGACCTCGCCAGACTGTCCCACAGCCGATTATTGGCTTGGGCCTTAAGGGTCATTACCAATCACTCTGACGCTGGCGCTTTCTCTGTCAGTGGTAGTACCGGTGAGTACCGGTGAGTACCGGTGAGTACCGGTGAGTACCGGTACACAAACACATTCAGATATCTGTTTTCCTCTGAAGTCAGAGATATTTACTCAAAGTACTCTGATACTCAAGTAAAAGCAGAAACATCACAGTGTGAAGTTACATGTCTGTTACGGCGGCGCTGTCTGATTGAGTGACATCATTGTAGATTATTTTGCGTTTGTTGCTTGTTTACGTGAAGGCGTCTGAACCCATCACGGTGACGCGGTGTGACGGCGGCGCCGGGCCGAGGCGTGAGGTAATTGCAGCCCATTTGTAGCGCAACAGCTGGGCAGAATTCATTCAGCCATTTGGCCCGGAGCGTGGCGTATTAAAACGTAACGACCCGACTCTTTAGGGCTCCACCGTGTCACAGTCCGGACGCCGGCAGCGTGTTAGCGACTCTGGTTGGTGTCCAGATGTTGGTGGTCGAAGCGC